>CM034540.1:28532826-28622826 GCA_020002185.1 Paraescarpia echinospica
TATGCTTATTGATTCCGAGTTGTTGCACCTCAAGGCTAAGATTCGGAGCGTTCTTGTGCATTCGACAGTAAACCTCGCCTAAGTCGGATTCAATCGGACGGAGTGATTTAATCCGAGTTATGCAAAAATCTGACTTAACCGAAGATGATATATCCCAGGGCCAACACCAAAGGCAGTCCTCTAATAGCCCTTGAGCACACGTACGTGACTGACGCCTGAACGGGACTGGATACTGCAGCAATTCTTCTGATGTTTATCTCCACACGCAGCAAACGTAACATTACGCAGTATTAGAATAGTTCGAGCTTCATTTTGGCACGAAGCTCTAAGATTACGGCTTATTACTGATTGTGAAACGGTAAATCAGTGTCCCTACTTATCTATAGCGCCAAGACACATTCAATGGGCTCATGTAAAAAATACATACATTTGCATGTCTGTCTACACTGTGAGTGTGTGTGCGTGCGTGTCTGTTTACAAGGCATATTACTATAACTGCAGCAGATGGTAAACGTGGCATATTCTTTAGTAACTTGTCATATATACAAACAGGGATCGATCTGGAAAAAGCCATGCATGTACCCTTTGTATCAGAGACAGAACCATGTGTAGGTATCCCAACTAAAAAAGTTTAACTTGTGTAATGATATTGAAATTGAGCTTATATGAGACTTAATGCAGAAGTAAAAAAACTGTATTTGAACAAAGAGGTTAAGTATATTTTTTTGATCTTTTCCAGTATTTATTGTGAAATATTTGGACCGCATATTTTAACACTTAAACGAAATAGTCTGCGTAATAGTCGGTGTTGCGACTGTCTCATGAGAATGGCCACACACTTGTCGGTCAACTCTTCGATCTGCTCGTTATTTAGATTAGCCGGAGTTTCTGCTGTCTCATCCACACCAACAAAGCTTCTTCCATTAATTTCTGAACATCGCCGTCGTCTTGACATTCAAAACCTTAGACGAATCCCGTTTTTGTAGCAATTTAGAAATGTTTCCGGTTTCACTTTGTTCCACGCTGATTTCAAGGAAATGACAGCGTCCAAAATAGTCCAATTTCTTGATAAAATGGTGCGACTCCTTTTGATGTCTCTAGCCTTCGGTAATGGAACGTCATGTCATGTTCTTGGTTATACCAGCGTCCATTGGCTGGGTGATACTAGTTGTATTAGATGAGGGAAGACGTGACGCCTACGCACGTTGTTGTGGCTGTCTGGCTCATTTTGTTGGAATAGCCGTTTAATTGTTTAGTTCATGTGGTACATACAATATATTGCAAGCAACCAAGTGATATTGTCGAATCATGCGATCCGACTTAGGCGAAGAAAACACTTTATTTCGGATCAAATGGGCCGATTCAGGTAGTCCGAGTTAGGCGAAGATCCGACTTACACGAAGATACTTATGGGAAATACATTACAAAACAACCATTCCTCGGAATTCTGTCCAAGTTGAGCGGAGATCTGACTAAGGCGAATCTGACTTAGGAGAGGTTTACTGTATTATTATTTAAGGATCTGTTCCGACGTCGTCCATCCGTGTACATATTTCGTTTAAAACCTGTCTTGTGCCATACAGTGTTTATTGTTCTCCGGACTTCTAATATATTCAAAACCAATATACTGAAACTGTAGTTAAAAGCTGTAGTGAAAATACTTAATTACCTTCGTCTTGCTTATAGTAATTAGCGAATGTATAGCGATTCGTGAACTCTTTCAGGAAATGACGGAAGGGAAGAGAAAGATCTACGCAATGGGTGAGTGATTCGTACTGAACGCTTGCGTGTACTGTACGCCAGCAATAATGTAGGCAGATACGACTCTTGCAATGTTAACACAACTACAGGGCCTGTAAGTCTCGCGCCTTGTCGATCTGGAGACATCGACTCCATTTACGCCAGCTTAAACATTGGGAATACGTTTAGTTTTTGGCTGTAATCATAGGAGTTTTTCAAAATCGTGTTCTTTTTTCCGGTTTCCTTCAGACAGATGATCACTAGTTGAAACAGTGGGAAAACTGCATTAAGAATGTTCGTGATAATCGTGCACCTTAATCAAATTGTTATCACGATTTGACGAGCCATGGTGGCGACTTTATTGACAATGACAACTATGCATTCTTTCGTCCAGTACGATACGTTATTGAACTAATGCATACTTTTAGTGATTGTGTGCATTTAGGCAACTTTTCAGATATAAACGGAACTGTTTTGAAATAACAACTTATAACATTTTAACATTCGCGGTTCTATGACAAGCGATAATCCGTTGTATCTCGTTTTAACTCCCATTTCTTACATAATTGTTAATCACGTTATGTAATCCATGTTATATTTCATGTCTTAATATGTACCGACACTTGTCACATTAACTAAATATTATTATCTATTTCATTTAGACGAAAACAATTTTGGGATCCAATTTTTTTTTTATATATGACTGCCTTCGACTGCTGCCTGGCTCTTTCTCCTCCTTTTTGACGCCACAACACAATTAACAAAGCTACATTAAACCGATAAACTAAATGTCAACAACTGTTTTCTGGCTTCCGCAATAATAAAATCACTGGGCAATAATTGTGCATGCGGCTCCACTCGCGCGGAATCTCGCCAAGTATCGTGCATTATAGGCCCTACTGTACGTAAACAAATATTATGCAATACAAGTGTCCGTGACACCCACCAATCTCTATACTTATTGCATCATTCTCCCGCCAAATGTGACGTAGCCACAATTGACTGGAACGCATTGCGCGTAAATCATCCATTGCACTCTAATATCGTATCTCTTTGATAACAATTACACATTTTATATGCGTTTCCAAAAGTGGAATTAAATATAACCAATTTTGTATAAAAATGACATGAACAATTTGTTTCCTACACCTCGAGTATGGCGTCATGATGTTTGTTCCTGCAGCAACCGCATCGAAGAACAGCGACCACCACACAAGATGAGACATTCAGTTGTATAACAGGAAAAAAAGGAACGTACGTTTCACAACTACAGCGCAGTTCGGATGATTCTCACGCGAGCTATTTAACAGCCTTCAAATGTGCATCCGACGTTGCTTACGTTATAAAAATTAGTCTTGCCCAGTTTAGGCTGCTAAGTTAACTGACCAGTTGCACCAAGATAAAAATGTAATGATCAACATTAATGTGGTTTGTAATAAAGCACTCACAAATATGTTTTATTCAGGATCACCTTATTAGGGCAACATCTCACTCAATTATTTCCAAATATGAATGTAATTTTTTGGCATAATACATGATGATTATTCAATACAATCACAGAACGTTAGACTATTGGAAGCCAGTATTTTGAACGCATGTTTGGCCTCCAATTGTAAAGAAACATTCATTTTTCAGTTTGTAAAAAATACCAATTGGTACCAATTTACAACAAAATTTAATTTTACTTGTAAAACCACAAAGAGAATCTCTGGTCTGTTTGTAAAGGTCACATGTGCAATGTAATTTTAAAGAAATGCAGTTCAGTTCTATGAACACTCCACTCTCACCCCGAACTCCCACACGTTCTGCACTGAGAGAACTAGCAAGCACTGTCCATGTACAACTGGCACCCAGCCACCACCTTACAACATCACTACAACTGTCTCTACTATCATTATATCAGACATATTCTCATTTCCTCCACTGGCACGTAAACCAAACAGCGACTACCGAGTGTTGGGTTCGATGACTTCTGCTACTTTCATCATAGCGTTGAGAGTTTGTAAGTTCTTCTACAATGGCATGTGTTTGGTTTCTCCCATCTTCGGCAGCTGTCTATAGCGAGATTGGTATGTGCATGTCTTGAGACGACAATTTGAATCTGTACACGACGATTATTGCTTGGGTGGAGGTCTGAAAGACAAACAAATGTCAGCGTTAATGAACAGTTCGTTTCTGAACTGTATCTAAAAAATATTCCCGTATCACTGGCCCACAGTCAGAAGGAGGATGGACATCTTGTAAAACACGCAGGAACCAGAAATTGCTTATTCCACAAGACATGGGACATAATAAAAACAAATTTAAAGAAATACACCATATAACAAAATGTAAATATTACCAGAGTAATGTGAACACAAGAATCAATACCGAATATAGAATCCACACACACACACCATACACATTGCATCATTAGCCCTGCAGCTCCGTAGTACTAGGAGAGGAAAAGTGATGGCAATAATGTAGAAGGCGATGGATGATGAAAGGAGATTATACACTGGCCCTATGAGACACCCAAACCACTTCACAAAACAATAACATTATTTTTATAAACAATAATTCTTAGAGCATTCTTGCCATTATAGAATAGTTAGTTATTGCAGTTAACAAAAATACAGACCTACCAAACTATATGGATTTATTACGTCATGTTGTATCTCATATTGATACTGAGGTGTCCTGTTTTTGTATGGATTTGTTTAAAATGGATTCCCAATACATACATGGGTATATTTTTTTTGGGGGGTCATTCCGTTTTCTGGCAACTTTCCACCACACTGTCTTACAATTGGCTGATTTTTTATATGTCAAAATATGCATAAAAACTAGCTTATCCTGAAAATTTGAGCTTCATTTGACGACTTTCCAAATTTTGGCAGACATCTAAAGTTTTGTAACTTTTATCAGATTTGTTGCAATAAGCTAAAATACCATTTTCAGGGGGAAATAAAATTGTGAATATTTATCACAGGGCTTTGAAATTTTAAGTGCCAGGTGAATAGAAAAGGCGCTGTGGTACCTGCAAGTTGAGGTTTTGTTTATTCTGGCTCACGTTTGTGAGACAAAATGTACCTGAAAACATGACACCCAGTAGCTTTCAGTTCCTATTCCAAAATAAATCAGGACTCTCACACTGTCTGTTTGCATCACGCATCTCCAACAAAATGGATAAATCATATTTTGGTGTTTCACATTTTGACATAAAATAATCAGCCAATTCTAAGATGGTCTGGTTGATGCCATTTGTTCATCTAACACGGAATGACCCTCCTGTTTTCATTTCAAAAGTTTAAAATCAAGTTATAAACATAGCAGATTTTGTTTATATTTCATACCCTGCTAGGGGTTGCAAACATAATGATGTAGGTCAACTGATCAACTGGATTTTTAGATGGATCTATACAGATTGGAAAGTAAAATTACAGGCTTTCACCAAAGATTTGGACAGATCTGCAAACAGGCACAAGAATACAGAAATGCGAGACAACCCAGCAGATAAGACCGCCATCCCAGCATTCACCTGTACTGGCCCACGACTACGGCGTGATCTCGCTCGAATGGTTCCAATGTGATCTGTTCACGTGGCTTGATCTTCTCTCCCCGCAGTTTGTTTACTTCGCTGGCAAACACGGCCTCGGCTGCAGCAGTCGAGTCAATGCAGTTCGCCTGGAAAGAAAAATGTGTCACTAAGTTGCATCATTTGGCCTATATTTTTCATTAGTGTTCCTAGTTATCCATAGCGCCAAGACACGCTCAATGCACTCATCTCAAAATACATACATTTGCATGCCTGTCTACACTGTGGGTGTGCGTGCGTGTGTCTGTGTGTCTACATTGTGTGTGTGTGCGCGCGCGTGCGCACGTAAGTGTCTGTCTGTCTACACTGTGTGTGTGTCTGCCTGTCTACACTGTGTGTGTGTGTGCCTGTCTACATTGTGTGTGTCTGTCTACATTGTGTGTATGCGCGCGCGCGTGCACACGTGTGTGTCTGCTCTATGAGTCTGTCTGTCCGTCTGTCTACACTGTCTGTCTGTCTGTCTGTTTATAAGGCATATTACTACAAATGCAGCAGATGGTAAACGTGGCATATTCTTTAGTAACTTGTCATATATATACAAACAGGGATCGATCTGGAAAAAGACATGCATGTACCCTTTGTGCACATCAGAGACAGAACTATGTGTAGGTATCCCAACTAAGAAATTGGGCTTATATGAGAGACTTAATGCAGAAGTAAAAAAAACTTTATTTGAACAAAATCGGTTCAGTAGTTTTTTTGTGATCTTTTCCAGTATTTATTGTGAAATATTTGGACCGCATATTTTAACACTTAAACGAAATACATCTTTGAAACCTCATATGTATTCATTCCCCCAGAGTTACTCTAAAAGAAAATATCGCTATCTATTCTATATACAACAATGCATTATTCTGTGCTTTATTATACACAGCAGTTCATCACAAGTATGCGAAATTTTTAGACCAGATTGGTACATGGCCCGAAAATAACCTCATAAAACCATATTTCATTTACTATAATTACATAATGAATATAAATATTGCCCTGAAACTAATATCTAGTCTTAGCCAGTAATACATAGAACTGTGCTATTTAATTCCACAGCCCTTAAATAAATATTAAAGATAATAGTGGTCTGAAAAAGACAACATGTGTAGTTTCCACACATGTCCCAAGGCTCAAACGACCGTGAAAAACACAAAAACTGAAAATATGCAATAACTTAGTTAATTTTTAAAACATCTTACTCAAATTTTCACACAATGTACATTTCAGAAAGACACACACACTAGTAGATTTCTGACTTATAAACATTTTATTAACAATTTAGGTACACAGAGCTCATGAAAAAATCACATCTCTAAGCATGGCAAACTAAGATATTGATTTTACAAATTACCGTTAAATAGGGTAAACTGTTTAACTGTCAAGATATTGTTATTAGTTTCATAGCATAAGCACATATGAATAAGAAATAGCACATTATATACTGCAGTATATGGCACACATATACTGCATACATATTGACAATTTACCTACAAAGAATTCACCACAAATCCAAGATAAACAAGTCCAATGTTATCAGAATTAGAAAAAACATTTTGTTTTCTGATAAGAAGGCAAAGGAGGCCAAAAGAATGTTCACTGAAATGCTCAGAAATATTCTGACGCATATTTTTTTTATAATTGTTGTAAATAATCTACTTCCGCGGCTGAGTATGTACGCCCGTTAGCATTCAAAAGTACCTCAATATCAGCTGCAAAAACAAACTGACTCCGTACATCAGCAACATCATCTATTCTTGGCCATCTCTATACAGTCTGAAACCCCCTGTTTAAAAACTTAATTGTTGCCACCTCTAACACAGTGCCAAAAAAAAATACATCGTCATATGCAACTGCGACCGATATGCCCTGATTTTTAAATGTAAAGCAGTTTTTTTTTTTTTTTTTACAATTTTGAAAGTTATCAGATTCAGCGGAAATTAGTTTTCTTTTTTTAGATAGACTTTGGCTGAATTCTTGGTCTAAGTCAAAATCTGGCACTGTGTTAGAAGTGGTATTCACAAGTTGCACATACTCGTGGCTTGGCACCAATTTTCTTTCAGTTCCTGCCACCCCTTGTTGCCCATTACCAGCCTTTTATCCTTTATATTGAGAAAATTTGTAAGTTTTTCATCAATTCTTTTTTTTACTATCACTTTTGCAGTCAATAAGTGCTGCATTAAGTTGGCCAACTGTTTGGCAAGGTCCATTATGTTTTGTAAACTAGCCATCAATTTGTTCTGATTTTCAAGTGGCAACAGTTTCCTTTAATTCATTCTTTATTTTTGGTAAAGCAACATACTTATCTGCCCGAAGTTTTTTAACTTGTGAAGCTACGCCACGCATCTCTTTCTTAATTTTCTTTAATTGACAGGTCAAACACTTAACCTTGTCTCTCTAGCTAATTGCATCATCGATATCATTTTGCATGTTTTGTTCTTTTTCAGACAGATAGTTGATTCGCCGTGTCTGTTTTAAATACAGCCCCACTCTTAAATCTTCTTACCATATCAGTGGCCTCTCTTAACTTTAGACATAACATCCCTGTTTCACTTGTAAGCATGCACATCTTAACTTTAGACATAACATCCCTGTTTCACTTGTAAGCATGCACATCTTAACTTTAGACATAACATCCCTGTTTCACTTGTAAGCATGCACATCTTAACTTTAGACATAACATCCCTGTTTCACTTGTAAGCATGCACATCTTAACTTTAGACATAACATCCCTGTTTCACTTGTAAGCATGCACATCTTAACTTTAGACATAACATCCCTGTTTCACTTGTAAGCACATGACATCACTCATTCTTAACTTTAGACATAACATCCCTGTTTCACTTGTAAGCATGCACATCTTAACTTTGTAACATCCCTGTTTCACTTGTAAGCATGCACTTATCTTACTTGTAAGACATAACATCCCTGTTTCACTTGTAAGCATGCACATCTTAACTTTAGACATAACATCACTGTTTCACTTGTAAGCATGCACATCTTAACTTTAGACATAACATCCCTGTTTCACTTGTAAGCATGCACATCTTAACTTTAGACATAACATCCCTGTTTCACTTGTAAGCATGCACATCTTAACTTTAGACATAACATCCCTGTTTCACTTATAAGCATGCACATATTAACTTTATACATAACATCCCTGTTTCACTTGTAAGCATGCACATCTTAACTTTAGACATAACATCCCTGTTTCACTTGTAAGCATGCACATCTTAACTTTAGACATAACATCCCTGTTTCACTTGTAAGCATGCACATCTTAACTTTAGACATAACATCCCTGTTTCACTTGTAAGCATGCACATCTTAACTTTAGACATAACATCACTGTTTCACTTGTAAGCATGCACATCTTAACTTTAGACATAACATCCCTGTTTCACTTGTAAGCATGCACATCTTAACTTTAGACATAACATCCCTGTTTCACTTGTAAGCATGCACATCTTAACTTTAGACATAACATCCCTGTTTCACTTGTAAGCATGCACATCTTAACTTTAGACATAACATCCCTGTTTCACTTGTAAGCATGCACATCTTAACTTTAGACATAACATCACTGTTTCACTTGTAAGCATGCACATCTGATCTTTTAAATCAGCGATACCTTTTACACTTAGCATTACATTCTTCTTTGAGTTCACCATATTCTTCCTCAAATTCCTCATCTTTCCAGCAATGACATCTAATTTTATATTCAAGATTTCATTTTCTTTGTTTACCTTCTCCAGTTCCCTTTTCTGTGCCAGGTAGGCCTGGATTCTACACAAGTGTCCCTCCATTTTCTCAGACACGTTTTTGTATGCGTGTTTTGGGCACATGTGGAAAAAAGTATGCAGCATTCCAGCGTACAACGCGTCATAGACTTTATTCATGAGCAGATTCAATGAGAGCTATTCACAATCTAGTTTACAAAACATGTGACACGGTTGACGCCCACATTTTGGTGATTCTACTACGTCCTCCGAACTGAATTTAAGCATCCATTCATAACGTGTAGACATCAGCGGGCCGACATCATTCAGCGAATCAGAACCATAGTTTCAAATGTAGCATCATCAGCCCCACAAAGCAAAAGTCAGAAAGAAAATGAAACTTTGAAAGTTTACTTTGGATTATCTCAAGTTTCTGCGTCAATATTTTGACAAAATCCTGACAGTGTTCATAAATGAGGTTATTGCACTAGTTCAGATAGTTAGAACGACTTTGGGGTGTTTTTTTATGTGAACATTCAACAAATTAGCAGCGCAATGTTTCTCTGGACAAGCGTGTGGGTTGCAACGGCAACGAGCGCAGTAGTGATTGGCCTGCTTGAATCGGTTTATTTTTATGTCAGAAAAAATCATAAAAATAAAAAGTTCTCAACGGATTTGTTTCATTTTCGAGTTATTTTGTAGCCAATAAACATCGCTAAATTTGTCTCACTGGATGTAGGGTGTACAGCCACTCAGTAATTATCTGGCAGCACGATGAAATGTTTTTTTTAAACAATTTTTTGGATGACGTTCAGATAGTAATATCCCCATAATTTTAGTATGTGATATAGTTATTATAATTTTATTATAATAAAGCATTCCCTTAGCAGTACAATTGTACCTCATTCATACTTTTATGACAAATATTAGCAAAGTTATTTTTTTGTAGGAACAGTATCCTACAGAGGATTTTCAGGGGTCACTTCTAGGGTTAAAACGCCAGACTGCCAATCAAGTGTTTCAAAACTAGCCCAATTGAGTTCACAGCACTTCGCTTGTGTCTTTTGGAAGAGACGCAGAATGCCATTGCTCTCTACTACCTGGTATTTGTGCCAGGGGAGTAAACGATCTAACAAAGGGGGTAAGACAACTGTACAAAAACAAGATCAACACCTAAAATAAATTCTGTAGAGATTTTCTTTAACTTGTCATTCATCCCTCTGGCTGAGATTATCACACTCACCTTTATGGAGATGACCACGTGGCCACCCGTTTTGAGGAAGTTGTGAGCGTTAATAGCAACGATTCGCGCCTGATCTGGCTGCGCAACATCAGCAAATATTGTGTCAACCATTCCTGGAAAACACACAAAAAGAAAATTAGTCACATGTTTGATTAACAATATAAATGACACATCTAACATATATTAATTATAATCTCCACGTCTCATCGGTTTAAGGCCAGACACCCCAGGTGAAATGGTGTTTTTTGATCAAAAATACTGAAAATGGTTTTCTGCCAGATTATTATACCTTTGTATGCTTATTATCAATAAAGTTCACTTCTATGACAATTATGTACCTCTACGTGAGTTTTAGTCATGGATCAAGCACGTCGATATCATGTAATGAAATCCATTATGCAACCTTTGACAGCCATTTTCTCAAAAAAAAATTTCTTCAAATTTCTGCATTTGGAAACGGGATATCTCTTGGAATAATTATGCTATATAAATAATGTTTTCAGTGTTGCATTTAGCATATTTTTCTGTGTGCAATGATCAGACACTTTTTTTAAATCATGAATCGTTTTAAAGATATAGCCATATTTGTAGCAAAAAACAATATTTTTTTTCGTATTTTACCAAAAATTGATTTAAAAAATAAAAACAACATTTCAAAAAATGGGCCAAGTGGCCCTGAAGTCCTTTGGACTAATACACCTATATGTGACCCCGGCTGACCAAATGAGTGATAAGTCGGAAAAATTGTAACATTGTTTTCTTACATCCTTGTAAAGATTTGGTAGGGTGCTTTACACGGTTTCAAAAAATATGACTGCTACAAAAATTGGCAAAGTTATGGAGCATTGAACATGGTAGGGATCAAAAAGTGAAAATGAAGAAAACGGCTGTTGAAGTTTTACATTATATATGCAAATGGATTGCATGGAAATATTACATGCACAACATTCAAATGTGGCACACAGTATGTAATATGTATGTTATGTTGCAATGATACACTGGAAGAACAAATGTGCTGCTACAAAGACTTATCAAGTTATGCCAGATTATGTCTTCATGTGTAAAACTAAGAGGACAGATTATCTGAGAGCAAAAGGTAGACTCACTGTTTGACACAGTTTAAAACCTACAGGCAACTGTCCAGTTTAACAGGGGTCTAGTGGCTTAATGCTGTCTGTTGACACAAGCTACTGCCAGTGACCAATTACACATTAGTCACAGTTTCCATCAAACAATAGCAGGCAGAGAATCTTAGCTCCACAGCTGGGTGTAATACACAACCAGAGCCACCACTGATTCATGTTCAAGTAGATTAGCTCAATGCACCAACTAAGACAATACACAACACTGTGAGTGACAGTGTCCAGAGTGAGGCCTAAGCAGTGTCATCATTGCTGAATAGATCAATTAAACCTGCCAAGTGGGTGACATTCAGCACAAGTGTTCATTAATCCTTAGTGATTGTTCAGAACACCAGACTGACCACATACCTAAACAAAGCGAATGTAATAGGCGAAGAACAGACAGTGTTCAAATAGGGGTATTGGTTGAATTGTATTTGTCTCGACGCAAAAGGCTTTAATGTGCCTTCATCGATTATAAGAAAGCATTTGATTTAGTAGACCGGTCCTCCCTGTGGTCTAAGATAATTTCATGCGGTATTAATGGTATTATGTTGAAAGTTGTATACAACATGTACAAAAATGCTAAATCACGTATAAATGAGGACCAGGCTGTGTCAGCCTTCTTCTCATGTGTAGAGATATGGCAAGGAGAAAACTTGTGTCCTTTGTTATTTGCTATTTACCTGAATAATTTTGAACACTGTTAGTCACAATTATAACGGACTTGACATGGCAGCTGGTGAAATTTACAACAACCTTAGGGATGATGATGTAGAAAATGTATGTTCTACTATATGCTGATGACACTAGAATGATTCAATCAAATACAGATTTCTTGTGTATAGCCGAACTATGTCAACTCTTCTAATGGTTGACATTTGGTTGTTTCAGGTGTCAACTATA
Source organism: Paraescarpia echinospica (assembly GCA_020002185.1). Lineage (NCBI taxonomy): Eukaryota > Metazoa > Annelida > Polychaeta > Sabellida > Siboglinidae > Paraescarpia > Paraescarpia echinospica. The sequence continues at coordinate 28,545,124 of CM034540.1, forward strand.
TTGTGAATCTGTAATTATTAGTCTATATTGATACAATTGATTTACACAGTACCATGTCTACACAAGGCATGGCAAGCGTAAACAGAACAGTAGAATGCATTTGATATAAATAAAGTGTAGGATATTTCACTCTATAGTTGTCCAGAATATTAATTTTCTATGTTTGTCACCTACAGGTGACAGAATATTAATTTTCTATGTTTGTCACCTACAGGTTTCTACAGACAATACATCTTTAACCAATAGACACCACAGTCACACCATTCTATAATAATTAAATGAACATCAAAATAAACACAACTTGCAATTATAGAAAATCAATAGTTTTGAAGATACAGTTTAAAAGTGTTAGGCAACTGTTCAGTCTAACAGGGGTCAAGTGTGTCTACTCTGCCTGGGTGCTGTGACCAATTAAAGATTAGTCAAGGTCTCAATGGCCTAGGCTGTAGAGATTGGTCACAGCTTTTGACTTTGTGGCACATTACACAACATCTACTGTTGGGGGTGGTCTCAAGGGCCCTTCTCAAAACCACATCACTAGATAATGTAAACCTTTTGCACTTTGGGGGCCCCTTAGGTGCCCTTAGAATGATTCAATCAAATACAGATTTTTTGTGTATAGTGGCAGCACCCTAAGATACATCTATGCAAAATTAGAAAAAAAGTTGAACAGTTTTTGAAAAAATAGGCCAAATGTAACATTTTTACCAGTTTTGGGTCCTTGGAGGCCCTAGGGAGCCCTTAAAATGATTCAATCAAATACAGATTTCTCGTGCGTAGTGGCAGTGCCCCAAGATAAGTCTATGCAAAATTAGAGAAAAAGTTGCTGAACGGTTTCTGAGATACGGCAGCTAACAGCGGACGGAGGACGCAGAGTGATGGCAATGGTCCCTTGGACCTTCGGTCAAAGGACTAAAAATAATCCTATCTACATGCTGTGTCTGGCCTTAATATCATGTCTAAAAAAAAATTTGAGAAGTCAAGTGATGCTTTTGTTTTATCTTAAAAAAAACACGTCTTTACTTGTGAAACAATACTAATTTTGTTTTCAATGTCAATAAAAATCCTAAAAGTAGATAGTGAAGTTTATATACACACTTTAAAATACAGCAAACTCAGAAATGAAAGAAATTTCTTATGGCTTTACATGTGTATTTTTTAAATTCACCTACAGTAACTGAAAAAAGACATGGGCTCCCAGACGTAATATATTAACTTGGTGCAGGGCTAACTTAAGCTTAGGTGAAGTAACCAATGCTGAACGAGCCATGCGGAACTTACCGACGAGCATCCTGTACTTGTGTGGGTGGCGGGCATCTTCGATGATGGGAATGATGTTGGTTCTCTTCTTTGCCACGTTGATCAAGTCTCGACCACTGCGGTGTGAGAACTCAACCGCGTACACCAGACCTTCCTACAACAGCCACATAGCACGGTCAACTCTGAATGAATGGTTGGCTTCCAACAGTGGGAAACGACAACAAGTATATAACTATACATATATATATATAACAGAGTATATCTATCATCTATCTCAATGACAGACGAGGAATTAAAATTTATGTTATCAAAAATATTCATTTTCAACGTATTGCTTCAGACATTTAAAGTATATAAGTACACAAGTTACCACAGATATTAAATGGCAGAATTCAGTATGTTAATAATTACATTTCCAGCCTTAGTAAGAGTTCCTCTGTGGGTGGGTGGGTGGGTGGGGGTTAATTCTGTGTGTCGGTTAGTAAGAGTTCCTCTGTGGGTGGTTGGGTGGGTGTTAATTCTGTGTGTCGGTTAGTAAGAGTTCCTCTGTGGGTGGGTGGGGGTTAATTCTGTGTGTCGGTTAGTAAGAGTTCCTCTGTGGGTGGGTGGGGGTTAATTCTGTGTGTCGGTTAGTAAGAGTTCCTCTGTGGGTGGGTAGGGGTTAATTCTGTGTCAGTTAGTAAGAGTTCCTGTGTGAGTGGGTGGGGGTTAATTCTGTGTGTCAGTTAGTAAGAGTTCCTCTGTGGGTGGGGGTTAATTCTGTGTGTCGGTTAGTAAGAGTTCCTCTGTGGGTGGGTAGGGGTTAATTCTGTGTGTCGGTTAGTAAGAGTTCCTCTGTGAGTGGGTGGGGGTTAATTCTGTGTGTCAGTTAGTAAGAGTTCCTCTGTGGGTGGGGGTTAATTCTGTGTGTCAGTTAGTAAGAGTTCCTCTGTGGGTGGGTGGGTGTTAATTCTGTGTGTCAGTTAGTAAGAGTTCCTCTGTGAGTGGGTGGGTGGGGGTTAATTATGTGTGTCAGTTAGTAAGAGTTCCTCTGTGGGTGGGTGGGTGGGGGTTAATTCTGTGTGTCAGTTAGTAAGAGTTCCTCTGTGAGTGGGTGGGTGGGGGTTAATTCTGTGTGTCAGTTAGTAAGAGTTCCTCTGTGGGTGGGTGGGTGGGGGTTAATTCTGAGTGTCAGTTAGTAAGAGTTCCTCTGTGGGTGGGTGGGTGGGGGTTAATTCTGTGTGTCAGTTAGTAAGAGTTCCTCTGTGGGTGGGTGGGGGTTAATTGTGTGTGTCGGTTAGTAAGAGTTCCTCTGTTGGTTAATTTTGTGTGTCGGTTAGAAAATGCAATTTCTATAGGCCAAAATTAAGGAAATCAATACATTATACACAGCTGTGTGATAGTTATCAGAACAGAAACCAAGGTACTGATCCATGTTTGTTCTAAAATGTATACGAAATGCTGTATAGGAATTTTGACGTAAAAATTATGGGAATATCAATTAGTATTATATACAGTGTTATATCAGGAGCTACTATCTAGTGACTAGAGTCGATGCCAAATAGCAACAGTTAACGTTATACTCCAAAATTCACCAATCCCATTATGGGATGTTGTGATTGACACAGTAATCATGGTATGTTTGCACAAAATACTCACTGGTCCAACAATATCGGCGACATGGCTGACTGTAGTTCCTGACGCTGCCCCCAGGTAGAGCACCTTCTGACCCGGCGCCATGTGAATGTTGTCGACACCGCCCAAAATGGCCGCAGCCAACTTGGAGCGGAACGGATTCCATGCTCTGTATTCTATCTTGATATCGTTTTCCTTCAAAACAAAATGAAACCAATACGAATGAGGATAGGGAAATAATGAAGATTTGCTACCAGTTCAGAAACATACTGCTCTCAACACTCCCTCTCAACTTGATGACACACATGACAGATTTATGTTAACAAAATAACAAGGTACAGGTCTCCAGAGAATAGTAGCAATGGTGAACAGAAATGATTAAGTATCAAAGTAAGCATCAATACAAACCTTTTGTCTTGCTGCATATCATTAAACCGCATCCAAAATGGAACAAGCTCACCTTTATGTGTAGTTTTGCATTTTCTATGGTAGCTATGTCTTTCGCATATTTGATCATGGTCATGTGTCTAGTAGCAAAATATATACGGCCAGGCAACACAGGATGCTGATTCTACAGTCTTCTTTGAATTTATCTACTTACAAGATCATGAATATTTACTAAACAGAACCATTACAGAAAATAATACAGATGGCCTTATGACACTTACCTCTACAATAATCTTCTTCTCCCCATAGACGACTTCACCAGGCACAAGGTTCTTTGTCACTAGGACGTCCTCTTTGCCTCGTGCAATGAACACACCTGGATGAAACAGACACACACATCAGGAGACTGTTTCACTAGGACAATGGACACGGAAGAAAAACCCACCATTAACCAGAATTCATTGTTAAAGTTAAGGTTATCAGAGGACATTATTTTGGTGACCCTGGTGAAGTGTCCAGTGTCCGTTTTCTCGAACATTCTGTACGGTATCATGAGCAATGACTGTTGCAATGGCACCTTACAAAATAAAAGTATAATTTTTACAATGTTGTCTATTGTGGAGCAACATTTTATGAACGTGGTGATAAATGTTACATTTATGAACGTGGTGATAAATGTTACATTTTATGAACGTGGTGATAAATGTTACATTTATGAACGTGGTGATAAATGTTACATTTTATGAACGTGGTGATAAATGTTACATTTTATGAACGTGATGATAAATGTTACATTTTATGAACGTGATGATAAATGTTACATTTTAAGAACGTGGTGATAAATGTTACATGTTATGAACGTGGTGATAAATGTTACGTCTTGAATATGGCAAAATTATGGACAAGATCAGTTGGTCTCAACTTATACAGATTATGGGGGACACAATGATAAAGCATGGTTAATTTGGTCGAGAATCGTTGTTTAAATGCCAAGACATTGTGGCAAATTCCCACGTGGCCATTGCTAAATTTGAGCCTGGTATCGACAAAAGAAATGGCACAGGTACAAAATATATATTATTTCTTACCTGTCTCAACTATTATGTCTCAACAATTAGGTGCTGTGAACTCACCCTTGTGTTTGTGCGGCTCCACGATGACCTTCCGCCCACCTCGCATGCCACCTGGTGGCAAAAACAAACATTCACATGACCATATGAAAACAACATCAGACATAAAATCACATTTGTATTTGAAAGATATGAAAACTATTTGCATTTCTAACATAATTATATTTGAAGAAATATCAAGAATTTGCATATAAAATAATTCCAAGTGTACGCATGACACAAGATTGAAACACACAAAGACAAAAGACAGCAAGCCTTTTATAAATATAAAATATATATGAAATAATACAGTAATATTTTACAGAATTTTACTTAGAAACAAACTTCACTGGCTTGTATGCTCAACATATTTTGAATATGATAAAAACACTTACCCCTTCCGCCCCCGAAACCACCTCGACCACCCCCTCGGCCACCGCCCCTCGGACTGAACCCTGAAAAATTAACACACTCAGTCTTTATACCTTAAAAACAAGACATTTATGTCAAAGAACAAAAAATATTTTAAATTACAGTTCCAAATGCACACAAATCAGTTTACTCTTGACAACTAACAGTTGGAATGTCTACACATTGAACAATGAAATATACAAATCCACACTGCTGTAAATCACAGGAAATTACTTAAAGGAAAGGAATATCATGTTTGTTCTTAATGATTACTTAATATTAATAATGAACTCACACACAAAATATGTGGCACTAAAAATTACATGAAAATTGTTAGTTACAAACACATAACATGATAATAAAACATCATGAGATGAGACTTACCCCTGCCACCTCCTCGACCCCTGAAGCCACCACGGTCACCTCCTCCACGGTCACCTCCTCCACGCCCCCCTCTGAAACCTCCCCGGTCACCGCTACCGCCACGACCTCCTCTGAAGCCACCCCCTCGACCACCTCCTCTTCCGCGGGGTGAAAACTCTACAACAGAATGGTTCATTGATTAGTTGTCTTGTAAACAAAACTACTGTAGTGACTGTGTTCTGGACACACTAAAAATCTACAAATTAATTATTTTTAAATTACTACTTTGTTTTCGGACAAAGCATAACTTCTCAATGATGACATTACAACTACTTATTAATAGCATGGGTCGTCAAATGAGACACAAATGTCAGTTCCTAAATATGAAATTACACTCTGGTGCCCCAAAGAGTATTTACCGATTATAATACATTCACGTTTTAACTTTATTAAAATTAATGATGCTGTAAATTTGTGCAATCAACACAGTAATGTAGAACTAATTTGGTGACATTAGCCATGGCATGTAAATAATTTATTGATCTGTGCCAATCTAATGTTACAACTTTATCAATCAAATGTTTATATTATTGCTGCAACTAGTATCACAAACACATATTACAACACACCCTTGTTTTACGACTCTTGGTAATTTTTAGTCATAAGCGCACATGGTCATGGGATGGGTCGATAGTTATTGAATCTATCATCACAGATAGAAAACAAAAAGTTTCAGTAAATGGAGAGTCTAGCTGGAAAGAGGTAATATCAGAGATAACCCGGGGTTCCGTCCTAGGACCCTTACGTTTTGTTCTATATTTAAAAGTCCTCCCAGATCTAACAAATTCAAATACATTTCTATTTGCCGATGACATCAAGATATTTAGTCATAACAAATAAAGATGATCAGGATTTTCTACAACATGATTTAAGTATCCTTGAACAATGGAGCGACAAATGGTTGTTAAAATTCCATCATGATAAATGTCTACACATGGAAATTGGGGAAAATAATATAGGTGAAAACAAATATTTCATGACAACAAATAATGTTAAACATGCTCTTGTCACCTGAGATAAACAAAAAGATCTAGGAGAAATTATTGATTCAAAACCTTCATTTGACAATTACATCAACTAAGTGGTTAATAAAGCAGGGTTGCACTCTAGCCGGTCAAAACCAGTTTTGACCGCTTAGCGGTTAAAAGCCAGCAAAAACCTATTAATACTATTGAAAACACTAAAACTAACCCAAAATACACCAAACTTCTCCTAGCTTACATTTAGCTCATACACTAATTTTACCTAGTGCTAGAATATAAATATATATTTTGAAACATCAATGCTGAATTGTCGTGCAATTACTCTGAAGCAGTCCTTGTTCCTGCACAACTGAAACTGAATTGACACACATGCTTAATAAATAAAAGCATGTGTATAACAATTATTAATTATTGTACAGTATTGACCAGTTACAAGTTTTTTATATGCACAAATATTCAAGAAACTATTTTGGAAGAAAAAAAGGTGGCCGTGTTCTTGAATAATTCATGTAGACTGCAGCCTGGCCCTAAATCTACGCTACGGAAATGGCATGGCTACGCCGAATTCGAATACGTTGCCTGGTGTCAATTTTTGCAGTGTCCTTAATTAATGTAAATAAAACTAGTTAATTAAAAATTATATAATATAGTAAGGGTAAATGTTCCATGTGTCTGTAATCATCAATCATGAGAACAGACAGGCTAGCTTTGGAAAAACACAAATTCAATTGGTTAATCTAAAGAACAAAACAAGACCAACGACAGAGTATGGACCATGAACTACTTTTTAGTTTTTATGCTTTACATTGATTACTACTCTTACATGTTTACACATATTGTTGAAAATTATTATGTCTACTTTTTGCATGAAATTGATTTGAATACAATGAGCAATAATACCTCAAGACATCTTGTTTCTTATTCATACTGAACATATATTTTGACACTTGCATTGTTTTTTATAGTGATTAACAATTACAGAAATATTGCACACAATTATCACTAAATTAGGTTTTGACCATTTTTCAGGGAAAATGAGCCCTCTTTTAACCAGATTAAAACCGGGCAGTTAAAACTGTTCAATCCTGTAAGAAGGCAACCAGAAAGACAAAAATAATCAGAAGAACTTTTCAATTCTTAGATACACACACTTTCTTCCCACTATATAAGACTATGGTTAGATCCCACCTAGATTATGCAATAGCAGCATGGTATATATGATGAAACATAAAATAGCCATAGAAAATGTCCAAAGGGCCACAAAAGAACTATCTGGTATGATGGACTTATCATATATTGAAATACTTAAATTACTTAAGTTACCCACATTAGCATATCAAAGATTAAGAGGAGACATGATTGAAGTTTATCAAATAATGCATAACCTACATGATAATAAATCCGCACCAAACCTTGTTAAATGGGAGGATGTGGCATTACGATCCAGTAACAGGACACTCCCTCAAACTATTCAACCAAAGAGCAAAACTAAACATAAGAAAAAATGCATTCCGCTTAGAGTGGCCAAACCGTGGAATAGTTTACCTGATTCGGTAATACAAGCTAGATCACTAAATTAATTTAAAAACCGCCTTGACAAATTCTGGTCAACCCAGGAGATTCTATACGACTTTGAAGCCCTACTAACATTAAATACTGGAACCGGAAACCACAAACTTTTAATACTAGATCCCGAAATCGAAGATCTGATCACTGAGGAACCGAGTAGATCCTGCGATCAGAACAGTCCCAGGGGTTTACCAGGATATTACTGTTCAAGGGTTCTTAGGACCCCAGCCTTATTTTGGTCCCAAGTTTGTAGCGAGGTTGTTTTCTAAATATCACAACTTATACAACTCATGTAAACCCGGTTATTATTAGTTTGATACTAACAGGAACTCAACAACATAATGTGCCTTGTTACAATATACTATGTTTATTTGTTGATGTGTTCCCTTGATAATCAATATAGTTTTGGAAGTTAGAGCAGCCTTCCTCACTTATGAGAGGGCATGCTAGTCTGCTAGATGCCTTGGCTTGCGTGTAAATCTCACATTGGGAGATCTCATAAGGCTAAGCTAAGGATATCGAGGAAGCCACGACTCACTTTGGAAGGATTATGATTTTGTTTCAGTGGCGGGAAACCTGGTGATGACAGTAGCATTGGAATAGCCAACAGGCAGCAGATGGAACTGTGCATTAGTTTGTGGACACTTAATTGTGACGTTATGTAGAATCAATCAATGCATTTATTCCATCAATCCACATCTTTTCAGGAATATAATGTCCCAAACAGTGCCCGCTCAGGTTTGAATCAGTTTGCGCCACTGCGGTCGCGGGTTACTGCACGTCGCAATTGAAACATGCAATATTAATCAATTGCATCTTGATGCAAACCGGAGTGCTATTTCGGCCTCAAAAGGGCCCTCAAATCAATATTTTATTACCATGTACTGTACATCTGAAACAATGTGGAATGATGGCATAAACATATTGAGGTATCGAATCGGTTCGATTATTGGACGAGCGACTGGTGCAATCGGTCCCGGAATGGGAGTCGGGATTGGAGTGATTGCACTCTCTATTGTTGACGTACGGTCCATCATTTGTCTGGTGATAACAAGTGGTTAATTATACAAACGAAGAATGTTCGTAAATCCCTTTGTTTTTCATCGCTGTAGCTCTAATAAATTAAGAAGTCTCAGAACGCACAGCGACTGCAGTCAAACACTGAAGCCTGAACAGACATGCGCACGGATTGGAATGGTATTGATTCACAAATCAGTCCCTAGAGGCGCTCCGCAAAACTACACGCAGGGCGACGCCACACAGAGGATTAGGCACCCTTCATAACCGGGAAGCATACGTCTACGGGAATATTCATTTGGAAGGACTCATGAAAAACATTAAACGTACTAATTCGGTAATAAACTACCAAGTTAGACATTTATATTCAATATATATTTTTGTTACATGTCATCGATACGCAGGCGCCCCGTGGGACATAACGATTATTTTTCACGCGTCCGGGTACAGTTTCTATGCGTATAGCCATAGGACGCAGGATCTTGCGTCCCGTAAACCCCTGCAGTCCTAAGGTAAGGTTACACCTATTATCGCCCTTTATTTGTCGCATTCTCAGTCAGATGTCTTTGTTTGAAAATTACGATACATATAAATTATAATGATATATAAACGTACACCGAACGAAATTAGTTATGTAACTAACTGTTAACTAAAAGGACACCAGGTGACGCCTTCTGAATCTAATAGCGATCAATGCAGAGAAGATGCCGATACCATAAGCAGCGCACATGCATAACGAAATTCAGGCACACCATGGTCAAAATTTGATGGTCTTATTCTGCTGAAAATAGTCTTTACATGCATATCTATCCGGGCATTCAAACTGTTGAATTGTAGCTGCACATAACAACACGTCTATACACCGACTCATATTGTTACAAAATGCATAATTTTATGAATACCTCCGTAACCCATATTGACCAGCACTCAATTGTATAAACACGTGGTCGCTGCTGAAAGGCGCACACGCAGTTGCAATGCTTGAACTAGCCTCGATTATCCAGGATCCACGATGTGGCGCCACCGTTTGTCACACATGAGAGATCGTTGGGCCTGCATCTACAGACAAAGAAGAGGGCTACTATGTATCAAGGTTACAACCAAAGAACTTGCATAGGCGTCGGAACCGGGTGGGGACTTGGGGAAGCTCTATCCCCCTAATAATTTAGGTGGGGCTGGATATAGGATTAACCTTCCAGTATTTAGGTAATATGAAGTTTGGTCAGCCTCGAGGGGGGTGCAAATCGAGTTTTTTTAGTGTCTCAAGGTGGGTGTTTTGTGGCGAGCCTCAGGGGGTGCAAATCGAGGATTTTGGAGAGCTTCAGGCCCTCCCTATATTCACCACGTTCTGATGTCATTGAATTGAATACGAATCGATTGAACCAACTTTAAACTTAAATTAAAGTCACACAACATTCTTAGACTACAGACGGTATCGTTTAGAAAAGGTCTTTGGTTTAGGACATTAGGCAGCCGGTCCAAAATACCATAATCTACGTATATAGGGGGCGGAAGAGCTGGATATATATGTTTAGTTCTTACATTTCGGCAAGAGGTGCATTTGAGGTTTTATGAGTCTTATTTTAGGGGGTTATTTACCAATGGAAGTTTTGGGTGTACTTCACATGGGTGTGGGGTTGGAGGGTGTTTGTGTTTCGACGAGCCTAGCTCAGCCCCCTCCCCAATATTCACAACGTTACGTGACTATGCAAAAATAAAAAATACATGGGTTATCATCACATTTGCTGAATATGATTGCCAATGATGATATATATGCCAAATTAACAAAATGCATACGTCAACGTGTGTAGGCTTAGGCGTTGTCACCATTAAATCTATGCTCCCCGTCTAAGGTGACACTTTCACAACCAAAACTTTATAGGTTACATCACAATGGTCCGTAACGATGCATAAGAATTGAACTCCAGTAAGGACACTGAATAACGTGGTGTATTCATTTGGTCTGTCTTATTAATTAAGTCCAATAATATAAATGCTGCATAGATAACCTAATTAGCACTGACTTCACGTTTAGTGCCGTCTACACGATTTGACTTCGTTTGTATGTAGATGAGGTTCGCTGGCAATGCGCTGTAGTGTCTGAGCCACGGATCCAAGTAACATTGCGTTCTATTATGTTATACGAGTAGGACACTCTTGACATACATGTACGGTTCGCTCGCTCAGGACAACGTTGGTTCAGGCACGGTTGCTGGGCAATGGCCTGACGTGAGACATGAGTTGGCGCTATGTTAATCCTGAGTCTTGTTAACAATAACATTATTGCCGCGATGACTTGAACAAACATATGGTTTTTAGATCAATCATAATACACCTTTTATATTAGTTACGGCACTGCATTGGGTAAGCCTATTTTCAGATACCAATAATTCTCAAACTAATATATTTATAATACTGTTACAATTTATATGCATTTTACATAGTTATATGGTATACTGAAACATCATATTAATTTTAGTACAGGTTTTTCTTGGTGGTGAATGATATTGCTATTAGTGGTGAATGCGCGTGAATTACAACTCTTCTTTGACGCAGCGGAAACTGCGAGGGCGAACGTATGGAGGCAGTCTCGTGCGACACGCGCTACATGCGACATCGCCGCCACGACCATCCTCCGACCCCGACTCGGTGCCGACGGACTTCGTGCCATCTACCGCCGACTCTCTAGTAGATTTAACTGCCAGAATCCAACGTCTCTCACGCCGAAAGGCAGGCGCCGGAACTGTGGGTTTGGGGGTTCAGCGCAAAGGGGTGAGAGTGGGGAGCCCCCTAATAATTTAGTGGTTTATTAAATTTGTTTTTATGAGCGCCATTTAAGTTGAGCAACTTTCGCAAAAACGTCATCGCAAAAAGTCTTCAACCAACAGTACCCCAGCCTCTCCCCGTCCCCCGATGGCATGTCTGACAGATGTGATGAGTGAGAATCCTACAAAAATTAGGAAAGTCACCGCAACTAATTCTCAACAGCACCCCGTTCCCTTGTCTTCCAAAGTCCAAAGTCATATCCGATCCGACAGCGGAATGCTGATGCTTCGGCTCAGCCCCCTCAATATTTTACAATTTCGTTCCGACGCCAGTGCGAATGTAACAGTGCTGCCATAATAGTTTACGTTTGTTCTTCCACATAGTAGCCAATCCACGCATTCATTACACACATGTTCATTAAAGTGTCTACGTTCTAGGACATTATACCCATTCCCGACATTACTATATCCCCATGGACATTAACGCCCCGGACATTACCCCCTAGAGCATTACATCCCACTGGACAATAACCCCCAATATACATTAAACTAGACGTTAGAAAGTGTGAAGAATATTCTTAACCTCAATTAACGTATCCCACCATGTTGTGCGCACATTGACCTTTATCATATTTGCAAGATAACATTCAACAATATTTAACATGTTGTCATCCTTTTTATTACATGTACAGTGTGGCATAACATATACCAAAATTAGATAAATAATACAAGGTTTCATAGAAACGAGCGACACAATGCTATGCACAATCTCCATTAGCCACGCCTTCAAATAGTAGGCGTGGCTAATTATTTAAATGGCCCAAACTAGGTTCATCCTAATGACCCTAAGTCCCAAACCTATGCTTCAACCCATGGGCGTACCTACTCTGCGGATGCTGCTAATAACATAGGCTAGTTAATAAAATAAAATATTGCCAAAACATGAACTAAGCATTATTATGAATATTGGTGATGGGATGGGTGTAAAATTATTAGAAGGTCGCTCTTTTGAAACATTTGGAAGAAATATATATATGTGGACATTTTTATGCTAGGAAACTAAGGTGTTGTAAGTTGTATTCAGTACAACTTTTCTACAAACTACCAAAACACATATTTGGTGCTAAAATTATTTTTGTTTTGGAGGAGAATATTCCTTTACACAGCGAACTTTCATTTCCAGACATGCGCATTAAGAGCCGGAACTGCATTATTTTACAAACTGCAGAATTTTATGCTACAACGTAGCCAATTAACCAATGTTATACCTCTGTCGGCTATTTGTTTCTGCACGGTTGTTCATTTCAGTGCCAAGACTCGTAACACTGGTGCAGAACGAGCAATATCACAACCTGATATCGTCAAAGCAATTATCGTCTAGCATTGAACGCGACGTCAAATGATCGTGACGTCACAGATTTGATCAATAGATCAATTATCGCGAGTCACAGCTTAAATTTAAAATAACAGACACTACGTTCATGGGCAGTTTAGTTTTATTATGACCACCTGACCTAATAGTAACCGATGTAAGATACAGGAAATAAAATATATCAAATACAGAAGGGTGCCTATCAGTTTGTGTACATTCTGTTTTAATGAAACATGTTCTGTCAACTGACGAATGAATCCGTTACGTCACGGTTTGCATAGAAACCGACTAAATCCGACAAGCTTATCAAAACGGCCGCAGCAAATGTGAACCATGACATTCGGACATTCCTCCGTTGGCTTCGTAGACATGTTGACCATAAATCGTTTTGACAAAAACAAAAGCAACGTTGTTTAAGAAATAACAGTATGGACAGGTTGATCTCGCAGAGTAATATTATTTGTATATAAAATAATTAATGATTGCTAAATGACGAAGCTTGACGGACGTCACGCTCACAATCCTGATCGTTACGTCACACTCATGATCCACCAATCAGCATCACATAGGCACACAGAGAACGTCATTCCATGCTGATGGGCACACAGAGAACGTCATTCCATGCTGATGGGGGGTAACGTAATGTCTTGCTGGTAACAACCAATGACAACGTGTTGGTTGTGGGTAACATTCCATGCTGATGGTGGGTAATGTCATTTGTCACTGATGGTACGTAATATCAATCGTGATTTAAATCCGATATTGCCTCTCGTGTCTGGCGTCACTGAATCACGTTTCATGGCGAGTAGCGACACACGACTATCACATAACACTACTCAAGGTGAATAATGTGCTGCTGTTAAAACAATGGAAGTCCATTTTGTTTTGTTTTAGAAAGTAGTGCAAAATAATATATCCTCAGTCAAGTCGCTATCATCTTGTGAAAACACATAAGTCTAGTTAGTACATAATGATCTCCGATGAATGCATTCAAGCGAACAAAACTTGCTGCCCTGGTTTTCTGAAGAATCACAATGATACACACAACACCCTCGTGGTACAGATCAAAATGGTCTTCAACTGTTTCGCCGCGTCACCGCGTTGTGTGACGCCACTACGATTCTCACACGTCATTCATATCTGACGAGACGTAATATCGCTCAACATCCACTCTGTGACAAAACCTAGTAGCGATAAACGTCACTCGAGTCTGACGTCATGCCGGAAGTGAACGCGCCGCCGAGTGTCCGTCACTTCCTCCGCTTCCTGTTCACTTTGCGACAACTCGTTGGAGAGCTGGAGTTCTTCCTGAAACCCTTGCAGCACCTCCATGAACATCTGAGAACCCGTCCGTGGGAAGGGGATCTTGTTAGTCGGGGCCACCTCGGTGAGCGAGCCCGTCAATGGCTGTGTCAGTTCCTCCAAACGCCGGTCGGGAGAGGGCGACACCTCGGCCACCGAATGTCTGCGCCCCCTTGCCAGTATCGACGGCAGGGGGGGCGCTTTTGTCTGTTGGCCGCCATTGCAGACGGACCGCCGTCGGTGTGCGTTGAAGTTATCAGCGACGTTAGTCCATCGTGACTGTGCGGACATCGGCGAGGTCGGCGGGGGCCCTGGAGATGGCGGCGATGACCGACCAGCCGGGCTTTTCCGGCCGTTGACGTCAGCGCTCCTGACGTCATCTCGGGGAGAGCGACGGGTGACCTCTAATGTGGCCCCGTCTGCTTCTGTCCTCGTCCCGCGCCGCGCGCTGTTGCTCCGGGCCACGGCCGAGCGCACGGAGCTTTCGGATAGCATTGGCCCGTGGTGCCGGCCATGTTCGGCCGATTGCTCCCGATAACGCTGATGCTTCGTTACCGAGTTCATCGGCAAGTTGCGCGTGAGCGGCAAACAACAACGTATCCAAATGTCTCGCCTGATGTACTCTCTGTGTGACCAACCTCAGAATTCGTAGCGTCCATCTGACCCGCTAAGTAACACTTTGCTGTGTATTTACCACATTCCACAGATCACCGCCCCAAATACGGATTCGAAACACATTCCATCACAGCGCTTACTTATAATCCTATCCACATTGCACTAACGGCAGCGGGCCCGCGGACTCGACATGTTGACTTGTTGACAATATCGCATTCACGTTAGTTATGCAATCACAGCTGAAATTGCCACTTTACTAGTGCGCCCCTTCACAAAATGCACCGCAGCACAAACTCGTGCACAAACAGAGCCGGTTACCGGGCCAGAACCTCACCATGCAATAAACTCCTGTCATACGGCGTATTTTAAATGGTCGCTCACAGACCGGGCGAAACTTCCCGCAACGTTCCTGTTGTATTGCGATCAGCTCCGTCTTGGTCCGTCAGCCACTGCGATGTTGCTGCGGCCGACCGCGACAGCCAGCGCGTTCTTGGTCGTGCGCTGGCAACAACGTCTCCTTACAAGCGTCTTACGCGTGGCGCTTAATCCATAATCCGAGGACAGTGGTAAATGAGCTAGAAGTAGACGCCATGCAGGGCAGACTGAGTGAATGGAGACCGGGATTTGTATGACGTCTCTGTCGACTCCCAGCAACCGCGGC
Organism: Paraescarpia echinospica; assembly: GCA_020002185.1. Classification (NCBI taxonomy): domain Eukaryota; kingdom Metazoa; phylum Annelida; class Polychaeta; order Sabellida; family Siboglinidae; genus Paraescarpia; species Paraescarpia echinospica. The sequence goes on from CM034540.1 coordinate 28,560,612, forward strand.
GTCATAAATAAAAGGACTTTTTTGTCGCTGAAAAGACGGAATGTCAGTTCTATTTACTTAATTATTATTCCTCCATCGAGACACGTGCACCTATTGTATATTATTTGGATTAGTTGTTTTATTTGTATACTATAGCGAAATACCGATATTATTAATTATTCTATTGGTAACTGCGAATGATGGTCTACTATTCTACCGATACTGTTTTGCCCTTGCCAGAAATTGTTTTGCCCATTGAATCCCTACTTAAGGGCAAATGAGAGACCCAAAACAAGGACGGAACACGCCGAAATAAAGAATTTAATCTTTGTTTGTGAACAGATAGTGTAACATGGTATATATATTTATGCACAAATATTCATCTTATTGTATTAATCCTGCTAGTCCCAATTACATTCTGATGGTGTGAATTTCACACAAAACGGCTCTAACCCGTGACTAATAATCACGCGATTATTTAGGCACAGCGCAGAATACAGCCCAAGTAAACCAATATATTAGCGTTGTAAAAGCTACTATCACGAAGCATTAATGAGTAACAGCTGGCTGCACGCGCGCAACTTTATTTGGTCTCCGTTGCCATTAATAAGCGGATTTTGGCACGGTGAAAGGTCGAAATTGCCAAGAGCTGAAAGGCAGTCACATTAGCGACATGGCATTGAAAGCTGCGACTTCGGGGATCCTACCAAAATAGACTTCACCTGTGTATATATATAAAGCTGATGATGTAATAAGTATGACTACCGTAGGTTATAATGGCTGGTAACATGTTTAAATGCACGCGTTCAGACACCATGCGTACAAGGAATCTGAATGCTAGTACTATGAAACTGCTATCTTCGGCTGCAGTCCAGCGGATATGTAAAAGATCGTGCATTTTTAGATCAAAGCAAGACACTTTGCTCATCTATTCTATAAAGCAAGGGAACCATTTTAGAGATTAGAGGCATTCCAGATTTAGCCGTGTTCAGAAATGGCGGCCAGTTTTTAAATGGCCGCCGAATTCAATTTCTCCATATCTAAATAATTGCGTTACATAGAGCAATAATATTTGTGTCTAGATATTATCTTTAGGAGTCAGAAATTTCACATTTGTTACTTTTGGACTTCTCTCACATTCAAATCCGCCATTTTTAAAGATGGCGGTCGTCAATACAAATGTAAAGATATCTTAATAACTACGTCACTTAGCGCCGTATATCTTACATTTTTGAATAGGCTGAAGGATAGCGATTTCATAAAACGTATAACATTTACCTTCGTCGACATGACTATATCCGTCATTTTTTATATGTCAAAGCATATTATTCCTGTATCTCAAGAACTATATAGCATAGAGCCACAGTGTTGATGTTTTTAGATGCGATGATTTCAAATACATTACTTTTGACCTTCATTGACTTTAAAATACATCCGCCATTTTTAAATATATGCCATTTTGAAAGATGGCGGAAGACAAAGCCTATTATTCTCGTATCTTAATATCTACATATCCTTAAACCTTGAAGTTGGTGTTAAAACACATGTTATGGATGCGACGATGTTAAGGATGATACCTAGATATTATCTAAAACGGACAATGTCACTTCAAACATTATATTATGATGCCTACCTTTTAAATCTACATCAACAATTCCCAAACTTTTCACACATCCCACTGACATCCGCCGTATTGGCATTGCATTGTGCATCGCAGATTGGCTTTGGAACACCGACACTGTCTTATGCAGCCTTTCGTGCAGCCACACCTGATAATCGCACGGCAAGCTATGCCTGCAGAAGGCAGTCTTATCTACTGTATCTCCCATTCCGACATGTTCACCTTTCGAGTCCAGTCGAAGTCTAGTGGACTGGGCAGATGTGATGCTTTCACCAGGGCATGGCCCCAGATTTTATGATGCCTAAGGCGTGCGTTTGCCTCTTCCAGCGAAACACGATGTCACCAGAAAAAAATAATTTGGCGGCCATTTTTTTTAAATAGCTGCCTAATCTCTGCCTAAACTCAGCAAAATCTGGCATGACTCAAATCTTTAAAATGGTTCCCTTGGTGTATAGAATAGATGAGCAAAGTGTCTTGCTTTTATTCAAAATGCACAATTCCACCATTTTCTTGCACCTATCCGCTGGACTACTGCTAGTATTACTCTGTGAAAATGTTTGAACAGAATAAAAGTTTAGTTAGTCAATAATAATAATGATGTCACAGGTAGGCCTACCTTGCAATAAATTAGATGTATCGCCTTTAACACCAAGAGGGCACCTGACTGAGTGCAACACGTGGATCTCATGGCAAAATAGTCATCATTTATTTAAACATAGTTATTTAACTCTTTTTAATTACATGCAAACTTTAAACTATAAGTGTAGACTTTTGCCCTTCATAACAAGGTATGTGAGGGCTGACAAGTTGATGGTGGGCTGTTACCGATGACATCATCCAACCGAAGCGATGACATCATCCAACCGAAACGTAACGTAACGTAACGTAACGTAACGATGTAACGTAACGATCTAATCCAAGCCAAGTCTGTTTAATATGTACTTCAGTGATAAATAGGCTCTGAACTATAAAGTAGCTTCTCCTGTAATGTTAGTATATTTCATGGAACGAGTGTATTTTTTACCTTTTATAGACCAATCTATGCCTTTAACTTTGCAAATGAGGATCTGGCGCCACGAGCTTCGCGCTGCAGTCTTTAGTGGGAGTGCGTGCGGAAAAGGGAATCGCTCCTAGGACTGACAATGTTATTAATTTTAGGGTATTAGGGTAAGGCAGTATAGTTGGATTCAAACTGAACAATTTTGTTAAGCTTTGGAATTGACCCGGTTTATGAAGATTTTAAATAGGTAAAAATTCCAAATAAATATATGGGTATGGCGGTAATTTTTGGGACTAAAATAGTAGATCTTGAGATTATGAAAAAGTGAAGAAAAAGCTTGTATTGGCATCGTTGCATCTATTCAGTGATGTCCTGTAATACAGACCGATGAAAAGAAGAGGCACGTGGGAGACGCAATCGACAAGAATTAGAAGGTAAATAAGTAACAAAAGATCAGCGAAACAGAAAGGAAAACAGTGCAGAGACAGTGATGTGTTTGATGAGAACAAGAAAGGGCTTTTGTATGTGATGTCGAACGATGAGGAACAATTAGCAAATGAAAGGATATCGTTGAGTCTTAGAAGTCGGGGTCATAGATGGGTGAAAGACATGTGTTGGGAGACACTATTCATATTTATTTACATATTTATTTATTTATTTTTATATGTTTATTTTATAGACTTATTTTTCGATCACAATAGACATGGCAGCTGACTTGAACGCGGTTGCAATAACCAAGCAAAGACTCTCTCTTTGTCGCTAGAAGAAATTTAAGGGCTCGCAACCGGAAACGAGTCGCTGTTTGGAGAGGGAAGGCGGTGTTGAGTTCCTGCCACCTAGTGCGGGTATGATGTTGCATTTCATTGGATTCTGAGATGATCCGAAATAATTACTCCGTGACTAATAATAAATAAATTTACGCCTGTTAACCGAATCAATATTTAAAACGTATAACTGACTTTTGCAATATTAATTCAAAGTGAAAACTGTACGATGACGTTGTGTGTGACGTTTAGTGCTGGATGTTTGTTGTCACCACGTGACGTCCCAGCAAATGCAATTACGTTATACCTACTTCTCATTGCGAACAAGAAACAATGTTTTTACGGAGAATTCGCGAGATGGATATTAAAGCCTTCATAGCCCTGTTCTTTGGGATGATGACGCCCTAGGCTTATGGTAGAACGATAGACGATTATTATCCTTGTCAACAAATGAACAATGCAGTTGTCGTGTTGATTTCTATAATATTCTTAGGAGCCCTATTGAAACTATTAATGGCATAGCCATGCATTTGGAGGCGTCATTATATAGATAACATATGTTTACTGAAAACTGAACATACACCCTGTAATTCATACAGTTAGTCCTGGTAAGCTTGCACTAGAACACAATGAGTAAAAAAAACGCCGCTATTGTGTATATATCGTATGTCTGTTTTCCGGCTGTTGTCGAGCCTCGGAGACGAAAATTCCGCTGAAGTAATCTTCTTAATTTAGTAAAACAACGACGGCCAATATATAATAATACAACTGCTTAAATAAATACAATTCTACGGTTGTATTTTGTTTTCACTAAGCCGTTCATAAGGTACATGTATACACACACACACACACACACACACACACACACACACACACACACACACACACACACACACACACACACACACACACACACACACACACACACACGCACACGCACACGCACACGCACACACACATACACACACACACACACACACACACACACACGCACACGCACACACTTGTGTTCAGTTGATGTATGGACCACACAAACTCGATTGTTCGATTGTCTTTGGTCGGAAGCAGTATGGCCACGTGCCGTTAGATGAACGTACCGCACGCCGACACCGTTGGATGGATGGCGACCATGTGCTAGGTTGGCAGTGTTACTGTGATTGTGTGTCTACGTAGCATCGATTATCCTGGCGCCGCGAGATGGGAGCACCGCTCTGGAAGATTACACTGGTTTTCACAGTACGACACTGATCCCGGTTTACCCTGACTCCCGGTAGAGACGATGATTGGCTCGTAGGCTAACAGTAAAACTAAAAATTAAATAAGAGTCAACTTATATAAGTTTGTGCTACGCATGTAGATAAAAGAGTTGGACTCTCGATAAGCCAAAGGGCTTCCTTATCCACCTGCCATCTAGAGTTAATTCTCTGTGTGGCAATCTTGTTAAATCTTGATAAATTTAATTAGGAAACTTTGGTTATATTTACATAAGTGATTAAACAGAAAAGTTAAATCCTAATTTATTTTTGGATTAAGAATCTTGATAACGACGCTGATTGACTGCTCGTCCAAAACATTTGCTGCTGGCAGTGCGCAAAATGCATTCTCGAGTAGCACTAGCCGCGAGATGGGAGCACCGTAGGAGCGGTACTAGATGCGTGCATTCATAACGCATGTTCTCGGCCAGACTCTGTTTCCCGGCGAAGTCACGCAGATGGGCGAGAGTCGGTTAAGCGAGGGTATTGTCTACGGTCCACGTAGTCATGTCGTTTGGCTGTGGAAAGTAGGCGAGTGACAAGAAGCAAATGGGCGTGATTACAGAAGGAAAGAGGATGGGGAGACCTGAGGAAAGTAGGCGAGACGACAGCTAGAAAGTGGCCGGGCGTGCATCAAACACACTCATCTCCTCTGCGGCTCCCAAACCTCCAACTGCATCCCCCACCCGAGACCTCGAGCTGAACTCGACTGTGTGTGTGTGTGTGTGTGTGTGTGTGTGTGTGCGTGCGTGCGTGCGTGTGCGTGCGCGTGTGCGTGTGCTTGAGCATGTGCATGAGCGTGTGCATGAGCGTGTGCGTGCGGGTGCGGGTGCGGGTGCGGGTGCGGGTGCGGGTGCGGGTGCGGGTGCGGGTGCGGGTGCGGGTGCGAGTGCGGGCGCGCATAGTTGTTCCCGTGCGTGCCAATGCATTTGCATTTGAAAATGTCGCATTAGACCAAAAACACTTGCATTTGCATTTGAATCAAAAACACTTACATTTGCATCAAAACATTTGCATTTTACGTAAACAGTCTAGTTGTCCGGATGTTTTACTGTTTATTTTTCTAATTGTTTGATGTCTATAATTGTAAATACTCAAGTAAATACTTATCAGTTGGCAGATTTAACAGCTTGGACTCTTACGTGCTGGCAGAAGTGAGACATGTACTTCGCCTTATGAAATGCAGTCAGTGAAGTTCTAACAGCCTTTTTAAATCCCAATTAGTATGTAGCCAGTCTCAAACACTGATTCCAATTTACTCGGAGAAGCCATTTCATTTAGCAAATATGTATGGTAGCCATGTAAATGTAAATGTTTATTGATTTCTATAGCACCATATTTATACAATAATATTCCATGGTGCTGTACAGTACAATAAATGGCATAGTAGAAAGTTAAAACAACACAAGCATTCAACATAATACAAATATTGATATAAAAAGGTAAAACTATAAAATGATAAAATTAATAATTTCAATAGAAACATCGAACATATTTTATATAATCATCTAACAAGTGTAAAACTATTTAAATTAATAAAATTAATAAGTTAATTGTATGCAATTCTAAAATAGTGAGTCTTCAGTTTGCACAGTTTCGGTGCAGCAACTTTTAAAGCACGATCTCCCAGACTTTTCCTTTTTGTCCTTGGTACATCAAGTTTAAGATCATCCTGCGATCTTAGACCGTAATGGATGCTTCTATGAGTCAGCATTTCCAACATATATTCTGGTCCATGAATTAAATGTCAGTAAGTAAATCTTATATTTAATGATTCTGCACAACACTCTGGCTGCGGTGTTTTGAACCATTTGTAATTTCCGTACAAGGTATTTTGGTAAGCCGATCAAAAGGGCATTACAGTAGTCAATATGGCTGTGGACTAGAGCATGTATCAGTTTCTCTGTACACTGTTGATCAAGATATTTTCTGATTTTTCCGATGCTATAAAGTTGTGCATAACCTACCCGACATTTGAACTTGACATGTTCTTCCATAGATATATGTTTATTAAAATAAGCGCCCAAATTTCGCACACAATTCAGTGCATGTATCTCATAGCCCCCTATGTAAATGGCCGTGTTGGTGCATTTTGCTAGTTGTTGCGGAGTGCCAATTAAAATGTACTCTGTCTTGGAGTTATTCATTTTGAGTTTCATGCCTTGCATCCAGCCATTGATATCTCTGATGCATCGTTCCATGGACTCACGGTTACTGTCCATATAATCAGGATGGAAACCACAGTTGGCCATGCCAATGTGATGATGTACAATGTGCTCAAAACTAACTCATTACAGTTTGTTACCAGACATTGTAAGATCTAAATGATTATGTATGCGTCCCCAGAACAAGCTCCCAACAATGACTTTAGAGAGCATGGTCATTGGTCGTTGACTTCTGGAAACAGTTACCGTAGATTTGTTATTGAAATGTTGTACCATGTTAATTGTTGTTTGTGTTGTATCTGAATAATCAAGTCAGTAATCTTTCCTCCTCCGAGTCCCACTGAGTTTCTGCTAACGGGCAGTAAACCCAACGTTAGATCAATCAGATGCCAGACCAGTCAGAACTTGTCTAATTATTATTAGCAGTGGACCAGGTTTGTTCACACAAATCTCCGATTAAGTCTTTGTGTGAGAGGAAGCCTGGGCCAATTGAGCAGCCCCTTCTTTTATCCATGTCTAGTGGTCAGCCATGTCTAGTGGTCAGCCATGTCTAGTGGTCAGCCATGTCTAGTGGTCAGCCCACATATGTATCCCCAATTAAGTAGGTCGCCTCTATTGTGTTGTTATATGTCGTTGTAGGGTTTCCACTTTATAGTGATTCCAAATTCCCCATATCCAAAGAATACATGTTGGTGGTAGGTATGTTACGGACTCAACATTTGCATGGTGTTTAACGTTGGTGATACATCTGTAATACCACAACTGTTACAAACAGGGGGAAATAAACTGTCAAAAAACTGAAATTAGTATTGGCTTGTGAATGTAAGAATAACAATTTCCAGATTATTCATATAATATAAAATACTGTATGCCTATCACATAACGGAGAAGGATACAAGAATGACCGGACACAGATAGAACAGCATGAGTCATATGCAGATGCTACAGCGAATATCAGTTGAATATACATAAAAACAACACTTATTATACTGATTACTGAAACATTAAAATGCTGATATTTTTATTTGCACTGATGCAATCATGTATGGGTGCATTGGCATAATTCGAAACATTCGTATTTGCATATGTTCAAGTGCTTGACTTGCATATTTTCAAACATTTGCACTTGAATTGTTTCAAAACTTTTGCATTTGAATTATTTCAAAACATTTGCATTTGCATTTGAAATAATTCAAAACATTTGGATTTGCCTTTAAATTATTTGCAATTCTTGCATTTGCATTTGAATCATCTCAAACATTTGCATTTAAATGCGCTCACTCGCATTTGCACCCAAGTCTGCGTGCATGTGTGTGTGCGCATGAGCATACTATAAAGCAAAGGTCGGCAAACTGCGGCCCGCCGGCCAACTGCGGCCCTTGTAGCTATTTCATGTGGCTCGCGGACTAAAAGCGAGATTGCATGCACTGCGTGGCATTATGTACATTTGATGTACAATACGTACATTTGCATGGAGCACCTTCCGTAGGAGGAAGAACGAAAGGAGTTGTTTCACTGATTGGAAAGGTTCGACACGATGCAGATGCCACTGCGAATCTCTTCAGTCCCTTTGCCTCATCTATCCTACTAGACACCCTGTATTTCAATGAAAATGCAAAAGGTATTGTGCGCCGCCATGAAGACTGTGAACTACGTTCGCGCTCGTGGTCTAAATCTCCAGCAGTTCAAGCGCCTCTATATCAAAATCTCCTATTCTACTGCGAAGTGTGCCGGTTGAGTCGAGGTATAATGCAGTGTCGCGTGCACGAACTGAGACATGGAATTAGCTTGTTCGTGAAGCGACATCAAGTTGCGATTGTGGGAGACAGTATTGCATTTTTCAATGCTCCTGAAAACTAACTAGACATGCCGGACATGAGCGGAGCATTTGTTGAGCAGCTGAGGCGGGAGTTTGCAAAGCATTTTACAGATCTCGCAGCTGGTACTTGCTCTTATTTTACTGTCCATTATAGTTGACGACGCGCCGGATACAACGTAGATGAAGTTCAACAAAATGTAATGTGGTTTTGTGGCACCCAAAGTGACATTAAGTTAGGTGTATCTTGCAACCAAATGCACTTGTCGACGGAACAGCTTATAAAACTATCATACACGCCAAACTCTCTTGAACGTGCATGGAACACTTTGACAAAATGTCAGTTGCATGACGACAACGCGGACCTTGAATACTGTGCATTTTAAATGGTAAATTGTTCAAAATTAGCCATTGATGTTTCACACTAATAACAACTCTGTATATATAGACTGCCAAAATGTGTCAGTTCAGCTCCAAAGCTTATCAGCTAGAATACCTAGGTATATAGATATATGTACTGCATCGTAACATGGTGTACCAGTTTCCACGAACTTAGGAATAGTAATAACCAACATTAAGAAATATATGCGTGGCCCTCTGACCTTTCCCAAGTCAATTATTTGGCCCTCCATTCAAAAAGGTTGCCGGCCCCTACTATAAAGAACTCATAGTGTGACGTTGCATATATGAGATTCCGCGTGAACGCAATATATGTGCCAACATCTGAATGTGTGAGCCGTGTCGACTGCGTACACAACGAAATGTAGGTACGCATTACAACACTAGCTTACACAATCAGTAGTTCTCTACCTTCACAAGCAGTATGAGCGAAATTACGAAAAATTGAACACTTGTTTAAAAATTGGGAGTAAAACATTTTCTTTCCCAAGATAATTTTTTCCTAGATGATGTTGTAGTAGAGGGTTGAAAGTGTACCAAAATGATAAGTAGAAGATAACTTATTGCCTGGTGTTTATTATATAGGATGATGAATTAGATAATTCACATTTTGTGTCGTTATAAATCTATTCTACAATGGTAATTATGTTTTGCTAGTAGAGGTTTATTGTGATGGTACTGACTAGGGAAAAATACAAATATTAGGTTTTCCTTTTAAATGATCGAATGATAGTGCTGACATTGCAAATTTTGTCCCATTTTCAAAATCCGGTTGGAAAAGTTCCACCCAGATTTGTTTTTCCCCACAGACAAAATTATTAGTTGTCTGGGCCTGTCTTACTCCTCACACCTAACTCAGCATATCTCTCATGGGACACTGAGTTCCACGGATTCCAATCTAGAGGACAAAAACCCTTGTTTGACTGGCTCGGCAGCAATTGTGACAGACATAAACGACACGGTAAATAAAACAAACCTTTATTTTTAAATGTCTCTTTACTTGGTTGAGCGGTTGGTTTACATGATTTGAATCACTTTCTTTATGCAAATTGTGATTACTTTAACATAGCAATAACTGAAGATCTGACTACACGAATTTCAAAATGGCTACCAGACACATAAAATTTAATCAAACACAATGTTATGACCTGTCCTGTTTGTGGTAATTCTCAAGGATCTCATGTTTTACATTCAAATGTTATTCTTGGTGATCTGGTGAACTACTTGGGGGTCCACTCCTATGAGGTCTAGTGGGTTAAAGTAAATCGTAGATGGGTGGACATCATCTGACTTTCGGGGCTACCGGAACACAGTCTCCTAATTTCTAGCGAGCTGGACTTTCTGCTTTTTTCTCCTGATGGCTTTCAAAACAGTCAACTCCCTATCCACTTGCGTATGCTGGGAACAGGCGCATTGAATACAATCACTAGACCTTGGAATTCCCACATACGATATATGTAATGGCTTGAATCTCAGAATGTTCTACAGGGAAGGTAAAATTTTCATCTTGAAATATTTTGTAGGAAACCTTTCCTTTTCTAAACTTGGCAGTCCCAGAGAAAATGTACTTGAACTCTTTGCTTAGAACTAGAAACTGCCAGTGTCTTAGCCATTTTTCAAATATTTGTGTATTTTCCTTTGATCAGGAGTGCCTGATTTGCTGATATTGTTCTGCCAATTTCCTTGCCAATAACTGTCCCTTTAAATGCTGATATCAAAATACATTAATTTGATGTGTGTGGGGGTATAAAAACATATATTGCATGAATTAACATGGGAAAAGAAAATGGTGAGCAGCCAAGATTAAGATTATATAGATCTAAATATATATGTTTTGTTTTATAGGGGTAACTGGAATTGTTTGTGGAGCCATCTACGTGGCAACATTATAACTATGCAATGCAGCCTATCGTTAGTAGATTGCCAGCCAATTGTTGGCAAAATGGTGATCTTTGGGACAATATAGATTACAATGGTGGAACCTTTCCAGAAGTAGGCGTTAATGCCAAACATGGCAGGTAGATAGGCGTATTTTTTAATTCATGCAAATAGTGTAATTTTTTCTGCCTAAAGTATAGATTTGGTCTTACTGAGGAAAAAATCCCCGTTTCCAAGGTAACAAAGAAAATGTTCGCCATATACAGTGTGACAGACGCGACGTTTTGAGGGACGGAATTGATCAATGGTTTGATACTCGTTAACTGCAGATCACTGATTAATGATTTTGTATATATGTGAATTGCAAATGGGTCAAGTACTGCATAGCATATTTTTTCATATTTTTTTTCTTCATACTTTTTAGGAAAATATGGTGTGACAGACGCGACATAAGGGGCCAGAACTTGTTTCACAGTTTTCCCAAAATAAATTATCTATGTCTTATAATGCTTAGTAAATTTCTTTTTATAGAACTCAACTGATGAAGGGTTTAAAAAAAACAATGCCATATTCTCAACAGAAGAGGCAAATCTTGATGAAACTTGCTAAAGTTGTCTCTCTTGACAGATACGACTATGTTTTAGCCCTACCATAAACCAAAAATGAGATATTAATTTCAATAACTGAGTGGCAACGCGCAGGTGTTTAGAAAATGAGTGTTCAAATTTTCGTGACTTCCCTCGTATGCAAACAGTACAGGGCCTATTCCGCGTCTTCTGTTCTACAAAACGTCAACCTGGTCACGATCCATTCACACGGTTATTGATACAACCTTGAGTTTTTTCTTTCAATTTAATTTCGGTTCTGTTTATTTTGTGACGTAAAAATTGGCCCCGAGTTCATGATATATTAAAGGAAATAAAAATAAGGCATTAGCTAAAATCCTTTTTCCATGTGTACACAAAGTTTAACATTGTATGTAACATTTGATAACATTAAACAAATACAGAAAAATACATTTGTAGCATAAATTCGATTTTAAGCCCGTCTGTGAACCGATTCCCGCGGAAAATAAAATTTTAATGAGCTAGGCGATCACGTGGTATCGTGACGTCACTTATGACACACACTCGTATCAGGCCGACCCTTTCCATGCATTCAGAGCACGTTTACAAGGATAGCTTTTGGGTCGAAACGAGCGTCAGAACGAGTTATTGTGCAACATTCCGACGTAATACAAACACTAGTCATCATAGAGGAACAAACATTTATCTTACGGTTCCACATGAATCGAATTTTATTCAAAACAACGAATGCGAATGGGCCTACAAGTCGACTAGGTTTCGCCCAGCTTGGGCTCGTTTTCAGAATAATTATATCGAATGCAACCAACGGGAGATAATCTACACCAATAAACATACTTAGCAAACTTATATTGTATCCAGCTACATAAAGTAACATGTATAATCTCATAATATCACTGGAATATCGATATATGAAGGAGTTGTACAATTTATCATAACAACTTAAATCAGTCAGAGAGTTTCTGTTGGTCCCGCTAGCTCAATGGGTAGGCGCCTTGGTTACGTGTTATTTATTTTACAATCGGGCGACGCCGGTTCAGTCATGACAGCATGCAAACCTTTGATTTTCTTTACACTTTTTTTGTTGATGTTTTCACGAAGTAATATAAACAAAATCATTTTATACTATAATGCACTGTTTGTAAATATATTTTTTATTTTTGTAGTAATTATTTATTCGCCACAAAAATGAAAATATCGTCATTATATATAACGATGTTTCTAAATTGTATTTATCCAGACATATCTCAATCTGTTTTCACATATATAATTACAATGTATTACCGTACAATATATTTACAATTAATAAATTATATATCCATTACATTATATTTGTTTGGATAAATAAAATTTAGAAACATCGTTATATAATGACCATATTTTAATTTTTGTGGCGAATCAATAGTTACTACAAAAATAAAAATTATTTACAAACACGCGCTTACCCACTGAGCTAGCGGGACCAACGGAAACTCTCTGACTGATTTAAGTTGTTATGATAAATTGTACAACTCCTTCATATATCGATATTCCAGTGATATTATGAGATTATACACGTTACTTTATGTAGCTGGATACAATATATGTTTGCTATGTATGTTTATTGGTGTAGATTATCTCCCGTTGGTTGCATTCGATATAATTATTCTGAAAACGAGCCCAAGCTCGGCGAAACCTAGTCGACTTGTAGGCCCATTCGCATTCGTTGTTTTGAATAAAATTCGATTCATGCGGAACCGTAAGATAAATGTTTGTACCTCTATGATGACTAGTGTTTGTATTACGTCGGAATATTGCACAATAACTCGTTCTGACGCTCGTTTCGACCCAAAAGCTATACTTGTAAACATGCTCTGAATGCATGGAAAGGGTCGGCCTGATGCGAGTTTGAATCATAAGTGACGTCACATCTCGGCATCCCGAAAAGTGCGCCAAAAATATGCATATTCGAAAATGTCCGGATGCACACCATAAAAAGTGGAATTTCTAATTCATTGAATTTTTTTGATTTTTTGCCTTGGTGGACGTGGAAATAGATAGCAGGATGTAATATAACATGAATTCGAGCAATAGATGTTTTTATTCCCTTTAAGAAAAAACTTTATTGCGACGAGACGTGAACTGACGCTAAACCGGTTTGGCTCTAAGTGGCACATGCTACGCCAGACGTCCAGGATAAACTCGACTACAACTGCCTACGAAATTGCTTAACTCGACGCCATACTCTCCACAATTGACGCTGCGTGCACCTATGAACAAACTAATGTCCCGGAGTGTCGACAGACATCGAAGTAATACTCAGGACTTAACAACGTCACGCCCGTAGCGACGGTGAAGCCGATGAGGGCCCGTTTGCGCCACTGAGACGTTCACACGCTCAACAACGTCGTTAAACGGATAAACTGCTTCGTTTGCAGTCCGATTTTATTAATATGCTGGTGGTTTGGACATTAATTTATAATGTCCCTATAGTATGGAGCTTATCGTGACAATATTAACAGCATACATTTCACAGGTACAGTTGCGCGTATATGTTGACCGGATGTCCGGTATCCCGAGATGGAAAGTAAAAAGTACGGTTTTATGCGTACTCAATTTTATTTTATTAAATTTAAAGCTATTGTGACGTAAACCGGTGTTATTATTCGCATCGTGGGATTGCTTCTGGATTTGACCTAACATAGCGAAACATGGTGCAAAAATTACAAATCGCTCCGAAATTAAAATACAAATTTCTACAAAATTGGTCAAAGGAATTTCCGTGTGTTGTTGTACCCCTATTATTGGCGACATTTGATGACACACGCTTATTATAAAGTCGTAGCGTGGTTGATTTGGGGATTCAGGTGCGTTTTTTTACCTCCGAATGCCCCAAAACGTTCGGTTGCACCCCGTCCCAACATCTCCAACTGCATCCCCACGAGAACTGGAAGGGAACGCTTTTCCTTCGACCAGAACGTTTTGCCTCAGACCATCGCACATCAATCCAGTCTTTAACGGGCATGTATTAAAACAGCTCCATTTCAGCATAAAATAGACTAAAATTTGCGACAGAATTATTCGATTACCCAATCTCCACCAGATGGCACCATCGTACCTCGTTCTCCCCACCGCGCTGATATAGTAATTTGAAAATTGCTACGTGTGGCTATATTTACTACTGGCTTGAAATGTAGCTATCCGATCAATTGCAAGCGATGGACGTACATATTTCAAAGATGTCAAAAGAGGTCGATTCGATTTTATACTTCAATATCATTGGAACGTGTACAGCACATGCAAACGTACGCTTGTGCACACACAAACACAGGCACACACACGCGCGTGTACGCACACGCACGCGCACATGCACACGCGCACATGCACAAACACACACAAATACGCACACGTACGCGCGCGCGCGCACACACACACACACAAACTTACACGCACACGCATACGCTCGCAATGTCTATAACGTCTAATTATGGTAATGTTCATTAATCACACCGCGCGGGATATTCATGATCCACGCATGTGCGTGAATATTTATTGTATATAATATATTTTTTTTATGTTCATACTAACCTTTTATGAGATATTCCCACGAGAAGATCGTTCGTGGAAGTATTTCGCATCTTTAAAGCTCCGTCCCCAATTAATTTTGCCCATAATAAAACGCGTTTCTTGATGTTTAAAATGAGCAGCGTATGAATAATAAATGCAGTCGATTTAATTTAAAAAAAATGTGCCTTCATTTACTAAATATCACCAAAATAATTGACTTTGATCAGGTAACTAGCGAAAGTGGGAATACACTTATGTCAAAAATAATATACCGCTTTGTTTGATGATTTTATCCAAAATAAATATTTGCGCAAACGAGTCAGTGTGTCGAAACGGATACTAGATAGATTATATTTTATACAAAATTATTCTGAAAAACAACTGCAAAAAGTGTACATATAAGCGAATATCTCGTCGGTATCGTGGACCGTGTTATGAGTTAGCGAAATAATTTACCGTAATTCTTCAATGTTTCAAAATGAAAGTGAAAATTTTAATTTGTTTCACTTTAATTGAATCAGATGGCTTAACGATAGTCTAACGTCTGTGATATATTAAGGAACGTGATTGTATATGACATGCTTCTTTTTGGAAGAGTGTAATTTTGTTGACCAGTTTACACTGTTTAATTATGCTTTTTGCTTTATTAAATACCGTTCTTCTTATTGTGCATTTGTACTTGCATTATATAATTTTATTATCTAAAACTGGATATATGTAGTATAACCATTTGGTAAAATAAATCATCATCTTCTTATCAGTATTATTATTATAATGTTTCTTCTTCTTAGATGTCTTCATCTTCTGTTATCCATGCGTTATTAACGACGGCATTCCCATGAGAATATATAATTCAGAATATATCACCAAGATGGATATTGCGTCTTATCCTGTGCAATATTGGTGGGATGGCCGGAAGCGTCCTATGACATCCAGCTTCCATTCAAACAACAATGGTCGCTACAGCGCCTTTGAGCTGGGTACAGAAAGTGTTAGAGTACGGACGTTCGGATAGCGTCCGGGAAACACGTGACGTCAGCGCCTTAGGGCGCGCGCAGGTGCTTCACTAAATTTAATCTCCTCGCGTCGGGCATGAGTTGACATTGCATCACTAGGAGGCCTCGCGGGTGACGGCAGGTGACCATCCACGGATACCGGTCACTCAACAACTGCTGACCGCTGGGTGGTCACTGATCTTGCGGTAAGTGATCCAATGTATGTGGTAATTGGTCTACTGTTGTGGTCATTTATCCACCAGCTATCAGTTATGTGTATTAACTATATATATATATATATATATATATACAATATATATATATATATATACATATATATATATATACATATATATATATACATATATATATATATATATATATATATTATATATGTGTATATATATATATACATATATATATATATATGTATATATATATGTATATATATATATATACGCACGCACGCACGCACACACACACACACACGGACGAGCACGCACACACGTATATCCACACGGCAAACACACACACACGCGCGCATGCACGCACACGCACACATATGCACGCACACGCACACGCACGCGCACACAATGCATCAACTACCACCCACTAGTAGCATGACCTTCATAACTAATGGAGCACTGTAGTGATGTTTGACTAGGAATATTTAGCGAATGACACATAGCAAAGTAGACGACTGTCGTCGGGTGTTATTGATCTATGCGTAGGCCCCACGTGAAAGAAGAAGCCATAATGTCGTATTGTAAGAAACACGAACCACGGAGAACGTCTCGTGAGGTAAGTGACGTTTTGGTCAAAGACTCTCAGTGTGCAAACATGGTGGCTGTGGTGGTTGTCGTTTACGAACGACTCTTGTCGTATTGTGTATGCGCATGTGTGAATGCATGTGTATGTGTATTTATATTTATCTACGCGTATGCATAGACTCCCAAGGGTGAAACTCGGCACAAAACCATCTTAAAAACCATAATGCAAGGCATCCTGGGGGGCAAGAAAAGACGAGACCGGCAGAAAAAACTATACAACATAACAGACTGATGTAACTCTAAGCCGTTTGGTCCTGCTGCGCACTCGTACGCACAGGCTCTGTATGAAAGTGGCACCGGTACGATCATCCCTGCCATGGGATGAAGTGACGTGATATGCGTTGGTACGTTCGTGTACGTTCGTGTACGTGAGTTTACTATGCTAAAGGCGGAAGGAGTGCTTTTGGAGCAGGATCGATGTATTATCGTCATGGGAACTGATCTGGTATTATTTTACTTAAATGACCCAAACTAGGTTCATCCTACTGACCCTAACCAAATCCCCATGCTTCAACCCAGAGGAGTACCTACAGGGCAGATGATGCTAATAATCTATTAGTTAAATAAAATATTTCCAGTGATTTAACAAAAGAGATGTCTTGTCTTGTCTCTGTTTCATGTTTAAATGTGGCACAAGTACATTGTCCTAACGCATAGCGTCTGACGCTGTCGTGCGTTCAGGGTTCGGTGGACACCGGTCGGTAGTGAGCCAGTCCGCGAAGAACCCTTTGTGTTCCTTCAGCAAACCCACAAAAAGTGTCCAAAGTAAAACAAAAAAATCATAATTAAATCCAACATTGCTGTTGTTTCCTCGTAGTGTTATTTATAAATATGATGTTTCCCGGTAACCACCCGTGGTATTAAAACCGTTTCCTCGGCCCGTGTTCCTGTGTAGACGTGGTTGATGACTTTAATTGAAAGCGGCCTGCTACAGACTCCGCTGTTGGCATATTCCTAGAAAGGATCTCTTAAGCCCGTGTGTGCCGCAGTTAGCCGTGGCATGTGACAAGCGTAGCAAACCAGACGGTCATCCAAGGTTACTTAGTGGTGAATTTGCGAGAACTCGCCATCTAATCCAGCGGTCAATCCCCACTTGATCCCACGGGTGACGAGCGAGAAACTGTGTCATGTTCTTGGCGCATGACATGACTAATGCATTCTGTGAAATCGTCAAGTTAAACGTTCCTGTTGGTTGGCAGCTTGAATTGACCGGAGACAGACGTCACACGTGTTACTTCATAGTTACACGGATTGTCCAAAGTTGACCAACACTGCTTGATTTTGTACCAAACGGTGCTTCATGTTAAAGATGCGCGGTCGATGTAGGGCCTACTTTAGATGCAAGATAATGGTGTAACCATAACGTCGCCTGCCCCATCGTGTGCCATCTAGTCAGTGAGGGTTGGCTACCCGTGTGATTGTAGTTTCTAGATGGTAAGGCAAATTACGTTGGATTAGCCGCTTCATCATCATCTTCTTCTGCCCCTTATTATACTCTTTCACTTTCACTTTTTCTTTCTGCTACCTTCTTCTTTTCCTTCAGCTTCTCCAAAAAACGATTTCGGATTAAAAATATTATTCACCATATATTATAATGTTTAATGGTCCATTTTGTTAAACATTGTTGCATTTACATGAATAATGGTTCCACTGACCTTTAATACTTTACCAGCTGTCAGCATATGCTCACAGAATCAAAAGGAAAACATTGCTGAAGACAGTGACACGATTTATTACCGATTTCTTTATCGTTGCAGCTGGACACACACTGCAACATATCATATAGAAATAGTGTGTCACAAAGGGTGTTTTTCCAATATGATTCGACCTTAATGTGCGTCTTCAATCATCACGTAGCATTATATAGCGACTCGTTAGTGACAGACGACACGTTGTTGTCGCAGCAGGCGTTGACATTTGAAGTATTATTACTAGCAGGCATTCGTTTAACAGATGCTCCGCAAATCCTGTTCAATAACATAAATATTTTTCTATTCACCAATTGCCATTTATCTACTGGAGCGATTGATGTCAGCGTCTCGTCTCGATCAGTCGTGGGCCTTCGCTATCAAAACAACGAAACAGCGCGGTCGAGTGATTAACGCACTCGAGTCACGTGACGTCTCATGGCGCATCGTTTGACGTACATTCGGCGATTATCGCTCAGCACAAGGCGAGCGGTGATTGAAGAGAAATATAACCGTCGAATAATAAAATATTATAAAGATCGGCGTTCAGTATATCTCCGTTTCTTTAACCTCGCCACGATTGCGCCACCCTCTTGCCGTTCATGTGTATTCTGATGCCCGTGCGTTGGTGCCACGAGATGACCATATATGTCATGGCACTGAGCGGTGCACTCGGTAAAACATCGAACTCAAAAGGTAAACTGTGTCAAAGTGGCTATGACACAGTTTTTGTCATTTTTGCTCATACTACAAGAAAACAAAATAAAACTACTATTGTCCTTTTTGTGTCGAATTACACTTGTAAATTGTTGTGTTATTAAATAAAAATTTGCAATTACTGTTTGTTTGAGTGAAACTAGAAATAACGTCAGCGATGGACGTGCTTATTTACGTACAATAGTTCGCAATACGATATACGTGTTAGCAACGATTGTTGACAAGTTACGTAGTATTCGTCAAATGTTCGTGAAACTGCACCTCCTGGGATCCATACCCCAGATGACGTGGCGATTCGAAGAACCATTGGTGGTGTTATTTTCACCCGAGGACATTTTTCATTGAATCTTGTCCTAGTTGCGATGACACCAATGACATGCGTCGTTATGATTGATCTCTGTCACAACCGGATATGTTATTTTTGGTCAGTCTAACTAGCATCGATTGCTCCAATTGCACGAGCTCGAAATATCCTTTGTTTATTAACACCATGTTTCATATTCATGACACTTTAAATGCGTACATATCAGACTCGTGTGTATTTCGTATGTGTAACATGTGTTATGTGGCATTAATTATAAGTTGACGTAAAGAGAAAGAAAGAAAAGGCTACACGAGGATGATTCAATCCACTGTTTGATGAGGCCTTCTATAGCGGGTCTCGGTAGCGTAGTATTTAGAACATCAGACTCTCGATCCCGGAGAATCCGGATTCGTATCCTCTTTACGCCGTTTCGAACATTTGTTCCCTTAACTTTGCTCCAATTCAGTTGTATACAAGAACACCTGGCTACTGTCGACAGTGACGGGTGTAGATGTGAACGGACATTCCTCGCGCAGTCGTTACATGCTTGCAGCATGGCTGAATGCGAAGGGTGACGTGTAAAGAGCGTTGGTCAGCCACGAGGACTGGATACCGCGCTAAATGATAACCTGCCTTTATGTTCCGCAACATTCTAGGTCAGACTAGAGAAAGATTCGTTATGACGAACGTTCAGAATTGTGGATGCCATTGGTGCATCCAGTACATCGCGGTTTGCTTACGTCACAATCAAATGTTTGCGCGTGACTTCCGTCAAACTTTGCCTTTGCCCTCATTGGTAATGACGGTTATATACGTGAATAACATTACCATTGCTGCATGACATCTCACAACTCAAACATTAATGCATATAGTTGTCACTTTTAAAACTTTGCCTTATGTTTTTGTTATCAAGAAACATTTTTGTGGCCAGAATTTCAACAAAATATACGATGGAATGATGCAAGAACTCACCACGTGTTCGGCATCCATTCTTTGATCGCTTGACGCTTGAGTTTTTGCTAGTCACGTGATGGATGGGTCAATTGGTATAGAGACGGGGAGAGTGAGAGGGAATCAAACAATAAACAGTATCTAAATAAATGAACGATAATAGGCAGACACTACTGTCTTCATAAACTATATGTTGTACAACTCAAAGGCTTAATGCTGTGTTTGTTGTACAAAAATAGTCTAAATAGGACAACATGAACTACAGTATTCCACTCTGACTTCTTCTCAGACATCGACTGATTGAAATGACTCCCAATTAGCCACCGGTTTCTTCCTTCACACGCCACCTGGGGCTGGTCGCTTTCGAAGGCAATCTTGTTAAACATAGTTCACAACAAAACTTTTCAATCAGCAGGATTCCACATGCCATCGATTGGCGTCCGATAGTAATTATTTCGCTGTCGCCATATGTCACATATGTCACGCCTCGTTGTGTGATTGACCGGTGTACACAAACGACATGATGGATCGGCCATCGTGACGCCGAGTCGAATCAGCGAGGAGCCGCTATGTTCGGTCGTCTGGGAAGGCAGCTTCGTGTCCGTTGATTGCTGCTCGTGTTTTCATTACGGAACGGCGTGTGGGAGGTTTCTGGATACTCCCCGTAGGCAGGATGCAAGGATAATACGGAATTCCAGCACAGGATCGAACATTAGAAGTGCAGAGATTCGCCGCCGGCATAACACCTGTGCTGGTCGAACTGCATTGTCTTCCAGTTTGCTGGCGTATCCAGTACAAACTGCTGGTCCTTGTTTTCATGGCTTTACATGGTTTTGCTCCAGCATATATCCAAGATCTTATGGCACCGTATACGCCCACCCGCAACCTCCGATCGGCTGATTTACATCTGCTTGTAGTCCCGCGCTACAATTTAGAGGGCTGTGGCAGACGAGCTTTCTCCGTGTCTGGACCTACTATTATACCTATTATTTATTTTTTAATACAATTTTAATTATTATATTATAATATAATATTCTTTTATTTAACTATCTTAATAGTTGTGCAAATAGGTCATGTATTTTAATTACATTACATATACAATCTTGTAAATATTAATGTTATATTTACCGGCATCTTTATACATATATATTTTTACATTTGTTTCCATGCACGTTTTATAATGTGTGTACGCGCCTATGAACGGTCTGGTCCCGGAGATATGGCGCTATAGAAATGCTAGTGATAATGATAATAATAATAATAGCGCTGTTCAGCTGGACTATTAAAGGATTGTGAGGGCAACATTGGTAATCGGGCCGGAGTGACTGATCTGTTTATTGGTGTGGGGTATTGCTATTTATTCTGCGATTGCGTGTGCCTGTGCATGCGTGCGTGCATGCCTGCATGCCTGCATGCATGCACGCACGCATGCATGTATGTATGTACAAGTGCATGTGTGTGTGTATGTATGTATGTGTGTATGCGTGTGAGTGTATGTATTTATGTATGTATTTGTGTATGTGCATGTATTTATGTATGCATGTGTGTATGTATTTATGTGTGTATGTATGTGTGTATGTTGTATGTGTGTATGTATGTGTGTGTATGTATGTATGTATGTATATGTGTGTATGTATGTATGTATGTATGTATGTTTGTATGTATGTATGTATGTATGTATGTATGTATGTATGTATGTGTGTGTACGTATGTATGTGTGTATGTATGTATTTAGGCATGCATATATGTACGTACGTATGCATGTATGTATGTATTTATGCCTGCATATATGTATGTATGTATGTATGTATCTATGCATGTATGTATATATGCATGCGTGTATGTATGTATGTATGTGTGTATGTATGTGACTATTTATGTATGAATTTATGCTTGCATATATGTACGTATGTATGTACGTATTTATGTATGTATGCGTATATGCGTGTATGCGTGCATGCGTGCATGTGTGCATGTGTGCATGTATGCATGTATGCAAGTATGTATGTATGTATGTGTGTATGACTGTGTGCGTGTATGCATATATTTATGTATAATTTGTTTTATAGATATGTACATCCGTGCAAGATGCATGCGTGTGCGCGCGTGTGTATGCATGCATGCATGCGTGCGTGCGTCTGTGTGTGTGCGCGCGCGCGCGCAAACCATTAAACAGTTTTTTACGATTCGACGTCGCCGATGTGCGTCGTAAAACTAGAGTGTCCTTCACCAAAATCCATCTCGTCTTTATAAACAATGTGTTTTACGGGGAAGACCTCTCGATTTTGCTACCTATGTGCACTGTACATCGTCAAGAGTCTGCATCAAATACACAAAACATATATCGTCGTCTTTGAGACACTCTACGTGGGTCATGAGAAAAATAGCGGGCAACACACGCTGCCCTTCTCATAGAATAACATGTAAAACTTATTTATATAGGTTATGAAGTTTAGCCAATCAATCGATCGCATGGGATACGCATGTAGCAAGGTGTTGACTATAATAAGCTATATCTAAAGCAGTGTTGATGAATGATATCTGTGTGACTGCGACCATCATGATCCTCTAATCGTCGGAGTAACCAGGAAATGATCGTACACGACAGTTGACACTCTGACTCTGACTTCCGTCACGCATGATGGTTGGCGATGGAGCTTAGCTGATTAGTGATATGCTCACCTCAAAGTCATATACAGAAACAGATAAAACGACAACCACCTGCGCAAGTACTGCACTTCTGGGCCAATTGAAAACAAATAGCCCTAAATGGTTTTCCTTATAAAGTACAGCACATCAAACATAAATTCTCTGCCTTCCTGCGTGGGTGTCTGTGGGAAGTTCGCAAACATAACACGTTCGTTTTCAGAAACAATACATACAAACCTGATGTTTAATTTTTAAATATCCTGTTTTTATTAAGATATTTTTTTTTTTTTTTTTTTTTCCGGGACTTGCTTATGTTACGTCATCGATGACTGTTGATCCTGAGTTGTGTCACTCAGAGTTAATAGTGCTTTTCTTTCATTGGTTTTCATAGATAAACGTCTAGTTTATCTTCGTCAGTACGGCAGAGACAAGGTGCAACTATGGCAACGCGACCGCCAAATGTGATTAAATGCGTTGCAATCACGCGCTTTCGTTTTACATAAAAACGCTTCTGACAAAGGTCGAAATGGTTTGATTATTTTTTCCATTTTTAGAAGCACTACAAAAAATCCACAAGAGCCGAAACTTTAGTAAATACGACGGAGGTGGTTTGGATTTTGTTCTTAAATACAACGTAAAATAACAGTCACTGATACACCGTCAATGTTCGCAATTTGTTCGTAGCTTCGATATGAACGAATTGATCGTTATAAGCTATCGCGCGTATGTGCGCGCGCGCGAGTGTGAGGTGTTGATGTGAGTGCCTGCGTGCGTGCGACCGTGCGTGCGCGTGCGCGTGCGTGTATGTGTGCTTTTCCCAACGCGGCAACCCAAGCAGCACTATAATGCAATGTTTATAATATAATGTTTATGGTTAATAAATACATAGAATAACTTAAAGAACACTACTGTGACCTGGAAATTAACTATCTGGATTTGCTGATAGAGAGACCACAGTGCATCATTTACCTACTTTCCGTGCATTATAGGGGGCGGACAAAACTGATAGGTTCTGCTGAATCTACATTACCTGAAATCACCAGCTCTGGTTGCTTGGAATCGTTTGGGGTTTTTATTTCTGTGTAAGCTGAATTAGTATCATTTCTATCCACTTCTATCTTCAGTAAGTTGAATTAGTATAATTTATATCCACTGTTACTCTTCTTTATCTCTGTGTAAGCTGAATTAGTATCACTTCTATCCATTGTAACTCTTCTTTATCTCTGTGTAAGCTGAATTAGTATCACTTCTATCCACTGTTACTCTTCTTTATCTCTGTGTAAGCTGAATTAGTATCACTTCTATCCACTGTAACTCTTCTTTATCTCTGTGTAAGTTGAATTAGTATCACTTCTATCCACTGTAACTCTTCTTTGTCTCCGTGTAAGCTGAATTAGTATCACTTCTATCCACTGTAACTCTTCTTTATCTCTGTGTAAGCTGAATTAGTATCACTTCTATCCACTGTTACTCTTCTTTATCTCTGTGTAAGCTGAATTAGTATCACTTCTATCCACTGTAACTCTTCTTTATCTCTGTGTAAGCTGAATTAGTATCACTTCTATCCACTGTAACTCTTATTTATCTCTGTGTAAGCTGAATTAGTATCACTTCTATCCACTGTAACTCTTCTTTATCTATGTGTAAGCTGAGTTAGTATCACTTCTATCCACTGTAACTCTTCTTTATCTCTGTGTAAACTGGATTAGTATCACTTGTATCCACTGTAACTCTTCTTTATATCTGTGTAAGCTCGATTAGTATCACTTCTATCCACTGTTACTCTTCTTTATTTCTGTGTAAGCTGAATTAGTATCAATTCTATCCACCGTAACTCTTCTTTGTCTCTGTGTAAGCTGAATTAGTATCACTTCTATCCAATGTAACTCTTCTTTGTCTCTGTGTAAGCTGAATTAGTATCACTTCTATCCACTGTAACTCTTCTTTGTCTCTGTGTAAGCTGAATTAGTATCACTTCTATCCACTGTAACTCTTCTTTATCTCTGTGTAAGTTGAATTAGTATAATTTCTATCCACTGTAACTCTTCTTTATCTCTGTGCAAGCTGAATTAGTATCACTTATATCCACTGTAACTCTTCTTTATCTCTGTGAAGCTGAATTAGTATCACTTCTATCCACTGTAACTCTTCTTTATCTCTGTGCAAGCTGAATTAGTATCACTTCTATCCACTGTAACTCTTCTTTATCTCTGTGCAAGCTGAATTAGTATCACTTCTATCCACTGTAACTCTTCTTTATCTCTGTGTAAGCAGAATTAGTATAACTTCTATCCACTGTAACTCTTCTTTATCTCTGTGTAAGCTTAATTAGTATCACTTCTATCCACTGTAACTCTTCTTTATCTCTGTGTAAGCTGAATTAGTATCACTTCTATCCACTGTAACTCTTCTTTATCTCTGTGTAAGCTGAAATAGTATCACTACTATCCACTGTAACTCTTCTTTATCTCTGTGCAAGCTGAATTAGTATCACGTATATCCACTGTTACTCTTCTTTATTTCTGTGTATGCTGAAATAGTATCACGTATATCCACTGTGACTCTTCTTTATTTAGTGTCACGTCTATCGACTACAACTCTTCTTTGTGTCTTTCTCTCGTGTCCTCCCAACATAGCAAAAATACAGGTTCTCAATGGTATGATTTTGTAGCTGATGATCCCAGGATAACTAGATTTTAATTTTGCTCTCAACCGCGTCGATGGAATAAGCGAATCTTACATCGTTTGAAACGCGAACATGTTTATTATGTGTGTGTGTGTGTGTGTGTGTGTGTGTGTGTGTGTGTGTGTGTGTGTGTGTGTGTGTGTGTGTGTGTGTGTGTGTGTGTGTGTGTGTTCTAGTGCACCAAACTTCTCAAATGTCAACTGCACTAATGTGGAATCAAATCCCTTTATTGAGGTTCGTTCACCAAGTTTGGTGTTACATTTTCAATTCAATACGAACAAAGAGACGGCAATCACCATATCTTCAGAGAAAGAAGACAAGTGTCAGTCTTACAACAAAGGACACAGTGATCATAAGACACAACTGTAAATGTTTCCATATTTATAAAGTAAGAAATATGTCAGTATTCTACCAAACATATTGCGATTGCAAATAATTGAGCACTGCCATTGGCAACGGAGCAGCTTGTATTAAACTGTCATGATATCAGTTGTATATAATACACACAGTATCAACAATGATTACAAAAGATAAACAGCCTGCCAGTGTGATCTAACAATTTACAGATATAATAATGTCTAGGTATGGAAATGGAATTAATCACAATCCCAACTATTTCCCTACACACAAGTCACAAACATTTGTTTATGAGAAACACAACATCTATAGACTATACTATAGTGAAATCGAATCACCACTCTTAATAATAACAACGCAACATTTAGGTCGAATATAATGTCAATATTTTTACCAGTACGTGCACAAGATCAGTTGTAATATTGTCGTTTAGGTAACCACCCCGGTCCACACCCGCTAAGTCTTAAATCATCCCAACAAATAAAAAGAACCTTTTCGTCGCGCTGCAGAAACGGTGTCGCACCGTAATTAACCGCCGCTAAAAGAAACTGCAAAGAACGGGGTCAAACTGAAATTGCGCCACTAAGAGAAAGAACACCCTAGTATCTTTCCCCCAACTTAAAGGTAACCGTCTCGGTTAACGTGGGATGACTCCACTTTTTTGCATTGCAACAAACATACTCGTCATAAAAGACGTCAACTGTACTACTGTCGCCTGGTCAGTGTTCATCTCCTGCCGAACAGGTGCATTACGAAGTAATCGAGGAGCGGACATCGGTGTTACAGCATCGATACCATATGAACTGGTAATCCCTTCCTTTGCAGCCCTCCGTTCTCTTATTCGTTTCGATCGTCTGGGTGCTGCAACCGGCGGTAACACAATAGGTTCGACCCCTTCAACAATCTCGGCTTCGCGCCTTTCGCTCATGGGAGCGATCTCTGCTGAATGAGTAGGACCTTCTTCATCCGCTGGAATGAGACGAACGAAAATGCCTTCCTCTTCTTCATCATCTGAGCTGCTATCGCGGCTTGTCACGGGTTCTTGTGGGACGTCCGTCAAGGTGCGGTCTGGAACGATCACGTGAAGACCTACAGGCTGTAAGTTCGCTCGGCAAACCGTCTGTGAATGCCCTGAGCCGTCAGCTCGTTCAATGTGATAAGGACTTCCAGGCTGCTCTGACACACCGGTAACTTTGTAAATATCGGGACACCAGGCGTCTTGAATCTTGTTGCGTCCCGGTGGCCGGTTACGGATGTATACTCTGCAGCCAGTCGATAGAGGCTCACTGATCTTCCTCCTCTCATGTAGTTGATTTCGATCCGCAGCAGTCCTCTCGTCACGCTCCTTCACATTACGATACGCGTTTCTCAGTCTCCTCTGATGGATAGTTAACCAGCCATAAATGCTTCCATCTTCATCATCATCTGTAGTAATGCTCAGCAGAGCATCAATCGGAAGTCGCGGATCTCAACCGAAGAGAAGGTAAAACGGCGAGTATCCGGTGGACGCATGGGGCGCCGCGTTATATGCTGTGCATAACTCTGGAAGGTATTCAGTCCACTTTCGTTTCTGCGATGGAGAAAGAGTTCGCAGTAGGTCGTGTAGTGTGCGGTTGAATCTTTCGCACTGGCCGTTCCCCTCTGTAGTACGCGATTTCTGCACTCCATACAGTTTGCAGAGCTCTCGAATGGTTGCACTTTCGAAGTTTCTACCTCTATCGGAATGGATTCGTTGCGGGACGCCAAAGCGTTGAAACCACTCTCGAACTAAGACATGGGCAGTCGTACGAGCTGTTTGATCACGAGTCGGTACAGCCCATGTGTACTTAGTAAAGACGTCCGTCATCACTAACACGCTTTCTCGGCCATCGGCGGCTTTCTCCAGTTGAGTGAAATCGATAGCCACGACTTCCAAGGGTCTCGAAGCCAGGAGATTTCCCATTGGTGCATGGATCTTGCGACGAGGCATCTTTGCTAATGTGCACCTGGAACAGTTCTTGACGTAGGTGTCTATCTCACGATGTATTGCTGGCCAGCAACACCTACTCCATGCAAGTTAAATGGTTCGATCACCACCTTGGTGTTCCATTAGATCATGAACAGCTTCCAACAGTAGTGATTTTAACACGCTGGGTAAGACCAATTGTCTCACTAGTTCTCTCTGTGAATTCATCACGGTACGATACAGAATTCCGTTCTGTTCAGATAACTTTGGCCATTGTTGTACCAACTTCATCACAATATCCGAATCGCAATGTATCGGTCGATCACCAGCTCTCCAGTACAACAGAAACCTGCTGATGTCGAGATCTTTGTTCTGCAGCTCTGTAAGCATGCGATAGTGATGGAAATGCGGACGACGCCTGCATCGTCGGTGGCAAGGGCGACTCGTTAATCTCGTGTGTCTCAACACCTCTGGCACTTGTTTTATTTGCTGAACTTTGGCTTCAGTAGCTAGCAACCCGCGAAGCTCTCTCTACATATCTGCTGGACATCGTCATCCACTGTCAATCAGGTCAGATACATCTTCATGTATTTGTCGGCTTAATGCATCTGCCTTGGCATTCAGTCGTCCTGGACGATATTCTATCGTGAAGTTGAAAGATGCTAATTCTGCGGCCCAACGTTGTTCAACTGCTCCCAACTTGGCAGTCTGAAGGTACTTTAACGGATTGTTGTCGGTGTAGATCACAAACTCTTCGTCCTTACAAGTATGCGCGAAACTTGGTCGTAACGGCCCATTTCAATGCAAGCATTTCGAACTTCATGGAACTGTATTGACGCTCAGGGGGTCGTAAACGTCGACTAGCGTATGCGATCACAACACGTCGTCCGTCCTGATCTTTAACAAGATTGCCATCCAGAAAATTACTCTGGATGGCAGGTGGACAAGGAAGCCTTTTGGCTTATCGAGAGTCCAATACTTTTTATCTACATGTATCCCGCCTTTTTAAGGTGTGTGTCGATTTTATTTTTAAACATATTCACGCTACTAGCACCAACACAATCAGGAGATAATCTGTTCCATTCATTTACAGTCCTTTGTGAGAATGAGAACTTTCTTATATCTAATCTACACTGCTCCTTTACTAATGTAGCTTCATGTCCTCTGGTCCTTCTATTTTTCTTAACTGAGAAAAAATGTTTCTATCAATATTTTCATAACCATTCAATATTTTAAACACTTCTATGTGATCTCCTCTCAATCTCCTGGTCTCTAATGTTGTTAAACCACATTCTTTTAGGCGTATTTCGTAACTAAGATCCCTCAGATTTGGGATCATTTTAGTCGCTCTCCTCTGTACTCTTTCTAGCATATCTATGTCCTTCTTGCGATATGGCCTCCATGCTTGTATACAATATTCTAAATGAGGCCTCACTATTGTTTTGTACAGCGGTACTATTAATTCTTTTTTCTTATACGCTATATTTCGCCCAATTAATCCAAGGATTTGATTTCCCTTTGACGCTGCAATTCCGCACTGCTCTGAAACCTTCATATCAGCACTAATGGTTAACCCTAAGTCCTTTTCTTTTACAGTAGTACTTAGAACAGTACCCCCATTTTATATTTTACCTCTTCATTCCCATGACCTGTGTGGAGGCATTTACATTTCCCAAAATTGAACAGCATTTGCCACTTTTCAGACCATTTGATCAACCTATCAAGATCATCTTGTAAATGCTGTCTGTCTCCATCACTTTTAATCCTTCTAAACACTTTTGTATCATCCGCAAATTTTAACACCTTGCTTGTTATATCATCGTCCAAATCGTTGATATATATTAAGAACAATATAGGTCCTAGTACTGATCCCTGTGGTACCCCACTCAATACCGATTTCCAGTTTGAAGCCTCCCCATCAACTACTACACGTTGTCTTCTGTCATTCAGCCATTTTTCTATCCAGTTTATTATACCATTTCCTATGCCATGGGCCTTTAGCTTAAGGAGCAATCTTTGATGTGGTACTTTGTCGAAAGCTTTTTGAAAATCTAAATAGATGATATCTACTGGTGATCCCTCATCTACCCACCTAGTGATGTCTTCCAAAAAACATAACATATTTGTTAAGCATGACCTCGCTTTTAAAAACCCATGTTGAGATGGGTTTATCAAGTTATGTTTAACAAGAAAATCAACCATGTGATCTTTAATTAGTCTTTCTAATAATTTGCAAATCACTGATGTTAAACTCACTGGTCTATAGTTCTCTGACTTGTTTCTCGAACCTTTTTTAAATAACGGTATAATGTTTGCCTCTTTCCATTCTAAAGGAACCACTCCCTCTTCTAATGACAAATTGAAAACTGTTGCAAGCGGTACGCTAATTTGTTCTACAATTTCAAATAGTAGTTTGGGCGGAATCCCGTCCACTCCAGGTGATTTATTATCCTTCATAGCCCTTATTTTCTTAGCTACCATTTCCGAGGTTACAACTAACTGTCCTAAATAGTCTGAATCTGCCCCCTTGAATTTAGCCTCTGGTACTGGCAGTGAACTAATATCTTCCCTGGTAAACACTGAACTAAAATACTCATTCAGGTCTTCTGCCATTAAGAATCCCTCTGATATTGTATTTCCAGCACTATCTTCTAGAGGACCGACCTTATCCTGAACTTTCTGTTTGCTTCGAACATACGCATAAAAACTCTTGCTAATGGCTTCTTTCGATAAGTGTTTCTTTTTAGACCGTTTCCCTTGTTTTTTGAAAGGTACAAATTTATCGACTATGCACTTAATTTCACTATTTAAGATATTCCAGCATTCGGTTGCTGTCTTATTCTTCAGTGTGTTATTCCAGTCTATCTTTGCTAAATATTTCCTCATGTCCTTATACCTTCCTTTGTGGAAATTTCTCCCATACTGCTTTTTACTATTCCTTTCTGATTTTACTTTGATGGTAAAATGTATCTGGTTGTGATCACTACTCCCCAGTGGCTCACATATCTTGACATTGTCAACTAATTCTTTCTGTGAGGACAAAACTAAGTCTAACACATTCTCTCCCCTGGTTGGTTCTAGCACATGTTGAGAAAGGAAACTATCTTGTACTAAAACTAAAACTTGTGGTCCTCACTCCCCATACTCTGTAGAGATTTCCATTGTATATGCCCATGGTTAAAGTCCCCCATAATAATACAGTTCCGTTTGCTTACTTCCTTTATAGCGTTTTGTATTTTTTCATTCTCTTCTATGCTTATGTTTGGACTTCGATAAACTAACCCAACTGTTAACGTTAAGTTTCCTGTAACTATGTTACACCAAACAGTTTCTTCGCAATCTGCTTCTTTCTAATTTTATTTCATAAGCCTGGATAGATTCTTTAATATATAAAATAACTCCACCTCCCTTTCTTCCTATTCTATCTTTCCTAAACATTACATATCCTGTTAGTCCCAATTCGGCATCTGATATATCAGTGGTGGCCCACGATTCGGTTATACCCATTATGTGAGGGTCAATATCTTCTACCATAATGTTTAGTTCACTTCTTTTGTTTACTATGCTCCTTGCATTTAAACAAATGCATTTATATCCTGATTCAGAACAGTTTTCCAGGCTGTTCTTTGCCGATTTA
Source organism: Paraescarpia echinospica (assembly GCA_020002185.1). Classification (NCBI taxonomy): domain Eukaryota; kingdom Metazoa; phylum Annelida; class Polychaeta; order Sabellida; family Siboglinidae; genus Paraescarpia; species Paraescarpia echinospica. The sequence goes on from CM034540.1 coordinate 28,592,376, forward strand.
TTTCTGCTGTCTTTATCTATGCCTCCAGTTTCAGGCTTCTCTGTGAATCCCTCCTGCGAATCTAGTTTAAATAGATGCAGCCTGTCCCACTGTCAACAGATTGCAGCAAGTTCTCTGAGAAAACTGCTGCCCCTTTCCACTTAGATGTAGGCCATCTCTCATGTACATATCTTCCCTCCCAACAAAGTATCCCCATAAATCTACGAATCCCACCCCCTCTTCTTTACACATCTGCTCAACTAGTGCGTTGATCGCCATCCTCTTGCAGTTTCTATATGTCGGCCCCTTTCCTCCCATTACTGGCAAAATTCCTGAGAGGATAATCTGTTCTACTCTTGTCTTCTTTAACTTCTTCACTAACTGTCTGTACTTCTGAACTATCCCAGTTGTTCCCTCCCTCTCTGCGTTATTTGTCCCTACATGTACTAGTATAGACCCTCCCTTGCCATGCCCTAGTACCTTCTCTACCCTTTCAGTTACATGTTCTATCCTAGCCCCCGGTAGACAAACAACGACGTCCTCCCCCTCGCTTAGAGTCTTATCTGTCTTTCTCATAATCGAATCGCCCATAAACACCCTCTCTTTCCTCATTGCCCCCTCAATCACTGCCTCAGTGTAGCTCTTTCTACGGTTTGCATCTGTCTGGTTGTAATCTTGTTCCCCTGTCTTCTGCTCTCCTGTCACAATCTCGTCCGTTCCATTCTTTCCTGACGCTGTTTCTCTTGTCACCTTTCTTCCTGTCATCGTCCCTCCCGACTTCTCTTCTGTCACATGTACTCTCACTTCCTTTCTTCCTGTCATCTTTCCTCCCATTGCATTTCCTTCTCTCCTCTCCCGTCTCTTTTTTCCTCCTACCTCTTTCTCTACGGTCACTTTCTCTCCTGCCACCTTCACACCTGTCACATTTCCTGCCGTCGATCCTCCACTTTCTTCCCCTCCGATCACCTTCCCTCCTCTCAGTCTCCTTTCCTCGGTCTTGTTGCCACTTCTCTGCTCCTTCAGTTTCACAGTATTCCCAACTTTATCCCTGTCGTCTCTCTCCATTCCATCTGTCTCCTTGCTGATTCTCATCTCCATCCCCTTCACAATATCTACCAACCTAGCTACCTCTTTTTCCAGACATTTCACCTTCCAACACCCCACGCACTGAAAGGTGAATCCCTCTTCCTTGGTTTCTGTCCATGACTTCGTACAGCCGGATAAGGCAAAATCTACCCAACTGTGGCAGTCGTCGCACACCAAGTGCCTCTTTGCCTTGACTTGCCGCTTGCAAGGCGCCATATCAGAATTTATTTAATAATAATAATCTAATTAGCTATTTAAAATAGTTTTTGTCAACTGTGTTTACACTATTCACTGTCTATGTAGTCTTTAAGAAGACTGTTTTCTGTGCACAAATGTTACACTTTACGTAAGATTGCGTACGCTAGACTGCCTTATTTATTTAGGTTATACAGCGTCCTAGCGAATAAGAGAGACACTAGCTACATAAACTTAGTTCGCCCGATTATCGCAAATGCTTAATTTTAACAACAAAGCTACCTTATCAAAATGTCTAGCAGGTACTGACTTACACAGATATTATCTTATGTAGGTAGTTTATGGTTGTTACTTTATCACCTATATATTCTACCACATAACGAGGTTTGTTAAATCTTGTTTACAAACTTATCGTAGCCGTAAGCTAACGTACCCTATTATCACTCACTAGACTAAAGTGTCCTAAAATACTTTATCTAACTAACTTTAAGCACAACTGCTACTCAATATATGTTTACTGCTACTTTATGAATGATATTAAGGCAAGAATAATACTTATCAATCAGTAATTCCACTTGCTTATGAACTTTGATACACCACCAATTTCAACGATCTATCTCCGCCAAATATAGCCTCGATTCTCTTGCGAAATGACAGCACCAAGTCCAAGATAGCTAGCTAGGTTTCGACAACAAACGGCCGTGTGTAGTCCGCGTATCCAAGGACAGGAGCAGTAGACAAAGCTTCCTTCAGTGACTGGAAAGCTTCAGCACATTCACGATTCCATCGATCTTTGAAGGAACCCTTCATCCTTCCATATTCTTTGATCTCTTTGTTCACACAAGTGACTAAGTCATGCAACGGACCAGCAATCTTGCTAAAGCCCTGAACATATTTCCGGTAGTAGGAAACAAATCCAAGAAATGAGCGTAGCTGTTTGACGGTGTTTGGTAATGGCATAGAGTGCATCGTAGATAAATTTGTTCCCTTCAAAAAACAAGGGAAACGGACCAGAAAGAAATACTTATCGAAAGAAGCCATTAGAAAAATTAAGTATAAACAAATGATGTGGAAGTCATATAGACGTACTGGCAATGACGAAGACTACAACATTTATAAAGAAGCACTAAACCAAGCTACAGCTGAAATTAGAAATTCAAAGAGAAGCTATGAACATAAATTAGCTTGTAATATAAAACATGACAACAAGAGTTTTTATGCGTATGTTCGAAGCAAACAGAAAGTTCAGGATAAGGTCGGCCCTCTAGAAGATAGTGCTGGAAATATAATATCAGAAGGATTCTTAATGGCTGAAGACCTAAAATGAGTATTTTAGTTCAGTGTTTACCAGAGAAGACACTAGTTCACTGCCAGTACCAGAGGCTAAGTTCAAGGGGGCAGAATCAGACTATTTAAGACAGTTAAATGTAACCCCAGAAATGGTAGCTAAGAAAATTAGGGCTATGAAGGATAATAAATCACCTGGAGTGGATGGTATTCCACCAAAACTACTATTGGAAATTGTAGAACAAATTAGCATACCGCTTGCAACAGTTTTCAACTTGTCATTAGAAGAGGGAGTGGTTCCTTTAGAATGGAAAGAAGCAAACATTATACCGTTATTTAAAAAAGGTTCGAGAAACAAGTCAGAGAACTATAGACCAGTGAGTTTAACATCAGTGATTTGTAAATTATTAGAAAGACTAATTAAAGATCACATGGTGGATTTTCTTGTTAAACATAACTTGATAAACCCATCTCAACATGGGTTTCTAAAAGCGAGGTCATGCTTAACAAATATGTTATGTTTTTTGGAAGATATCACTAAGTGGGTAGATGATGGATCACCAGTAGATTTCATCTACTTAGATTTTCCAAAAGCTTTCGACAAAGTGCCACATCAAAGATTACTGCTTAAACTAAAGGCCCATGACATAGGAAATGGTATAATTAACTGGATAGAAAAATGGCTGATTGACAGAAGACAACAGGTAGTTGTTGATGGGGAGGCTTCAAACTGGAAATCAGTTTTGAGTGGGGTTCCACAGGGATCAGTACTGGGACCTATATTATTCTTAATATATATAAACGATTTGGACGATGATATAGCTAGCAAGGTGTTGAAATTTGCAGATGATACAAAAGTGTTTAGAAGGATTAAAAGTGATGGAGATAGACAGCATTTACAAGATGATCTTGACAGGTTGATCAAATGGTCTGAAAAGTTGCAAATGTTGTTCAATTTTGGGAAATGTAAATGCCTTCACACAGGACATGGGAACGAATATGTAGAATATACAATGGGGGGAACTGTACTAAGTACTACTGTAAAAGAAAAAGACTTAGGGCTGACAATTGGTGCTGACATGAAGGTTTCAGAGCAGTGTGGAATTGCAGCTTCAAAAGGAAATCAAATCCTTGGATTGATTAGGCAAAATATAGCATATAAAGAACTAATAATACCGCTGTACAAAACAATAGTCAGGCCTCATTTAGAATATTGTATACAAGCGTGGAGGCCATACCGCAAGAAGGACATAGATATGCTAGAAAGAGTACAGAGGAGAGCGACTAAAATGATACCCAAACTGAGGGATCTTAGTTATGAAAAACGCCTAAAAGAATGTGGTTTAACAACACTAGAGACCAGGAGATTGAGAGGAGATCAGATAGAAGTGTTTAAAATATTGAATGGTTATGAAAATATTGATAGAAATATGTTTTTTTCAGTTAAGAAAGATAGAAAGACTAGAGGACATGAAGTTACATTAGTAAAGGAGCAGTGTAGATTAGACGTGAGAAAGTTCTAATTTTCACAAAGGACTGTGAATGAATGGAACAGATTATCTGATGATTGTGTTGGTGCTAGTAGTGTGAATATGTTTAAAAATAAAATCGACACATACCTCAGAAGGGCTGGATATATGTAGATAAAAGGGTTGGACTCTAGATAAGCCAAAGGGCTTCCTTGTCCACCTGCCATCTAGAGTTAATTCTCTGGATGGCAATCTTGTTAAATCTTGTTAAATCTCTGGATAGCAACAATCTTCGCAGGGTCAGTTGAAATGCTGTCTGCTGATACACGATGTCCGAGATATGTCACTTTATTTTACAAAAAGTGACACTTGCTGGGCTTCAGCTTGAATCCGATTTTCCGCAATCGTTGCAACACCATGTCTAATCGTTCTGTGACTTTCGAATGTCTCCGAAAACACAATCACGACGTCTAAGTAACACTGGTCTCCTAAGCAACGCTGCATGAGACGTTGAAATGTCGCCGGAGCGTTGCACAACCCAAACGGCATGCGGGTATTCTCGTAAATGCCCATTGGCGTGACAACGGCTGTCTTGTCTTGATCTTTCTCGTCCATGACAATCTGGTGGTAGCCAGAGACCAAATCAAGGGTCGTGAACCATTTCGCGCCCTTCATAGCGTCAAACGACTCATCAATTCGTGGTAACGGGAAAGCATCCTTGTGTGTCTTGGCATACAGCTGACGATAGTCAACGCACATGCGCAAACTGCCATCTTTCTTGCGAACAAGAACAATCGGAGAAGCCCAAGCAGAGTGACTTTCCGTGATAATGCCTCGACTCAACAAGTCCTTGATATGGTCTTTCACCTCTTGATACTGGGTAGGAGGTATTCTCCTGAACAGTTGCCTCACGTTCGAATGTTCCGACTGAACGCGATTGTACGCTCTTCTTCAAAGTTACGAGCTCTCTCCACCAATTGTCTCCATTTCCCTCTCTCCCAATCCTTCCAAGTCTCTCTTTAAACAGTCCAGGTCTTCCTCGCCTCCTTTTCCCTTCCAGTTTCTGGGCATCTGCTTTCTTTGCCAGCCGTTCTCCCATTCTCTCCACATGCCCAGCCCACTTCAGTCCACTCCTCACCAGCTTCTTCTTAAGGCTTTCTTCTACTCCAACCTCCTCCTTCAATTCCTCCATTCTTCGCTTGCCAGTTCTTCTCACTTCCGCAATTATTCTGACCCAGTTGTTTTCACAAACCTGCACCCTCTCTTGTTGTTTCTCTGTCAGTGCCATAATCTCTGGGCCATACAGGTATGCTGGGTAACGCGATATGCCATCACATCTACCACGTTCCTCCAAGCGTTTGCCCCTGCCTTTATCCTCCTGCGAATTTCGGTGTCTGGGTTACCGTCCTCGCATATCGCTCCACCCTGGTATACAAAACTGTCACTTTGTTTTAGTTTCTTCCCCTCCAGATGTATTTATAGAAACTCTGTTTTGTTGTCCCACCCATAGTAACTCCGTCTTCTCCAAACAAAATTTCAGTCCATGTCTGCTGAACATATCCCTCCACTCAGTTTGTTCTATGTTCTATGATTTCTCGGCTTCTGTGTCACCTGTAGGTTTTTTTATGTATAATCCTATTTTGATGAAGACGATGACCTGAGCCGCTTACAAAACTTATAAGTGATCCCTTCCGTGATGTCCCAGAACAGTCTAGACGGTGTCAGATTGAGCATGTATTTGCCAATAAGTGAAGTGTGGATGGAAGCGTGGATTTATGGGATTCAAACAACCCCTTACCCCCTAGCTGGACAGCACAACCCCTTACGCCCTAGCAGGACAGCACCACCCCTTACACTCTAGCTGGACAGCACAACCCCTTACCCCCTAGAAGGACAGCACAACCCTTTACTACCTAGCAGGACAGCACAACCCCTTATCACCTAGCAGGACAACACAACCCCTTACCACCTAGCAGGACAACACAACCCCTTACCACCTAGCAGGACAACACAACCCCTTACCACCTAGCAGGACAACACAACCCCTTACCACCTAGCAGGACAACACAACCCCTTACCCCTTAGCAGGACAGCATAACTCCTTAACCCCTACCAAAACACCATAGCTCCTTACCCCCTTGCAGGATAGCACAACCCCTTATCCTCTACCAGAACAGCACAACTCCTTACCCTCTAGCAGCACAGCACAACCCCTTACCCTCTAGCAGCACAGCACAACTCCTTACCCTCTAGCAGCACAACACAACTCCTTACCCTCTAGCAGCACAGCACAACCCCTTACCCTCTAGCAGCACAGCACAACTCCTTACCCTCTAGCAGCACAGCACAACCCCTTGCCCTCTAGCAGCACAGCACAACTCCTTACCCTCTAGCAGCACAGCACAACTCCTTATCCTCTAGCAGCACAGCACAACCCCTTACCCTCTAGCAGCACAGCACAACCCCTTACCCTCTAGCAGCACAGCACAACTCCTTACCCTCTAGCAGCCAGCACAACCCCTTACCATCTAGCAGCAGCACAATTTCTAGCACAACTCCCACCCCTCTAGCAGCACAGCACAATCCCTACCCCCTAGCTGGACAGCACCACCCCTTACCCCCTAACAGGACAACACCACCCCTTATCCCCTAACAGGACAACACCACCCTTTACCCCCTAGCAGGACAGTACCACCCCTTACCCCCTAGCAGGACAGCACCACCCCTTACACCCTAGCAGGACAGCACCACCCCTTACCCCCTAGCAGGACAGCACCACCCCTTACCCCATAGTTACAGCACCACCCCTACCCCCTAGCAGCCAGCACCACCCCTTACCCCATAGCAGGACAGCACCACCCCTTACCCCCTAGCAGGACAGCACCTCCACCCCTTACCCCCTAGCAGGACAGCACCACCCTTTACACCCTAGCAAGACAGCACTACACATTACCCCTAGCAGGACAGCACCACCCCTTAAACCCTAGCAGGACAGCATCACCCCTTACCCCCTAACAGGACAACACCACCCCTTACCCCCTAGCAGGACAACCCAACCTCAGGGCAACATCTAAAGTCGTCCCCTTGTGACATCATATCAGTTGCAAGAGCCAATCAGAACACATGTGGTACTAACTAATTAACCAACCAAGCTGCAACTCATTAAGAACACAGTGCCTTTTCATCTTGTTTCAAAGCCTGTTTAAACGTAGGGCAACATACCTTTACTTCCCTGAGATGGGTATTGCTAATCAGTGTAACTGAAGATTGTGTTTACATCTAACTCCTACAGCTGCTACATGCCCTGTCGGCATGCTGTGCGGAGAAGCTAAATAAGATGTCTCATTCCTCTGTCGGCTGTAGAGTATGGTCGATTAAGACTTGGAGTAAATAAACTTGTTGTTATGCATGACGTCACTATTGTTGTGATTACGTCATTTTTGTGAAAGCATGGTCTTTAGCTGCACTGAAAGGGCGTTAACATGACTGGCCAAGACGTGTGAGTATCAACATATTTACAAGTGTACTTTTACAGGAAAACTAGTTACAAAATTGTAATTGTATTGAGATAACAACGTTAATGTCTGGGTTTGGACGAGACACATCTTCCTGCCTTGTTTAATATCTTCCAAATACGTGTATCCCAATATCTCGAACTGATGTTATTCATGCTGTTAACGTCTTTCCAGTTTCGTGTGTGTGTGTGTGTGTGTGTGTGTGTGTGTGCATGCGTGCGTGCGTGCTTGCTTGCGTGCGTGCGTGCGTGTGAGAGAGAGTGTGGCAATATGTTACTCATTGGTATTGGTTAAATATATTTATGATATATATATATATAAACATAATAATTGCGTTTAGTAGCATACGTATATTTAAAATGAAGAAGAAGATACAGTTATTCAAAACAAACAATACATGAAAACCCATTGAAGCTGCAATTCGAATTTCAAATGGCTCGATTGGAACAACATTTGGAGAGTGGTCACGAATGTTATATGTTGGATCGGTATCGTTCAGTGCACACACACACGCACGCAAGCACACAGACACGCACGCACGCACATACGCACGCACGCACACACACACACACACACACAGACACACATTACTAAAATAGTTGTGATCGGTTAGTGAGTTTTTGCGACTGTTTGGTCGGATGTGAGACGCCACAACGTATGTTTGTTTTACAGCTTCACCACGAAAATTTGCAGCGAGTAGCTACTCGCTACTAGACCTAAAATATCTTCAAATACATTAACAAGAGTTCAAGTCTGAATAAGCACTGCATTGCAATATACAGACCGGCATGGCCGTGTAACACAACTATCTATCCTCGTACAAATCATAGCAGTTTGTCAATATTTCGACAATGGCACTAGTTTTGGCCGTTGTAGTGTCTTACATTATTCCTGATAACTGCACTAGCCCATGCGGGCCAGTGACCACAACCGCCAATGGCACCAGCCAGGAATGAACACTGACCAGAAGCAAAGCCAGCACAACTACAGCGGCCAAACAGCAAACAGCTTGGCTTTGAACAATGGCACGCCAGTGAAACATCAATGTCAGTGCCGCGATACACGACGACTCGGCAGTCAAACACAACAATTGTGAGACGCTCAAAAAACGCGTTAACTCCGCGTCACACGTCATTTCAGTATTCCGTCAGAAATAATTTAATTTCGCCCGTCGCGTGCCACGTAACCAGTAATCAAACGCCGCCGAGGCCGCCAACGCCGCCGAGGCCGCCAACGCCGCCGCCACCGTCACTTCCACCACCGCCGCCAACGCCGAAACAACTACTAGAAGTGGCATCAACCTCTTCGCCGATAACTGCGGCAAAGATGACCGATGTATCTACGCAGATGCTCACGTTTACCGGATAATAACCGCGGGTAACAGGTGCACCCACCAACGCCGGTTCGTGATCACGTATTTGAAGATCCGTATGACTGTACGTGACTTAGAACGTGATCGGACTACACTGTGTAAGTGCAAAGCGCGAATCAAGAAAGAAAACTACAATGCGCGCAGGTGACAAAGAGTGGCAGACGAATTTAGGAAATCTTAAGGAGAGTCGCATTTCTACGGTAGGTTGGTGGTGTGTCAGATTTGTTAATCTCGTATTCCACGTTCTGTCTATGGATAGTAGCGATCTTGTATTATTCCATAGCCTACGATCCCGTCCCGTTTACAGTTTGTGTTTGTTCCCATAGAAAGCGCTTGTCTTTATAGTAATGTTGCCAAATGTATTCTCCTATTAGTTATTACTGAATAACTAAATATAGATTTTTATTTATTGTTACTTCTGAAACATCTTCAGTCCTAACCAGGATGGGTGTTATATGGTAATACATGGTATACTTACTTTATATGCATTTAGACACGCACGCACGCACACACGCACACACGCACACACGCACACACGCACACACGCACACACACGCACACACGCACACACGCACACACGCAAACACACAAACACACACACACAAACAGTTCGAATGAGACACGACAACTCTCCAGAATAACCAGCAAGAGTCTCGAAGGACAGGAATCTTACTTTACATTATTTATATATTATACTTTACATTGTTTTTTATTACTTGAAATAAAAGAGTCTATTGGTTTTGTCACATGTCTCCAATTTGTACTAGCGACTACCCGAATTGGCGTCGTTGTAATCGCTGGGTGTCTACATACATCCCGGGGGCGTTGTTCGGTTGTCGACAAGATGTTGATAATATGCTTGTGGTTTCCGTTTTAGATATGACTAAATTAGTGTTTTGAAAGCCTGAAAGTGGGTTTTTGGTAAGCCTCATGTGGGGGGTGCAAATCGAGATTTGGGGATGTTTGATGAGCCTCAAGAGGAGGGATGCGAATCGAGGTTTCGGGATTGCTGGTGAGCTTGAAGGGGAGGGGAGCAAGTCGAAGTTTAGGATTTTCGTGAGCTTCAAGGTGGGTTCTGTTAGAGATTTTTGGAGAGCCGCAGCCCTCCCCTCATAATTTTCATCCCTTTCCGACACCAATGTATGGATTATTGTTAAAAATATATGTCTTTTGCTGCCACAATATTTTTTTAATAATAAATCTATATTTTCGAACTAGGATCATCGTTGTCGTGGATAAGCTATTATTCAGCAAGCATTTTCTCGATTTTTCATTTCGGGTGGTCTTTGTTACGGGTAAGATCGGTCGGCTCGCCAAGATGTGGTTGTCTAACGGCAAAGACAGTTCGACTAAACGTGTACAATTTAGGCCATAACATTTGTCGGCCATCTTATATCCACGGTGCTCAACTTCAATATGAATCCAGCTTGATAACGCTGATCTTTTGTGACACACTAAATACAATTACTCTGAGCAACAGAATAGTTACATTTTATATGAGGATGTAGACATATTTCGAACGACAACGTAGATATTTCATTATATCTGAAATATTAAATCTTGTTTGAGTGACACCGACGATAATATTCTACAAATTGAATAAAACATAATCTAGGCGATTGAAGTAGGCCACTATATTTGTTCTCACCGGATGGAACTATCTCTAATTTTGCCGATTGCGTGATATTTCCCCATATATAAAATCAGATTTGACCACGCAGATCTTATTCAAAAATGGACACTAATCAAACGTGAGTGACACAGAAGACAACTGATAAACCTGCTACCACATCTAAACATATTGTTCTGGTGCATTTGGAAGTAGGCCTAATGGCCAGGATGCTCTGATGCTTTCGCCCGAGCAGAACAGACCAGTGATGTTAGTTAGTCGGGCCAGGTCTGTGTCAGTCGGCTGGTGTAACCACACGTCTGGTTGTAATCTCGGCTAGTCGGTGTCAGTCTAAAGTAGTCAACAGGTTTCAAGTTTACGCGAGTGTGACGGCACGATGGTTTCGATTCTGACTCAGTCGGTGCCAGTCGGTGTACTGTTTTAGCTACGCACGAAGTAAACTATTCTAAAACCCGGGATACTTCATCCGACCGACCAGACCAGACTCACCCCGACTGCAGTGTATTCACTATACGGACAGACACCGACTGAGTCAGACTCGAAGCCAGCGTGACGTCACAATCATGTAATCTTGAAAAGTTTCGACTACGTCAGACTGACACCGACTAGCCCCGATTACAATCGGACGTGTGGATACACTTGCCGATTGACACCGACCCGACCCGATCACACTAAACCTACACCGACTGGTTTGATTGGGTCGGGCCGGGCAAAAACATAAGTGTATCCCGTCCTTAAGTGTTCACGCATGTCTGTTTCTAAACCTGCAGTGGTTGAGCTAGGACGAGAGTTCGCAACCTTTTCCCCTGTTATTAATATGTTGCGTAAACACTGAATATACTTTGTTTCATACTTTTCAAAACTGTTGTACGCAGTCATTACTATCAGCGAGTAACACCTGATTTAATTAAATACTACAAGTACTATTAATGACATTCACGCGACTGTCATAATGTTCAGCGGATGTCGGTTTTCAAATGAGTACCAGCTAAGACGATTCGTATTCGTAAATTCTATCCCACAATGCACCACTTCACCAACACATCCGATCTTCTTAATTATACAGTTTAGACGCGAATTTCGTTGGCAAAATGTCACTCTAATGCAACGTATTCTTATTTCGAATAATAAACGTACACCATCTGTGTATGTGTATTTCACTAATATGTTAATGGAGTCATTTTATTCCGCGGCAGACTGCGTCTGGTAAGCAACGTTTTTACGCCAACTGCCAATGCACTCTCGGTCGCGTGGTATTAACAAATGGATTAGCTTACCGAATAATTAACCACTCTCACCCATTCAAACAGAAGAACTGGTTATCGCATCGGTTTTATCCATGTCTGAAATGGCAGGGTTTACACAGGAAACATGTTCAACTAACTTCCGTGGGTATCGTTCGCGTCGATGCTTGGATTGATCGTGCGCTATGTTTATACGCCTACTGAAGAATTCTAAAGAATAAACAATATAAATAAAATGGGCGCAGTTTACTAAGATTATTTTGTGAATAAAAGCAAAGACACGCCACGAGTAAACAAATATATGCAAGTGGCGTTCCCTGTCCAACTCAAGCATGCCACACCATTAGAGACCAACTGAGATTCGTTCCATCAAATTCTAAGTAAACATTGTACATGAAACACGAATGTGACATGTGCAAACACGTAGATGTGTCGATGAATCCAAATCTGGTCCGAGCGATTATGCAGAGCTTTCGTTGCTGGTGGAATCAGACAGTGAAATCAAGTTTGATACGACTAACCGCGAAGTCTTTTCGAGTCACACAGTCTACTTCATATGGACAGCCAAGGTAGACTTGGGCTGACCCAACGGCGGACTTAACATTTCCTAACGGGGCTAGACGGGACGCAGGTTTTTTTTCTCATTTGTATCCCGGCTCGCAGCATGGTTAATATTTGGGGGTTGAGTTTTTGGACGTAGATTTGCTCATTTTTCTTTCGTGGTGTCGAGGTAGGTTAGTTTTTGAGATATTCCAGGTCGGGGGAATTCGTGTTGAAGATTTTCCCGATCGAGGTGGTAATGTTGGACATTTATCCGATCACAAGGTCTCCATAGATGCAGCATGTTTCGCTGGTGTGCCCACGTATCAACCCCGATTGTGCTATGAGACGTCATAACTCGTTATGTCGTTCGTGATAGTGTCGTCAACGTTTAGACGACGCCTTGGCGCCGTGCTGTATGCCGTTCGCTAGGTGTCGCCACTCTCAACAACTGATGGTGGTCACGTGTTCAGCTCATTCACAATATCATCGCTAGGACCTACTACAGCGTCATTATACATTCAAAAACTGACGCCTGTGTTGTTTACAACTTGTTGCACTTGAGAGACGTAAAATAGTTCCATACAAACATTTCGTATTTCTAGTAAAATGTTCAACACAAAATACTATCCACAGAAATACCAATTTACAAATTGTACACGTATGTTGTGACGGGGTTATACCATAAATGCGTCGATGTGGCATTGCTGCGTCTCACTGTTGAACTATAATTTGATTGCTCTGTCGTATAGGCTACATCCGGGACAATTGTTTATGCAAAGTCCCAATAGCGGTGGATCTAATCAGAATGAACGCGTAGCATGAAGCTATGTTAAGGAGGGGATACGAAGCAAATGACATTAACATTTGAAATAATAAGGTCAACCAACTGTATTTGGAATTCACGTTGTTCACTACTTCACGCAAGAGGCAGACTCCGTGGTCTCCAATCGATTACACAGAGGCAGAGAACATATCATGTCATCCTCGCGCGCTAGGGGTCGCTGCTGCTGATTACGTCAGTGCCAGCAGCAGTACCCCCTGGCTGATCGCTTTGCGAAACTCTGAAATTAAGCTCATCCTATGAAATCGCTCACTAGATTAGTGGTTGTCGGCAGGTCAGGTGGTCATAATAAAACTAATTTCAACCAACCGTGGCTCGTGTTACATGCAATGTTTAGGAAGTAGAAGCAATTATTCGAATACACAATACCGCTTAGCTGCTCATGCTAATGGGCGAACGGGTCATTATATATTGGGATTCCCAGAAGTCGTTTATCCGTCTTCAAATTGGGGCGGGTATTTGCGCTGGTCTCTCACGGGTGATGCTGTCGCGACTAGCGAAGTCAGTTACTAGTTAGACTCAGCTAACTTCAGCACTTCGCGTAGGAAATCTGCCAGGGCTAATTTTGCATGGCAAACAGCCCTGGCTTGCGAGGATGTATCATGTATATTATTGACAAAACTTGCCCATATCAGAGTTTGCTTGATCCCCGCCTACAGCATGACGTCGTGTTTAAGGTCATGCGCCCACTACGGCCGATGGTGGCTTTTTGTTCGACAGCAGGAAACCAGGAAGGTAAGCCAAGGAACTATATGATAACAATATCACGACCCCACGTTGAGTTAGGAGAACGGACTCCAAGACTTTGAGAGGATAACAGTCACAACCACACATTAAACAAAGAGAATAGAACCGAAGACTTTGAGAAGATGACGACCGTGACAAACAAACACGTTCAGAAGATGTTGGAAGTAGGAAGCCTTTCCATAAAAAAATCAAATTCTCTGTAATGAGCCGAAATAAATCATGGGTGTGATACAGTTCGTTTTAGTTCTACTGTTTGTGTAATAAACATTTCATGGGTTTACACGAAACCTTCGTGCGTGCGTGTGAGTATGTGACTGGGTTTGAATACGTACATGCAAGCTTGAATTTGTTTGCTTACGTATGTCTTTCGATGAAAAGGTATATTAAAAAAGATGATATGCCGTTCATTAGAAAATAATCGGTTTTAGACGGAGGTTTAGTTCACCAAACTCAGAGACGTTCAAATGAAAAGAAATTAAATTAAAAAGTAAATCTGAGAATCAACAAATATTAAGTCTATATCAAAGGCGTGTGAGAACGGTGTATGACAATGACATCATCATTCCACAGTCCACGTCTAACGGTTTATGACAATGACATCATCATTCCACAGTCCACGTCTAACGGTGTTCGCCAATGCTCCGTGGAACAACGAAGTTGAAGACGAAATCTGCAGACGCCAATTATTCCGCGTTTAGCTGGGAGATCCCGATTTTTCATTCTGCACACTGAGCGCCAACTAAATCCGAGTTCTTTCATCTCGACAAAACTCTATCCTAAAGGATGAGCCTCCGATTCCGTAAGGTTAATCTTGCAAAAACCCGGCGAGACTTGAAATAGGATGATATGCATAGATGCAGACAGGAAGCTGTTCCGTTGCTGAGCACATGAAATGCTGAGAGTTGACGAGTACACTTGCTACTCCTGCCTCCATGGAGAATCCACGGCCACAAATAGCTGGTTTTATTGATTGGCTGTTTATTTAACAATTGTAGATAGAAAGTTGTCACTTACGACGCATAAATCAGAACAGTAAAGTCGTAAGGTCAACCGAAGTAGTTTTGATTGATATTAGGTTAACATTTGGAATTTGACATACGTTTAGGTAATAGCCTGCAAGTATGTGTCTACAGTACACAGGTAACATGAACAAACTGCATAAACAGTTACACGTATCACTCTTTTCTACATATATTCACGTTGTTATCTTCATAATTCTGATTTTAGTCATTATAATTCGGCTGACAGTCGTTATTTGTACTAAAATCAATATGCAAATTATTCCGATTGTTCCTACGAACTCGCTTAGTGGACCTGATTGTGCAGACATTTATAGTACTGATGATCCGAATCCTAATTTGTCTTTTGTGCACATGATCAGTTATTATATATACGTATAAGTCTATGTGGGTGATCTCTCCAAACGAGACATCCCCAGCAACGCTATTGACCAGACCACGTGGGCTATTTACCAAAACCCGGGAGAAATTTCCTAGCAAATCTAAGACGATCTGAGACGCTTTCCCGATTGACACGAGCCGAATCCGCGTCTCGATGAAGATGTAGCCGTCGTTCAATCAACTGATCC
Organism: Paraescarpia echinospica; assembly: GCA_020002185.1. Lineage (NCBI taxonomy): Eukaryota > Metazoa > Annelida > Polychaeta > Sabellida > Siboglinidae > Paraescarpia > Paraescarpia echinospica. The sequence goes on from CM034540.1 coordinate 28,607,872, forward strand.
CCCTAAGCCATGCTTTGGCCGTGGGCTTGGGCGTCTTGTTGGCTGCAAGTATGGTACGTCAACAGACACTACCCCGGGACATAGTCCTTGTCGTCTCGTTAAGTCCGCGACATTTGTAACAGCCTTTCAGAGATGTTTATCCATCAGCGTCGCTTCATATCGCGGATTAGTTGAATAATTACCAAGAAAATGCCAGACATTGCGGGCCAAGAAAACGCCAGAGACTTCGCGGTGCCGTAATTGGATCCTTGCAGGTTTATGAGCTTGGTGATGTATTGCATGTTTGTCCTCGAACAATGCAAATCGCTTCATTGTACGCCTACAGAGCAAGCAGCAGGAACTAGATACAAAGATGGCATGCTTATAATTGGAACTGTAGCTTACAGAAAATGGTTTTGTGTTATTTACAGTGACATCTCGTTGATAATGATTGCATTAATCCGAGGGACTTGCGTTTGGGACACAACGCAGCATTCAAAGCATATACCAGAAGGTCAGTTTTTTTTCTCTTTCGCAATTTTGTTATTGAGATAAAAAGAAAATATATGGTGGTTTTCCGTCGCACTGAGCTGAATTCAGCTCAATATCTTGTATCAACTGCGGAAGTTTACAGCGAGCCTTCTGATGACCTAGTCGACTGGTTGGACATATAGTGAAAAGGGGCAAATAATGATCACTGCAGTACTCCTGTATTGAGTTTGTTGTGCTTAGGGGACTATTTCACTAAGACAATAATTTCATTCACCCATCATTAAACAACATCCGTTGTCAAGTTTAAGGAGGTTTTTTCAAAATGCAAAAACGTGCAACCATATCACAGAGGACACTATTTCCGTGATACACCGGCAAAAGTGTCCTGGTGTTAACAGTTTTCAGTATGCAAGTCCACTGTTAAAGGAAATAAAAATAAGGCATAAGCTAAAATCCTTTTTCCATGTGTACACAAAGTTTAACATTGTATGTAACATTTGACAACATTAAACAAATACAGAAAAATACATTTGTAGCATAAATTCGATTTTAAGCCCGTCTGTGAAGCGATTCCCGGAAAATTTAATTTTAATGAGCTAGGCGATCACGTGGTATCGTGACGTCACTTATGACACACACTCACATCAGGCCGACCCTTTCCATGCATTCAGAGCATGTTTACAAGGAGAGCTTTTGGGTCGAAACGAGCGTCAGAATGAGTTATTGTGCAATATTCCGACGTAATACAAACGCTAGTCATCATAGAGGAACAAGCAGTTATCTTACTATCTTACGGTTCCACATGAATCGAATTTTATTCAAAACAACGAATGCGAATGGGCCTACAAGTCGACTAGGTTTCGCCGAGCTTGGGCTCGTTTTCGGAATAATTATATCGAATGCAACCAACGGGAGATAATCTACACCAATAAAACATACATAGCAAACAGATATTGTATCCAGCTACAGAAAGTAACGTGTATAATCTCATAATATCACTAGAATATCAATATATGAAGCAGGAGTTGTACAATTTACCATAACAACTTAAATCAGTCAGTGTATTTGTTTTGGTGGCGCTAGCTCAGCTGGCAGACGAGTTTGTTTCTTGCCATTTATTTTACAATCGGGCGACGCCGGTTCAATCCTGACAGCATGCAAACTATTGATTTTCTTTACACTTTTATTGTTTATGTTTTCACGAAGTAATATAAACCAAATCATTTAGTATACTATGATGCACTGTTTGTAAATAGTTTTAATATTTTTGTAGTAATTATTTATTCGCCACAAAAATTAAAATGTGGTAATTATATATAACGATGTTTCTAAATTTTATTTATCCAAACAAATATAATGTAATGGATATATAATTTATTAATTGTAAATATATTGTGCGGTAATATAGTGTAATTATATATATATGAAAACAGATTGTGATCTGTCTGGATAAATAAAATTGAGAAACATCGTTATATATAATGACCATATTTTCATTTTTGTGGCGAATAAATAATTACTACAAAAATAAAATAAAAAATATTTACAAACAGTGCATCATAGTGATTTGGTTTATATTCAGGATTGAACCGGCGTCGCCTGATTGTAAAATAAATGGTGAGAAACCAATGCATCTACCAACTGAGCTAGCGGCACCAACAGAAATTTACTGATTGATTTAAGTTGTTATGATAAATTGTACAACTCCTGCTTCATATATTGTTATTCTAATGATATTATGAGATTATACACGTTACTTTTTGTAGCTGGATACAATATATGTTTGCTATGTATGTTTTATTGGTGTAGATTATCTCCCGTTGGTTGCATTCGATATAATTATTCTGAAAACGAGCCAAAGGTCGGCGAAACCTAGTCGACTTGTAGGCGCATTCGCATTCGTTGTTTTGAATAAAATTCGATTCATGTGGAACCGTAAGATAACTGCTTGTTCCTCTATGATGATTAGTGTTTGTATTACGTCGGAATATTGCACAATAACTTATTCTGATGCTCGTTTCGACCCAAAAGCTATACTTGTAAACATGCTCTGAATGCACGGAACGGGTCGGCCTGATGCGAGGTTGAGTCATAAGTGACGTCACATCTCGGCATCCCGAAAAGCGCGCCAAAAATATGCATATTCGAAAATGTCCGGATGCACAGCATAAAATGTGGAATTTCTAATTCATTGATTTTTTTATTTGTTTGGCTTCGTGGACGTGGAAATAGATAGCAGGATGTAATATAACATGAATTCAAGCATTAGATGTTTTTATTCCCTGTAAGGAGAGAGATTGATTTTAAGAGCAAAATATGGCTCGTAAGAATGTTGGTGACACGGTCCCCTGGTGCAGTCTGACCAATCGCGACACGCTGCGGTCCTGCAGATGTATGACTCCATCTACTAGAGGACACAACCCTGCAGACCATGACGCTTGTTGAGTCGGTTCAGTAGAACATTGCACTGGCACAAGTCGTAGAGTACATTCCACGCGATCGAAGGCCATCCCTATATTGCGTACTCTAAAGAAGCCGGTTTCTGTTGAATCTGCGTACTTTTGGAACAAAAAAATACATTTATACACTAACTTCAGAACGTTGTAAGTGTCCGAAGCGCCGAGGCCCAATTGCCACTTTCTATGCTCATTTGTTTTATTGGACTATCAGCTTCTGTTCTACAAATTAGTGGTGTATTTCAGAAAATACAACAATATTTAGTTAGAGTCATTTGCATTTTTCATGGGAACAATGAATGCACATGCACCTATACTACTGTCAGCTATTCCCCCTGGTGGTGCCTATGAATAAATATCGGCCGCATCCGATATCATAATTGGCGACAGCAGAAATTAAAATATAAGTTCATAGTTGACTTTGATATTTAGGTCAGATAACGTGTGACAGTATGAATAACCTTATTCAAACGTATATGGAGCCGGACCACGTTTGCCCGCCATCGCCTTAATTCTGACCGGATCCTGTAAAACATAGGTCTATTTGTTCAATATTTTCACCGACACTAAATAATAAATTGGACCAAACGAACTAGCCTGTCATTTAGTTTTCGCGAAATGAGTGTTGAAATTAAACAAGCGAAAAATCGAACGGAGAGGGACCTCTAAGAGAAAACACCTTCAGCTTTGCATTACGCACGTGTCGTGGGGGCAGCGACGGACATGCACATCGTGTTCATCTTGATTGGATCTGTGAGAGGCTTCATCAGTATTCTCGCGGGCGCGGAAACATTCAAACCATTCCTGATTAAGATAGTTAATTCGTGAGGTTTATTCATCATTAAACATAATTAGCTTTTAAATTTAAGGAGATTTTTCAAAACGCGCCGCCGCCATATCAAAACATCGAGGTCATTATTTTCGTAACACACCAGTGAAAGCGTCCCGGTGGGATGTTCTTGTATTGACAGTTTTCAATATACAAGATCACAGTTAAAGAGCGAAGTCGATTTTAAAGAGCACGACTGGGTTTATGAGCTCTTAAGAATGTTGGCGGAAAAGTCCCCAGCTTTTTAGCGTGATGGACACAGCGCACATCAAAGGATCAACGATACATCTGGTTCAATCAGGCCAAGGACGGCACGCGCTTTCACAAAGGTAATTCGTAACATTCATCTGTTGAACCAATGATACTTGCAACACCTCTGTGGGGTGTCTGAACTCCTGCACTGTTCCAAGATCAGAAGGTATTTCATGTTTTATTGAAGCTGTCACCCGAGAGGTTGGAACACAATTGCAATTCTTGTGGTATCGAAAAACTCGCATGTTGATTAATTAATTTTTATTCGGCAGTTCAGTGCTACGCTGTCGGTCGAGAGGACTAGGATTCGAGCTCACTTGGTGCCGTTGTGAAACTTGGGTAATTTCGTAAATCGCTCGGTGCCTGTGTCTTTCGGGTGAGACACTGTAAGCCGCAGGTTCTGTATTACTTGGTGTCTACGCCAGAGAGTGAAACATATCCCAGAGAGGGCGTAAATGTATGTTTAACCTGTGTAGACTGGTGAATACAATGAAGGACCCACCACAAGTACTGCAACACAAGGTTTCTCTTTGCATTTGTTATCATATATATATATACACACACACACACACACACACACACACACACACACACACACACACACACACACACACACACACACACACACACACACACACACACACAGAGAGAGAGAGAGAGAGAGAGAGAGAGAGAGAGAGAGAGAGAGAGAGAGAGAGAGAGAGAGAGAGAGAGAGAGAGGGAGAGAGAGAGGGAGGGAGAGAGAGAGAGAGAGAGAGAGAGAGAGAGAGAGAGAGAGAGAGAGAGAGAGAGAATGTGTCAGAAAATTACTGTGATATTTTGTTACTCTAGCAACCACTATTAATGTATGCACATGAAATAACAACCATATCAACTGACGATATGTTTGAATGGCGTCTGCGTAGATCTAAGGCAAACGTTGTGTTGCAAGTTGTGGTGGGTTCAGTGATGATTGTCCATAAATTCACGGAACTAGTACTGTAGTGGACTCACTGACTACAGAGTATGACACTGCGAAATAATCCCTTTTGTTAGCGCGGTACCTAAGTAGGACGCTGGTGAGTATTTATCCAGATCCGTAAGTATTATAACCATGCAAAATTGATACGTTTGAAATGTCAGACCTCTAGCAAACGGGCGGTGCGTCGTGAAGGATTATTTGTCGCTTTGATATTTCCGTGTTGGTGTTCCTTGTATGCGGGAAGATGCGCATTGGTATTTAAACGTGTCATTTTGACCTATGTTTTCAGCATGCAGACAACATAATGACAGCGGACGTTACGAGTGACTCGTGCGTTTAATGGTTCGTGCAATGGAAATGTTTTCCTGAGGTTTTGTTAACTCTGAGATTGTCAATGCACGAATCATCCGCTGCGCTGCGATGTTTCAAACCCACAGGTACAATATTTAATACATGAACCTATGGTGTATTTAGGAGAAGGCATTGAGATTTCGGCATCGTCCGGCATTTTTTTTTAATTTGTCTTATATAACCTGCGTTTACACTACATCTTAGCATCGCAAAGTAATGTTGATTAAGCTTGATCCTCCTTTCCATCCTTCTTAGAGCCGCGCTAATTTGACGTCAAACCTCTTACAAAACGTTTGATCAGTGGGACTTAATTGTTTTTTGTCAATGTGTCGTTGCCAGTTAAGCGAGGCAACTTCAACGATGACTCCTAATCGTATATTGATTACTGCAGTGTCGGCTCTTACGCAGATTGTATCTCAAAGCTAATATCTCAAAGCTCCACTTTCATCAACGTTTAAAATACGTGCAGTTAGGTGATCACAGAAATGTGCCCAACGTACGTTGACGCGCTGTTTGATTTACGGCGATTACACTTTTGATTAATCGTTCAAGTTCAACCTTGGCGGTCCGTTAGCAGTCTTGGGAGCGATTTCAATTATGCTGGGAGCATCATTTAGTTGGCTGCCAATATTACACCATGGACATATATTCATACGGTTGCTGATGTGCAGCATCTAGTTTGCGCCTTCAACATCAAACATTGTTCACATAGAGCTTGTATCGCTCTTATTTCTGTTGGAAGGATAGTGTGGCGGCCACATTTAAATCTAAGGTGGCGACAATAACTTACATATTTTTTGGGCAAAAATCAAACTCCATTTCCCCAAATATGTAGGTTTAACTACCAAAATTAATATTTTTCGTGATACTAGAAGCACAGTTTAAGCTGTTACGTTTTGCATATTATGATTGGGCAGCCATTTTTAACTTCAAATTGGCAGCCATGATATTGTGATAACAAAATGCCGCAAGTGGATTTTTCCTACAGCAATATAGTATCTACATGAAAACAATAGTTGTTTCTAATATATCAAGAATGAAAAGTAATGTTCATGTATATAGTATAACAACAAAATATATCCAATAAAACCTACACATAGTGGCCCAAACTTATGTTTTGTTTTGCATAACTCATCTCATTGATTGAGGCGACAGCTGGTACAAAGTTCAGTGGAATGTTAGTTCGGGAGGTTCACCAGTATCCATAACAATACAATGTCCGATTCACATGCACGGGACAGTGCATGTCGCTTGCGTGGTAAAAATGTCATGCAATGCGATTCCATCTGCTAATCGCAGCGTCTGTCGCAGCACTGTTGCGATCATTGAACAAATGAGTGACTCGGTTAGTTTTTTGCGCGCGAACTATTTATCGCCATGACAGCGCGACGCCGCGGTAGCTCGGTGACTGACAACGTGAAAGCTTTCTGATTGATTTCCTTCTTCTCCTGAGGTCGCCACACTGGGAACTGTCTGCTTTAGACGAGCACCAACTGGCTGCTTGAAATGTGGTGAGCGCAATAGGGACAACATGGTGGTGTTGATTGTGGGACAGGGTGACGAGAGTGATGATGATGATGACGACGATGATGATAATGATGGTGATGATGATGGTGGTGGTGGTGGTGATGGTGATGATGATGGTGGTGGTTGTGGTGGTGATGGTGGTGATGATGATGATGATGTGTTAAAAACAAAAGGCCCAACAATTTGCAAACGTTACCGAGCCATCGCCAACAGCTGGAGAATAAGTCGAACCTGTCATACGCTAATGGGAGATTATTCGACGCATTAACGCTTCGCAAGTACGACAAGCGTACACACTCGTCTCCCACGAGCGTGAGCCTGGTATCCGATAACGGGCATTAATGACTTTGTTGGAGTGATTAAGTGATCCCGTGATGGGCCAATCTTCCCCACGGACAGATAACGATACACCGGCCTATTTTCATGTCAACGATTTGTTAATGGCATAACGTAGGAATTAGCAAATGTTTATCTGATTCTTAAATCTGTCGGATGTGCTGATTCGGTTCCCTGTAGACGCGCGGCTACCAGGTAACCACAAACGCAGCAGTGACGAACCATACTGTAGGACATTCTTAAAATCTCAACAATTCTTTTGTACCTCTGTTGCATTTAATACACGGTCGTGACGGTCACTGGTTGCATTTTGACAAACAAATCTGTGAAGTAGATTTTAAATAGAAGATGTCTCTTTAATTGACATCTGAACGATGTGGATGTAAATTCTCCTCAGTGTCGAACTTAATTAAAGAATACATTCCTTTCACGCAAGTATGTCACTTTTTTCGCAAGGTTTCTTGCACGCAGTGACCATGTCAACAAAATTAATTAATTTTGATGTGTAATACTAGTCTGAGTCTTGCTGAGTAGGCTATAGCCGCGAACTTTGTACGTTGATACATTGCCTTTTTATAGATCGCTTTCAGTGGACATTTTGTTTTAAATATTACTTAAAAACACGTTCAGAAATAAAACAGAAAAGCAACCGCCTTGATGTGTCTCTGCGTTAGTTGGTCAAACACACCATGGTCGAAATTATTGTAAAGGGTGTTCTCAGTAAAACCTGCCCTGTCCGCAACACAGAAGAAGAGACCTGATTTGTATCACTAGCACGTACCCACATATCCGCCACGCAAGTGCACTTCAAGGTTGTTTCCGCAAAAAGGAAGTGTTTCCTTTCGGTAATAAAAACATGACCCCGATCGATGAGCCCGAATTACGTGTGGTCGATATTGCAACAAACGTATGAAATGTCATTTCCTGCTTTTGGCCGCATAGCTATTTTACCGCACAATAGATATGTGCTGCAGATGTTTTTACAGTAATGCACTCGCAGCGCTTGAATATTAAAGTTGCGGCCGTTCCAAGTCGGTCTATATCTGACCGAATACAACACAGAGTTTATCAACGTGAAACTTCTCTTTGGGGAGTAAACTGGCTTTGTAACATCTCTCTTCTGTATAAAACATATCTTGGTAGACCTCTTTGTGGAACAAAACCTAACTTCCGACACCTCACTTTTGGGAGAAAACTTGCCTTGGGTGACCTCTTTTTAGAAAACCTGTCTTGAAATGTTTTTTTTATAGACAAACCTGCCTTTGGACATTTCTTATTTGGGAACAAAACTGCTTTGAGGTACCTCTCTTGGAAGAAAGCCTGTCCCCAGGGACATTTATCTTTCGGGAGGAAATATGTCTGGTTGGTTGCCGTTGCCCTTCTTTTTAATGTTTCCTGAGAACCCATGGGCATTCTCGCAAGCCAGGGCTGTTTGCCATGTAAAACTAGCCCTGGCAGATCTCCTCGTCCTCGCGCGCCAGGGGTCGCTGCTGCTGATTACGTCAGTGCCAACCAGCAGTACCCCATGGCTGATCGCTTAGCGAAACTCTGAATTTAAACTCAGCCTATGAAATCGCTCACTAGTTCAGTGGTTGGCGGCAGGTCAGGTGGTCATAATAAAACTCATTTCAACCAACCATGGCTCGTGTTACTTGCAATGTTTAGGAAGTAGAAGCAATTACTCGAATACACAATACCGTTCAGCTGCTAGTACTAATAGGCGAACGGGTCATTTTATAATGGGATTCCCAGAAGTCGTTTATCCGTCTTCAAATTGGGCGGGTATCTGCGCTGTTCTCACGGGTGATGCAATCGCGACTGGCGAAGTCAATTACTAGTTTGACTCAGCTAACTTCCGCACTTCGCGTAGGAGATCCATCCTCGCAAGCCAGGACTGTTTGCCATGCAAAACTAGCCCTGGCAGATCTCCTACGCGAAGTGCGGAAGTTAGCTGAGTCAAACTAGTAATTGACTTCGCCAGTCGCGACTGCGTCACCCGTAAGAACAGCGATTTGAAGACGGATAAACGATTTCTGGGAATCCCAATATATAATGACCCGTTCGCCTATTAGTACTAGCAGCTGAACGGTATTGTGTATTCGAGTAATTGCTTCTACTTCCTAAACTTCGCATGTAACACGGGCCACGGTTGGTTGAAATTAGTTTTATTCTGACCACCTGACCTGCCGCCAACCACTGATCTAGTGAGCGATTTCATAGTCTGAGCTTAAATTCAGAGTTTCGCAAAGCGATCAGCCAGGGGGTACTGTTGGCTGGCACTGACGTAATCAGCAGCAACGACCCCTGGCAGACGAGGATGACTAGGGGGGCTGCCTTTGTCTCCGATTGTGCTAGGCAGAAGGACGGTATTCCTCGAGATAAGATCAATAGTCAATATTTCACTCACCGTGTAGACCTATCATCGCATATCGTACTGCGAGATCTAGCATGATTGGAACGCCAACAGTTTACACAGTTAGTAACTGTCGCTCATTGACTAATAATCGAAGACGTCGCAGAAGTGTGTGCGTTTTCTCGTCGATATTTGTCAGTTTTTTACCATACAATAAACTGTTTAGAACAATTTCTTTCCATAAATTATTAAATAAGTGCTAGAAAACTAAAAATATGGATTTTTGTTGCAAACGTGTCTTAAGATATTTATGAAAACAGCAGCCAGTATACTATATTATTCGATAGTTTCCCAAAATGGCAATAAGAAACGTGTCATTAAACACGCATGCGTACAAAAGAAAACATTAGCAATATCGTGCGACGCAATAAACAACATGCACAGTGCAGTAACTATGATTTGGTGTTTCTATACAATCGATAACAAATATAGCAATACAGTCAAGACTGTTTGAGGTAATTGACCAACAAAACGGAACATTAATTCAAAAACCGGACAAGCTATCTGTTTTTTTAAAGAACGGTACCGCTTTAATAATTACCAGATATTTATTGATGCACCGATTGAATTTTCATTAAGCAATATAAACATACACTCGCATATAATCTAACGATAATTCTTTTAGTTTGGATTTAGATTCATATTTGGTAAGCATTAAATACGCTATATCAACACAAATTGCACGTTGTTTTGTATACACAAACTACTGTATATCTTAAACCGAATTAAACGTCTACGTTTAATCAATATAGAATGATGCATAATATTCATGTAACCTACATGTTATCGAGTGGATTTTGGCGTACATTGACCCGAGACATTCTTTTTATTGACAGAGATTGAGATGAACTAGTACGAGAAGACGCCCATCCCGTAAGAGATCAAACCGTCGGAGAATCTGACTCGACAGCGAGTCTCCGGAGACGACGAAGAACAGTTGAAGCACATCGCCTTCTCTCTCACCCGTTAATCGGCGCTACTAGAAGGGAGAAGTCAGAACCGCCTGATCCAACCAAACACGCGGAAAAAATTGTCGTCGATGACAGACACACGAAGGTGGGTGAGGCAGTTGTTGCGCAATAGACGTGCGTCTATTTTTAATGGGTATCAATTAGGAACACTCGTACTGCGATCTATTTGTATAACACGGGATTTAACATATGTTAAGTCTCGCTCAACTTGCGTTCAAACCACGCGATACGAGCACTGCGCTAATCATCGTTGCCGGTTAGCTGTGATATTACCAAGCAGAAGCCAAAGGATAACGCCATTCTTGCAGGAGTCTAGCCCGAAGTCATGTCTAACGTTTTAGCCATGTTATTGTCGTATATGTGTACTATGTAAGACATGACTATGTTTACTACCGAAATCCGTCTGTCTGTGCTTTGATCTATTTTATTATGTAAGGAGAACTGATATCCAAAAGTTATAACTGGTTGCATCGGCTTACTTTTCTCACCGTCGCTTGGGCTTCCCGAAGGTTCATAAGAAAAATCCGTGAAAACTCTTTTTGCGATTAAATTGTACGTAGTCCTACTTTTGCTGATAAAGTCCGAGTTTTGAGACAGCTGGTTTGGGAGAAAACCCTTTCTTGGAAAAAGTATTTTGGAAGAAACTATGTCTTGAGGGAACTCACGTTTTGTTTTTGTGTAAATGTTACCAGTCTGGGTATGTTTAATTAAATACACACTCCCAGACATCTAACTAAGAAGGGCGGAGTATATTGGAGTGAAACATGTTGGTCTCTTCATTCTACTCAAGGATGGTTTCCTTTTCTACTTGCCATCTTGTTACTTTGGTTTGGCGATATTATTAGGTCTGTTTAAATCAAGTAAGAAGGTTCGATAATGATCTTCAACCGTTATGTCCGTTTATAACCATCTGCTTTGTGTTATCTATTATTCCTCTAGAAATTAAATATTATATTCCACTGATGTGGAGTGTTTTATTGCACAGAGAACAACATGAGCACTTTAACTTGCCGGAAACAATCATGACCACGAATAATAATGATAATAATGAATTGCAAAAAGTGAACCAAATAATAATTTGATTTTATATAGTTTATGTCTCAGGTAATATAAATTAACTTTATTGTTAATAAACACATGCAGCACAAACATGCAGCTTTCCGCAAAACATTGCAAGTGGAGCCGCATTGTTAATGTCTAAACAATTTAATTACTGTAGTCGACCAGAAAAAGACGTGAATATCATGAACAAGTGCTGAGAAACGGTGAGATCGAAAGAAAACAACAATCTCACAAGATAAAAAACAATGCTGAATTCACAAATGGCTTAATGAGATGTCTCAGACGACGGCTACAGTGACAACTATCTACTGATATGTACGTCAGCCGACACGTAGCCCGACGAGGCAGAATTTATTGATCACAAACGCATGATTAAGAGGATAACGCAACAACGAAATTACCCAGACATAATATCAAAATAAACATAAACGATTGTTTGAATTGTTAATTCGTCAGTGAGCTGCTTGTGATACGTAGATGATGTTTCAAAACAATGTCAGATAAAATTGACGCATTTCAAAATGATATAGCAAAAGGGCAGCTATAACCACACAAGCACCGTACAAGGAATACGGACTATCACAACAACCTTCCACAATAATGCAATTTTCCGGCTATACATTCCGAGGTGGAAATAACAGTAAACTATAGATAGCATAGTAACGGAACAAATATGAGGGTCTAAGAAGTAAAATGTGGCTGAACGAAGAATCGAAGGAGGAATACGAAAAGAACAAGCAAAAACCTATAATATCTTTAATCGTTAAATCATGGACAAGAATTTTGAAGGCTCTTTTATTTATGCTACTTTGTTGAACATCGTATGGTCATTTAGTCATCGTGGCCGCGCGTGCGTATGTGCGTGTGCGCGCTTGCGTGTGTGCGTGTTGTGTGGGTGAGTGCGTGCATACGTGCGAGCGTGTGTGTGTGCGCGCGCGTGTGTGTGTATGTGTGTGCGCGCGTGCATGCGTGAGTGGTGTATGATTGCGTGCGTATGTGTGCAACCTGAAAATGTCGAGGGCCCGGTGTAGTAAGTTGAAAACATTACCCCTCAAAAACAATACGGTAGTGTTTTGAGCGTACCCTCAAAACGTTATCGAATAATGGCATTTCACATTAACTATTTATTCTCGTCGTCAGATTGGTTCCAACAATTACCCTAACTTCAACCACAGGTAATAGTAATAACCTTAACCTAATTAATAAGGCCATTTCACACAAACTATTTATTCCCATCGTCTGATTGATTATAACGATTACGTGATATGTATAATCTTAACCCACCACAGCTTATTCTAGTCATAACTAATTACAATAATAGTCTTAAGTCTCAACCCATATGAATAATGACATTTCACATTACCTATTTATTCCCACCATGTGATTGGTTCCAACGATTACCCTAACCCCAATCCTAACTGGCTCCAACCATAACTAATAATACTAACAATCTTAACCCTAATGAATAATGACATTTCACATAAAATATGTATTCCCATCGTCTGATTGATTATAATAACTATGCTATATATAACCCACCACAATTGACACCAACCATAACTAATAATAATCTTAACAACAATTAATAATTATTTATTCCAGTCGTCTGATTGTCACACTAACTATTTATTCCCGTCGTCTGACTAGTTCCAATGATGTAGGATGATCCTCAAAAAGGTGTCTAATGTAATTGGCTTGTAAAATATACCGGCGGTAGTGTTTTTAAATTGGGTACTGTTTTGAGCGTACGTAGGGGCAGTGTTTTGAACTTAACAGTAGTGTTTTGAGGGTACGCTCAAAACAATATATATATATATATATACATATATACATACACACACACACACACACACACACACACACACACACACACACACACACACACACACACACACACACACACACACACGCACACACACACTATAATAACAATGTTCAAGGTCCACTGCCCGCCAAACTGTGTTTAGAAAGTCCAAATCATTATTCGCAACTTGAATGTTTAGCCGACGAAACGTTAAAAATTAGTATGACACATTTCAAGTCGTAAACATTGGATAGTAGGAAATAGCGGAGGCGTATGGGGCTAACGGCCTAATTGCATGTTCCTACAATTGTTTATTGATGTCGTCTGGTTCCCTCAATCAAGACCGGCGAACACAGTAAGCGGGTCGAAGTACCATCGAGTCTGCCCATTTCCGTACATTTGTGTTGATAATACACCATGGGTGTAGCTGTCTAATAGAATATGAAGGTGAATAAATTAATTACAAAAGTCTCGTTATGTATACGAGTTCACAATGAATATATTAAATGAAACGCTATTGTGGAATATCATATGAAGGACTGGTTAATAAGCAATCCCAGTCACGATTTTTTCGAAGATTTTAAAACATACGACTGCAGTTTGTAGTCAATTTCAGCCATACCTATGTGTGCCAATAACATCATTATTTTGTAATATGAAATAAATAATAACTTAAAGAGGATAATTAATATATAAGATACAGTGGTGGTCGCTTTGCCCCACTCGTCGGGCAAAACGCCACTATTGAGGACGTCCGCTAAAATGGCTGTAACTTTGTTCTGTGTTGTTGAACGTAGAAAATGTCAATACATTATATTCATCTAAGATTAATATAACTAAACAATGCATTCGATGTATCAGGAAAATGTATAATATATTTTTCCATGGGTCGATTTCACGAAAAAAGTGGGCTTAATGCCCTACCCTAATATTACTTGCACGGGCGACTGCTTCCGGGCACTGGAACAGACATGACTTTTTATAACTTCCCCTTTTATTTTGTTTGCTATATTCCTGTCTGCTGTGACATCTCTGCCTTCCACCGTTCATTCACACCATCTTGTATACATCCTTCGCTGCACTTCCACCTAAACACGCACATCATTGGTAATCAATCCACCAGTTCACCAATGTAAGCAAAGGCTCGATGTCTTTCATTTCTAACATGATGTTCGACCTCTGGTGTCCAACCGCGCGACTTTTATCCACACTAATCGTCAGCCCATGATTTTAGAACACTTTGTTACAGTTGCATTCTTTCAGCGCTTCTCTTTGTAATACCTGTCTGTTGTTCGCTAAACAAATTATGATAAGATCTGCAGATACATCCAAAAATCGCACGGGCCAACCGGGCCTGTGACGTGCGGCGGTAGTGGGCCCGACTGAAGATTCACGGGCCTCGGGCCCGCGGGCTCGCAGTTATGTCGACCGCTGCCGTCTAGTTGGTTGCATACAACTCAAACGTACGCAGCGACGCCGTCCTTTACAATTGACATGGACGATAAGACAAGAATACAGGGAC
>CM034540.1:28627826-28633800 GCA_020002185.1 Paraescarpia echinospica
AAATCCCACCTTGTTTAACACCTTTCATTTTTTTTTGTGGCCAATACTATTGACCAATCAACTAATCTGAAAAGCACCGCGGATTTATCATACAAACAAAAATAGACTCGGCTGTGCGGCCCACGCATGATATCAATACAGTAGCTGTTGAATCAAAAATCGATTACTCAAAATTACTCGCTCGGAATTGTATAACACATTAGTTCTTTTCATGTAATATTTTCGCATTAGGTGCTGTTTTCTAATCAATGATCAGATACGGGTAACGAAGCAGATTTAGTCTGGTAGAGTGCAGTGGCGCAGTGGCGCAGTGGCAACTGCAACGGACTCTCAATTGAGAGAACCCAGTTTCGAATCCTGTGCTGCCGTGTCGAACCTTAGGCAAGCTCGTTTACTCTACGTTGATCCAGTTCACTCAGCTGTATGAATGAGTGTCTGGCTGTGGTCGATATTTGATATAGACAGTGGTCGATATTGTTTACGAATAATATTCGCGCATTAACTGCAGTGTGGCTGAATGCTTCCCAGAGAAGTCGAGATGGTGTTCGATTAAACAGGTCTGCCAAACGACCGGATACTATACTATATAAAAACTTACCTTTGGCCTTAGAGCGACAACGGCGAAGTGACCACCTAGAGCCACGGTTACCACGGCAGTTTCCGTGGAGACAAGACCGGAAATCGACCAGTCTCTACTTAAGATCAGCTCATTGTATAAGGAATGTACATCATATGCTTAAAGTGGTTAAGTTTAAATATATATTTTAATTAAAGTTAACGTTTCGCTTGAAAATCTGAAACTTTCAACCGGCTAGTTATTGTGACATAATCAACTTTAACAAAAATAATAATATAGCGGTCGCCTACATGCGTTATGGTTACACGACATAAGATAAGATAAGATAATGCTTTATTGTCTTAACTATGGAGTTGAGAAATTTGTCTCGGACTAGAACAGACATGACTTCACTATGTACATAAAACCATAAAACCATTCGATAAAAACAGCAGATAAATCATAAACAATACATGCATACACATTACTTATTCTAAAACGACACGTGACAATGTGGCAGCAGGCATCATGAATTAAGTTGTTTAATGAACAGTGGCACGAATGAGTGTTTGTACCTATTAAGCCTGCACCGAGGAGTTATATAACGTCTGCCAGATGGCAGGAGCTGAAATTCATTATGCACCACATGTTTAGTGTCATAAATAATCTTGACTGACTGTCTTCTTGGTGTCTGTTCAAAAATCTCCTGAAGGGAGATTATGGGAGATGTGGAACCTGTGATTTTCATGGCAGCTCTCATCAATCGAGAAAGGTGAGATTTTAACTGAACAGACAGATTGCCAAACCAAGCAGTAAAGAACAAGTATTTTCTCATCGACACCGAAAGCTCTCAGTTTGCGGGGAAAGTACAACCGCCGGTGGACTTTGGAGCACACACTGAGAACATGGACATTCCAGCTAAGTTTGTTATCAAGATGGACACCTAGGTATTTGTACTGACTGACCTGGGCAATTTCTTCATGGATAACAACTGGCAAATGATCGGCAACAATACATTTAGCATCAAAAACCATATCTTGAGTCTTGTTGACATTGAGTTTGAGGTGGTTGTTGTCACACCAATGTACAAAGCTTTCAATTTCAGAACGGAGTACGTACATGATGAAGCATTACGTATTGAAGACTACCGGCAGAAGAAATAAGTCCGGGCGATTCTGAGACGCAATTCGTTATGGCGAATTTGATTTTGTTGTGAAAGGTTTCAACATAAATGTCTAGTGACTAGCTAGCAACACACCTAAATGAATGTAGATATGATTCTACTGGATGTGACACGGTGATCTGTATTCTTGAGAAAGAACATGACTGGTTTTTAGTGGGTTTCCCGAACAATAATATAACCAAATCCGATTGTTAGAATATGCATACTCTCACTCACGCACACGCATTCAACAAAACAGTGTCACTAAAGGAAAATAATCAGCAATTTGAAGGAAAGTCTTCAAGACGTGATCCGCAATACATGTTTTATGGCAATTCAAACCACACATAAACACCCAAAACGTCGCATAAACCACGAACTAGTTAATCAAGACTCTCCTAAATGCAGAAGATGCAACAAAACAGCTATAATCAATCGGACACGGACCGTAGACGGCAAGGGACGCACGTGGGACTCGATCTCCACGATTTTCCATCATTGCTCGCGACGTTCCGGTCAATGAGACGCGTCCTGGAAGCAGCCACCGCTTCCAGTAAGACGCATCTCGAGCATTCGCAATGACTTACAGGTACTCCCTGAAGCCGAATAAGGTGCGCGGTCGGAATACGCTCTATGACGTCGGCGAAGTTTTTATCACCACGAGCGCATCTCACTAATGTCGTTGTAGCCGTCTCACGTCCGTCGCTACAGCCGGCGGTAAGTCCCCGCGAACGGCACCGGTCACCAATGGTGCAGCAGTTAAACGTGTTATCATGTGAGCAACGCTGATAATGTATTGATAGCGATTTTATGCAGTATTTATGTTTGACCTATGATGATGAAATAATCTAGCAGGCATCGCGCAGTTTCGGTGTCGCACTGCTAAGGATATCGGTTGTGGCATTTTCCCAGACTATAATTGTGTGTGGCCCGTTCTAGAGCGGGCTGTCTTGATCATGTGTCCGTTCAGCTGCCTCTGATCATATCTCGGGCCTTGATATTAAATCTCCCTCCTCGGTCCATTTAGCGGCATTTCAGCTCATCGCTAATCATACCCGTTGAAGTTCAAATACGCCAGGTGTTAGTAGTACGCGCAGACGGTCAATGTACTTACATATTTTGTTAAAATTGTCATAGGAATTTATGTTGCACGTTAAGCCGGATTTACACTATGCAACGCGGTTGCAAGCAACGAGGCGATGTTGACGTCATTAAGAAAGGTCAAGGTCGAATGATGTTGCTTGCGACGTACGTCGCAAGCAACAGGTTCGCATGTATATACAGTGCAACGTAGTTGCATGCAACACGAAAAGTCAATCAGTTTCATCCTAAACCTTATGACCTTCCAGTGATTAAACTTTTGACGTCAATTTAATGTAATGTAATCTCAACAATTTTGCTCATTTAATTTGTGATATGACAATTCATTGAGGAAAAAACAAATATATTGATGAGCAAATGTTTTGGCATCCTTATGGGCCAACATTAAAAAAATTATTACAATACACATTACTTGACAGTATTCTGACATAATTCACTTTATATGCAAAAAGTTCACATATATAATTGAATAAATGAATTGTCCGTACAGTTTTAAAGTTGCATTGCATCATACATCCACAATCGTTTTATTGTATAATATACAATACAAATTTGTGATGTAAATTCTAACTAATATAAATATATTCCTGTGTGCATACATTTCAACATAAAAACTTGTTAATATTTAAAAATATGTTAAATATGCTACAAATGCTATGATTTGCTAATGTTCATAATACGTCACAAGTACACTTTATGTGCATCAAATTTTATTATTTCTTTTGTCTTGTAATTTGAGCGTCTAATGTACCAAGACAACTAGTTTCCAATGGTCATAATATAACTTTGAACAGTTGTCAAAACAAGAGTCGAACAACCAGCAGTGGATGATGAATATGTCTCAAGCTGCCACTGAAGCAATGAAACAGTTGTCGACAGGGAGATGGCGACGTATCACACCCACTCTTTGTACATGAAGTTGTTGCAGTTTACATAGTGTAATCCAAAATATCCACCATTGATTTTAGTCTGCAAACATGCCTTGGTCTCTGGAACACCATTACATGCAACACAAAATGTAATTAGTTCACAATTTACCCATAGTTTAAACTGTGTGAGGAGTAAACATTGGCAGACGAACATTCGAGAAAGTGACATATTGTTTTCAAATGAAATGCTATTGACTGGTCTAATCACCGTTGTATTCACTGGGTCTTTAAATTGAAGTTTGAGAAACCGAGTTTGACTTTGAGAAGTGTCAACATAAACTTTCATTTTATTAATAAAAGGTTCTTAATAGAAGCTACGTCTTCAATCAATCTAAGCTGCCGTGATCATTTTATCGGCGATTAAATAGTGATCATAACAGTATTGATGATCTCATTATACCATCATTATATTCATAAGGTACTTATGAATATGACCCCCTACGATGGTTCTCTTCGTGTATGTATAAATCAACAAATGTTCTCAGAATAGGTAAATTAAACAAATTGTTTAGTAATCTGACAAACAACAACTTGCCGCCATGTTTTCAAATGTGGCACGTCACTCACCTGCGCTGGCTGTGATTGAACAAATTACATGCAACCAAGAGACGCGGTTGCACGGAATATAGCATTCCCTATTGCAAAAGACACGTTGCAAGCAACATGAGACGCCGTCGCATGATACGCAGTTGCATGCGATAAACTGTGTACATGAGGCGATCAGGCAGCGACCAGGTTGTAAGCGACCGTGTCTCGTGTTGCATGCAACCGCGTTTCATAGTGTAAAGCCGGCTTTAGCTCGGGTAACCTCTGAAGTGTGTATAGCCCTACACGAGCAACGGCTACCGCACCAACTAATTGCAAGGAACATCCCAATTAATCTGGCCCAGAAAATGGTCACTAAACAAAGCTATTCCATGCTTAAGTACCAACGGTACAAACTCCACCAGAGGTACTTATTGCCCGAAACGCAACATATAGAATAAGTTTGGTTTACATTTTTATGAGTGGACCGAAACAGAGGTAAAACATATGGATGTATTTGTGAATGTCCATGATCACAAGATACCAAAAAACTTCTTCATGCAGGGCTAGGAAAACATAGCATCATTGGTCATGTTTCTGTCGTTTATCACGCGCCGTGTCACCTTGTCATTGTTTTTTAAGTATAACGTATATCGTGTTAGTCATACAATATGATATGTTCACACATTTTGCACAACACCGGACTCAAAACAGTAACCAATTTAAAAACACGCTAGTGATTTGAAATTAAGTTGAAAACACTACCGCAGTATTTTCCAGGGTGAATGTTTTGAAATTGCTACATCGGACCAGTAGACTATTGACAGGATCTTTGATTGTGTCTGCAGCTGGGCAATTGTTTTGCGGGATTAACCACGCACACGTAAGCACATCGTCTGGCGACACAATCTCCACATCGCGTCTGTCTCCCTGTCCGCGCTTTTCCCGTGTCTTTTATCGCAGACGACAACGGCAACTTGCCATCCTGGTGGCTCGGTCGCCGCGCGTTTTAATCTGACGGATGTCGTCCGTCGAGGCTTGTTTGACTGACACGCATGCGCCAAGTCGAGTGGAAGTCAAAATGATGAATTGGCGGGCGGTAAAATGGAATAGGTTGGCGTTTGAGGCAGTGATAACAATAATCGCACAAGTGAGTACCATTGTTGACGCGCCCCCGGCGATATATCATCGTGCGCGACGTCGCAGCGGCGTCCGAGACGATCATCTTTGAGTAACTTCCGATTACGGGGGGATTGTCTGCAAGGACCGCGCGAGACGGCAATAAAAGGAGCTTATTAATGACGCGTTGTCTGTGGAGCACCGACCGACTTCTGTGTCGACCCCGGGGAGTGGATGGCTGGCGATGGCAAACGAGAGGAGATTTATGACGGAGATAAACATTAGTATCCGTTTACTTTACCATAGGCAAGTAGCGAGCCACTTGAAGGCTTTGTCGATAAATAATTCATTGAGTTGGATTTCGTTCAATGCCAGCCAGAAATGCTCTTCTGTCGTGGTGGTGTTGGAGGTGATGATGTGGTGGTGATGATGATGATGATGATGATGATGATGATGGTGGTAGTGGTGGTGGTGGTGGTGGTGATGGTGTTATTATGGTTAACCTTTTTGTGGTGGTCGTGGTGGTGATCGTGGTTGTTGCGGTGGTGATGATGGTAGTGGTGGAGAAAGAGAGAGAGAGAG
>CM034540.1:28634800-28652300 GCA_020002185.1 Paraescarpia echinospica
GGAGGGAGGAGAGAGAGAGAGAGAGAGAGAGAGAGAGAGAGAGAGAGAGAGAGAGAGAGAGAGAGAGAGAGAGAGACAGACAGAGAGAGACATGTGCTTCAAAGTAAACTTGTTCATCAAGTATTTATTCGTGGTATTTTCTACACGGCCGTTTTTCTTGATTACGAAATATGACGTGGTGGTTGTTGCGGTGGTAATGATGGTAGTGGTGGAGAAAGAGAGAGCGAGAAGGAGAGAGGAGGAGAGAGAGACCGAGAGGGAGGGAGAGAGGGAGGGAGAGAGAGAGAGGGAGAGAGAGGGGGAGAGAGAGGGGGAGAGAGAGGGGGAGAGAGAGAGACAGAGAGAGAGAGGGAGGGAGAAAGAGGTGGAGAGAGAGACAGAGAGAGGGAGGGGGAGGAAGGAGCGAGGGAGTGGAGGAGGGAGGGGGGAGGAAGGAGGGAGGAGGGAGAGAGGAGTGCGAGAGAGGAGGAGGAGGAAAGGAGGAGGGGAGAGAGGGAGGGGAGAGAGAGAGAGAGAGAGAGAGAGAGAGAGAGAGAGAGAGAGAGAGAGAGAGAGAGAGAGAGAGAGAGAGAGAGAGAGAGAGAGAGAGAGAGGGGGAGAGAGAAAGGGAGAGAGAAAGGGAGAGAGAAAGGGAGAGAGAGAGGCAGAGAGAGAGAGAGAGAGAGAGAGAGAGAGAGAGAGAGAGAGCGAGAGAGAGAGAGAGAGAGAGAGGGGGGGGGGAGAGAGATATATATAGAGAGAGAGGGGGGAAGGGAAAGAGAGAAAGACATGTGCTTCAAAGTAAACTTGCTCATCAAGTATTTATTCATGGTATTTTCTACACGGCCGCTTTTCTTGATTACGAAATATTACCCTCGCGTCGCTTTTCCATATATCCGCATTAGCATAAATAAAGATAACCGCCATACACCGAACGCGACAAGAAATACTACTGCTACTTTGTCGTAATTATGAATCGGTGATTAATTTCCACTTCACCGCCGGGAATTCGCAATTTGAACCTGACGTGTCCCTGCATTTATGAGCGTTAGCCGCTCCATGATTTTTCAAAGCGGTTACTTATATCGACTGGCGACTGCACCGTTTCCAGTTTGGTCACGTTAACGCACAGCGTACATCGGAAAGCGGCGGGATGCATCGACTGCAGACGGCTCTCACGTTGTGTGCCGACGCGTTTAAAGTAGATTCAATCATCATAAAGACTCTGCAAAGAAGGAACGGTAAAACAGCGCCTCTTGTGGGAAGTGTCGCGCCTCCTGCTCTCGGCCGCGCATTAACGGTTGATGTACGGCACTTGCCTGTAGCTCGACGGAACAGAAACGGCTCCTGCTTGCTGCGAGGATGACGCCGTTGCGGAGACAGAGGTAGGCTGTAGACACAGGCGGCCCGCTCCCCCGCGACGCTGCCCAAGTGAAAATGTCAGTCGCGACGGGGAAATATGTATAATTCTCCCGTGTGTGAGTTGCTTCACGTTAACGAGACTCTGGCCAGGAGAGTCGAACTTTGACTTGGGCAATCGTTGCCGTTTTGATTGAACGAAAAGACAATTGTCTGTGTTTACGGTGCGACGCGAAAACGTGGATTGGACTTACTTGATTTGTAATCGCGTCGACCTGTCGATCGGGGTACGTCCACCTGGATATACTGCGGTTTCGAAATTTGGACAAACTCGTTCACCCAACGTTGCCTGTTTCTACAAGTCGTGTTATTTCTAAAATGGGAAGAACAAATTGTAGACAGGCAAATGGAAACCCCTTACGGGCGCTTCGCCAGCTGCTTCCAGAACACTTGTTCTGATAATGTTAGTTTCTGAAGAATACAAAACACGCGAAATAGTTTTACGTAGTTGTGACGTGTTGCGAAGGTGCGAGGACAAAGACGTGTTGTTGCTGGTTGCAGGGCCGTGAGGTGAGCCGGGATCGATGAGACGAGGGCTGGCCATGGCGGACTCCCTGTCCGAGTCCCTACTCGGGGTACTGTTGTGGACACTGCTCTCCTGGCCGTCTGGATCCAGCGACGGTGAGTTGTGGTCGTAGGCCTGCATAATGTTCACCCGCATGCTGCCACACGTATGCATGTGTGTGTGTGTATAGTGTACTGGCATACCTGTATACACGCAGACACGTAGGCCCCTACCTGCATGTACGTAGGCACACGCACGCACGCACACAATCAGACACGCATTAAAATATATAAACAACACACATTCTCGCACATACGCACGCACACACGCACACACACATACACACACACACACAATGCAAATGTGTACACACGAGCGAACACATTTAAACACGCACGCACACACATACAAAAACACGCAAACACACACTCACAGACCATTACATACACGCATGCACACGCACGCACACGCACACGCACGCACACGCACAGACCAATGCACACATGCACACACAGAATATACACACAGACGCGTACACATGCGTTGGCACACGACAGGCATAGACGCACTTTAAACTGTAAACAACACACATTCATGCACGCACATACGGAAAGATGCACATATGCACGCACGCACGCACGCACACACACACGCACACACACACACACACACAAACACTGAGAGACAGAGAGAGAGAGAGAGAGAAAGAGAGAGAGAGAGAGAGAGAGAGAGAGAGAAAGAGGGAGAGAATGAGAGAGGGAGAGAAGGAGAGAGAGAGAGAGGGAGACAGACAGACAGACAGACAGACAAACTTACATAGACACACACACAGACATACACGCACGCACGCACGCACGCACGCACGCACGCACACACACACACACACACACACACACACACACACACACACTACATACGCGGCACAAACCAATAACACAACGTAGTCACAGGTTATGAAGCTTTCAGTATATTCATTGTATAATAAAACTACAATTTATTTTAATCCCAGCCTGCTAGGCGTGGTTACACAAGTTTGCATAGTCCCAAAGTATCGTGGGAGAAAATAAATTGATACAGTAGCGTCATATAACGAGTGAAACCTATTTTAATACAAATTGACGGTAATAACTACTTTTGGATCGTATTGGGGTTTGAACCAAAGCTAAACGAAACTGACGAGACCAACCTTTTGCCGTTGTCGAATCCTCACAGCCGGATAGGCGAAAGGCTCAGTTTTTGTGCACAGCGTTTACGTAAAGGTCAACATTGCCTCATTATGGAGTGTTGCTGCCGTTGTGTTAAATGCTTCTTTCAATAAAATGATGAAAGCGCTATTATTGCTGCCTCGTGTCAATTTAGAAGTCATCAGCTTTAAACGACAGCTATCGGCGAGACGCATCCTCGCGCGCCTGGAGTCGCTGCTGCTGATTACGTCAGTGCCAGCCAGCAGCACCCCCTGGCTGATCGCTTTGCGAAACTCTGAATTTAAACTCAGCCTATGAAATCGCTTACTAGATCAGTGGATCTCGGCAGGTCAGGTGGTCATAATAAAACTAATTTCAACCAACCGTGGCTCGTGTTGCATGCAATGTTTCGGAAGTAGAAGCAAATATTTGAATACACAATACCGCTCAGCTGCTCGTGCTAATGGGCGAACGGGTTATTATATATTGGGATTCCCAAAAGTGGTCAGTGAGGGGAGGAGGGACAGGAGGGGGGGAGGGAGGGGAGGGGAGGGAGGGAGGGAGGGAGGGAGGGAGGGAGGGAGGGAGGGAGGGAGGGAGGGAGGAGGGAGGGGAGGGAGGGAGAGGAGGGGAGGGTGCACAACAGCGGTAGATCATCAGCCCGGCACGACTGGGGAACAACATGGGAAGAAAAAAATTTATACAGGTAAATAGCACTTTGAGTAGTCCTAACGACTAGATATCGTACTATACACTACAATAACTGAAGTTTACTTTACCTTTATAATGCATTGTATTGAAACAGATCAAACAAATGGACGGGTTTGTGTACCTTGGAGGAATGGCTACAGAGGTAGAGGTACGACGGCGTGTACAAGCAGGAGCTAATGCTTCGACATATAGGTAGAGGGAGTCACGGTGGACAAAAAACAGTTGAAAGAGAAAATACATGGTCTGGAGACAGTCACGTTGACAGAACAACAACAACAACAACAACAACAACAACAACAACAACAGAAGCTGCAAGTTTGTAAGACAACCGGGTTCGGAGAATCACAAGAACAAAGAGGGTAGACAAAATAAAAATGAACGACCCGACGAAATAGGTTGGGTTGCACGGCAGCCTAACGAGAGGATTCGTGACAAGCTGGATGAGATGAGCAGGCCACTTGGCAGGCAAACTAGCAAAGAGAGCAGAGGCGGAACAACACCAAGGACGCTCAACATGTGAAAGGCCACGACTGGGATGGGAGGACTGCGTCAGAAAGGGCATGGGAAGATCGGGGGAGGATGGAAGATGGAGAGATGTGGCTATGGACTATAGAAAGAAAGAACACAGCGAATGGTTCGTCAATACCATACCTGACCATCGCCCCTGTACAGCAGGGAACAAGGAGGGAGAAAAAGTATTGCATTAATACCCTCGACATACACCCGGACATCGCGGGGTCCCCCATCTAGTCGATTATAGTACATCATAATTGTCTTGATAGTTAGATAAAATTGTGACATCTTATCTAATTATCAAACACTTATCTAACAATCATAGATTGTGACAGTGGTGCGGTGTGTACGCACAGGTGTATCTGATGCGCCGAGTGCTGTAGTGTAGTGTGTAGTGTGTAGTGTGCAGTTCTTGCTTCATACTCTCGCTTTCAGCTACAGACGGCAGATAGCTCATTGGAGTGAAAAGGGAGCCGAGTGTGTAAGTCTCCCCTGCTGGTACATGGCCTCTCCATAGACAAGACTCTAGCACAACCTCCTTGTGGTACACTGCGGATATTGGGCACCTTGCGGTCCCAGGCTAATGTGCTAGGGATCTCGGAGCAGATTGGAGCCCCAGAGGTCTGGTGTGTAGATATGTCCCGACATTGCACTATCCCAATCCCCATCTGTGGGAAAATAATTCAGGGTAGATCACTCTCTTTAGCCTTGGTAGGCCAGCGATCTAATGGAGTACATCCTAACAGAAAATCCGGAGAGGAGCCCCGTAGGCGGCTTGATGTCAACCCTACCATCTTCCCGGCAGCTCGTGCCACATGTATTGCTTTGCATTCCTTTGGACTACACCAGTGAGGCAGAGAGGGGGACCCTGACAATTGGGCAACCTAGGGTCTCCATACACATTGCCCAGGCTTAGGCCGCCCTAGAGAGGACCTGATCAGCGGCAGCACAACACGGGAGGGAGCAGTCACGAGTTATAAACCCAACCCAATTTGCGTAGAGAACGGGTGCTACGGGTTGCCTCCGACAGTTGCCCACTGGTTAGCCACCGCCCGCCAAAAGCTGGGCAGCCTCCGGCCAGTAAGGTTTTGACCCGCCCCGATTCGTATGTTTCTATGGGTGCTTCGACAAACTACCACTAGACAAATCAGCACAATCCCCAAGACAGAAGAACTCTACCTGCTGGGAGACTTCAATGCAAGAGTGGGTGCCGATCATGAGGCATGGCCTGCCAGTCTCGGACACTATGGAATAGGAAGAATGGATGAAAATGGACAGAGTCTGCTTGAACTCTGCGGCTATCATGGGCTATCCATCACAAACACTTTCTTCCAGAACAAGCTATTTCACAAAGTGTCCTTTAGACATCTCAGATCAGGTCATTGGCACCAACTGGATCTAGTTATCACCATAAGTGATGCTCACAACAATGTTCTGAACACACGCAGCTATCGTAGCGCAGATTGTGACACTGATCACTCTCTGGTTTGCACCAGGGTTAGACTAAAACCCAAGAGGCTTTTCCACTCCAACCAGAACGGTCGTACACGTATCAACGTCAGCCACACTGCTTACCCAGAGAAGAATCAACTGTTTTGTGACTCTTTTGGAGCGGTGCTCTCCAACAACACAGCCCCAAATGCGCAAGCAAAATGGAACACTCTTCGTGATGCTATATACAATATTGCACTCACACCATATGGCAAAAAGGAACGAACAAACACTGACTGGAATGAAGCGAACAACACTGCCATGGAACCTGTCATCGAGGCCAAGCGCTCTGCTCTCATCAAGTTCAAGAGGGATCGAAGCAAAACGAATCTGAATGCATTAAGAGCTGCTAGGAACAAAGCCCAACAGACTGCTCGGATTTGCGCCAATTATCACTGGCTGCAACTTAGAGCATCCAGATATCATCTGACACAGGGAATATCAGGGGCATGTATGATGGAATAATTAAGAAGGCAACAGGTCCATCCATAAAGAAAACTACTCCACTGAAAACAAAGTCAGGAGAAGTCATCGCAGACAGCAATAAGCAGATGGACGGATGGGTGGAGCACTACCTCGAATTATACTCACAGGAAAATATTATCACCAAGAAGGCACCAGATACCATTGAGACCTTGCCCATTATAGAAGAGCTAGACATAGAACAGACAGTGGAAGAGCTCAGCAAACTTATTGACCCACTCACCAATGGAAAAGCCCCTGGAAATGATGCTATACCATCCAAAATCATCAAGCATGAAAGCCTGCACTACTGCAACATTTGCATAAACTTCTCTGCCTCTGTTGGAATGATGGAGCAGTTCCTCGGGATATGCGTGATGCGAATATAGTAACACTGTACAAAAAACAAAGGTGACCGTAGCGATTGCAATAACTACCGTGGCATCTCCCTGTTGAGCGTCGTGGGAAAGGTTTTTGCACGTGTAGTCCTGGCCAGACTGCAGATTCTGGCTGAACGCATCTATTCTAAATCATCTCAATGTGGCTTCAGAACCGAAAGATTCACAATAGATATGATATTCTCAGTTCGACAACTGCAAGAGAAATGTCGAGAACAAAGAAGACCGTTGTGTATTGCCTTCATCGACCTCACAAAGACATTTGACCTCATTAGCAGAAGTGGATTATTTAAGCTGCTGGAGAAAATTGGTTGTCCGTCTAAACTAGTCAATGTGATCTCCTCCTCCCACGACAACATGACAACATGACAACATGACAACATGAAGGGCACAGAGAACTATGACGGGCTACATTAGAACCCTTTGAGATCCACAGCGGACTAAAACAAGGATGCGTTTTGGCACCAGCACTCTTTGACAAATTCTTCTCGATTATGCTATCATATGCCTTTGGTACATCTACAGAGGATGTCTATTTACACACTAGAACTGATGGGAAGCTGTTTGACCTCGCCCGGTTGAAAGTTAAGACTAAAGTCCGTCGAGTCCTCATCCGATAAATGCTTTTCGCTGATGATGCTGCGCTGGCAACTCACACCGAGGAAGATCTTCAACAACTACTGGACAGACTCTCTCACGCCTGCAAAGAATTTGGATTGACTATCAGTATCAAAAAGACTAATGTAATTGGACAGATCGCTGTCATGCAACCATTAATCAGGATTGACGATGTGACACCTGATGTCATTGATAACTTCACATACCTAGGCTCCACAATCACGAGCAATTTGTCACTAGATGCTGAAATGAACAAGCGCATAGCAAAAGCTGCCGCAGTCATGTCCAAACTGAACAGGAGAGTTTGGAACAATAACAACTTGACGGAGAATACCAAACTACGTGTATACCAGGCGTGTGTCCTCAGCCAACGCCTCTACAGCAGTGAGGCTTGGACAAAATACACAACACAAGAAAAGAGACTGAATAGCTTTCACCTTCGCTGCCTCAGACGCATTCTCGGCTTCTTCTGGCAGGACGTGGTCACGAATACAGAGGTCCTGGAGCATGCTTCGTGTTTCAGCATATGTACACTGTTAAGCCAATGACGTCTACGATTGCTCGGCCATGTTCAACAAATGGCTGATGGTCGTACACCCAACGATGTACTCTATGGTGAACTTGTCACTGGGACGCGTCCTATTGGCCGTCCACGAGAAGAGAAGAATACACAAGAACAACTGGCTGAGAAGACGGACTACCGAAAGCAGAGATCTACCAATCTTGCATTCTCTTCTCAGCCAACTGCCTATGTCTGCGACAAGTGCGGCAGAGACTGCCATACCAGAGCGGGACGTTTAAGCCACTCCAGGCAATGTACATTGCCAAATTGACAATTACGGCGCAAACCATTGTTTGAGAAGACAGATGCCTACTACTATTAAGATTCTGGCACAGCTTTGAAGAAATGTAAGGATTTTGGCAGTGAACTTCCCGAAAGAAGGTCAGATGCAATAAGAATTTGTAAAACAATCAATTTTAACTTCATGTTTTAAAAGGTAAGGCCTATTGTAATGCGTGAATTTGTGATCAGTGCATTGCCGGTCTCGTCAAACTGTGATAACTAGCCTGATAACTGGTATAGCCGCAGCGCCTCTAGACTTCGTCATGATGAATGTGTCTATGATCGTACGATAAGATTATTACTGGGATATGGAAGTGTACGGTTGACATTTAAATCAATGGACGACTGACCTAGGATTTGTACCAAACTAACCCACATGGCAGCTAAATAAAAGGTTACGGAAACATAATATCTTCAACTGGGGATTACAATAAGATAGCATAACATGACAACCAGTTTAGTACAGTAGAATGTGCCTTGGGCAACATCTGTTCTGGACTACCATATTTCTGGAGGATCGCTTTCTTGGTTTCCCTTGACAATCATTTCAGTGTTAACTGACCTGTCTTGAGAGATCGCTTTTGCTGGGCTGAAGGGTGGTTACTCAAAACAGATTCTCCAGTATATTATATATCAATATAAAATAAGTTGATTACTGACATAAAAGAGGGTGTGTGGCTGCATGGAACCGGGATGTGGGAAGTTAGTCGTACATATTGATGGGAGTTGGGAATTTGTCCTATAAAAGTTGAGATGTAGGAAAATGAACGGAGGGGAATGTTGGCCCTATAACAGATACGATGTGTTTGAAAGAATACGAATGGGGAGGAGAGATATGGAGGTGGCAGAGATTGTGGAGGAGGACGCAATGGACAGATCGTCGTGGTGAGGAGACACATGGAGGTGGCAGAGGTTGTTGAGGAGGGCGCAATGGACAAGGTATCATGGTGAGGAGAGACATGGAGGTGGCAGAGGTCGTGGAGGAGGACGCAATTGACAGGGTATCATGGTGAGGAGAGATATGGAGGTGGCAGAGGTCGTGGAGGAGGAAGCAATGAACAGGGGGTCATGGTGAGGAGAGACATGGGGGTGACAGAGGTTTTGGAGGAGGACGCAATGGACAGGGCGTCGTGATGAGGAGACACATGGAGGTGGCAGAGGTTTTGGAGGAGGAACGCAATGGTAAGGGCGTCGTGGTGAGAAGACATATGGAGGTGGCAGAGGTTTTGGAGGAGGACGCAATGGACAGATCGTCGTGGCGAGGAGACACATGGAGGTGGCAGAGGTTGTAGAGGAGGGCGCAATGGGCAGGGTATCATGGTGAGGAGAGACATGGAGGTGACAGAGGTTTTGAAGGAGAACGCAATGGACAGGGCGTCGTGGTGAGAAGACATATGGAGGTGCCAGAGGTTTTGGAGGAGGACGCAATGGACAGGGCGTCGTGGTGAGAAGACACATGGAGGTGGCAGAGGTTTTGGAGGAGGACGCAATGGACAGGGGGTCGAGGTGAGAAGACATATGGGGGTGGCAGAGGTTTTGGAGGAGGACGCAATGGACAGGGCGTCGTGGTGAGAAGACACATGGAGGTGACAGAGGTTTTGGAGGAGGACGCAATGGAGAGGGCGTCGTGGTGAGGGGACACATGGAGGTGGCAGAGGTTTTGGAGGAGGACGCAATGGACAGGGTATCATGGTGAGGAGAGACATGGAGGTTGCAGAGGTTGTGGAGGAGGAATTAATGGATAGGGCGTTGTGGCGGATGAGGATCTGAGGGTCACTGCCAATTAGGAATACACGGTCGAATGAAGACAATGGTTGATTTTAATAATACCCGTAAAAACGTGGTTCACATCTTAATATTTTGGAAAATACACGATTTGGAGGGTGGGTGGATAACATTTGATAGTTTACGACATATATAAAAACAGTTTTACTATATTAAAATATAGACCAGTTCAACTTCACATTTGATGATGAAACATAACGGATAAATGATTCATCTATTCAACTTCTATAATATGTTTAGGAATTATTGGACTACAATAATAAAAATGAAATATAGCATTGTTAATTTATATGTACACGATACTTTCAGAAATTAAGATACTTTGAGCCCAACTAGTTGTTTTACTATTATTACTATCAATAAACCAATTAAAGTCGTGGAGACTACGTTATCTACAATTCCAGTCGTGAGCGACGATCATTTTTCACTGCGGTGCTCAACATACTTCGTAGTTTAAGATTAATTGTTGTGGTTTATTTGTGTGTTTGAACGGCTTAGGTAACTTGGCTAAAATGAATAACTATTAGACACGCAAATGTGTGCTGCGATAGCACCAAACAATCGTTTATTTAAGTCAACGCACGTTCGGTCGCATAGAAATTGTTTTCATTAGATCGGATCGACAGATTTTGTGTTTCATGGTAGCATTACGATTTCTGTCAAATAGCAGCAAGACGTTTAGAAACTGTGATGCATCTCAGAATGTTTCCTTATCAACCATTCCACTGAGCGATCTCGAAATGCACGCCAGTGGAAACATATTTTAATCGGCCCAGGAGCTAAGGCGATGTATTTGATTTATTGCCGTTTCAAGGGATCGTTTTGTTGTTGATGTTGATTTGCGTGGGAGTTAATGAATGTAACTGATACGTGCCAAAGCTAACCCGTACGTGCCAAACGTGACCCATACGTGCCAAATGTGTATCACGCGTGCCAAATGTGGCCCATAAGTGCGACGAATGTACGTGAAACAGCCAACAATTAAGGAATAATACATCGTTTGTTGACGTCACCTGTGTGTTATCAGCCAGATATCAAACATTCGTGTCGTTATACCGGCACAGTAAAATTTCAACTACCTTTTCACTTCCTACATTTGCAAACATCCAGTTCTTCTACAAACATACAATTTCACACTTCGCCATTACTGCCGGTGTAGGATAGTGCGCCCTATGTTGACCAACAAAGTATTTTACGAATGACTGTTGCTCAGTCAAATTACATTCGCCAGAAAAAGAACAATGCATGCAGCAGAAGCGGAAGGAAGGAGGAGGTTAAATGATTGTGGTCGTGGTAGGTGTAGATATAAGGGAAAAATCTCTCCATGTCAACAACACAGACACGGCTATCATAACATATTGTATCACCACATGTTTTGATTTGAGCAATCGTAAGGACTGCACGTTACATTATATATATATATATATATATATGTTTGCTAATTAACTGTAATTGTTATATCAGTGTGTGTGTGTGTGCATGCGTGTGTAAGTGCTCTTAATGTGCCCATTGTGTGCGTGCGTAATCCAGACATGATGGTGACTGCCATGCTTCATCGTGATCCCCAATTTCCGCATATTGAATTTCATCTCCCAACTCTTGTTTTGAGGCTGTTCAAACTCCATGTTCTGTAGTCTTTGTAGGCTACGTATCAACAACACAAACTGTGGAGAACATAATAAAATATCATAATACAATGATAAGACATTCTTAACATAATGTGATAATAAAATATACGCACAGTAGTAGCCTATTATTGTTTATAAAAGATTTATAGAATGTATGTCTCATATTGGTCACCATTCTTGCAGTTGCGTCGTTCGCGTTTGAAACAGGGAACGCTACCAACAAACCACATTCCAACGTCACGCACGACCTGGAAGCGTTTATGGGTTCAGCGCGCATGGCGGAAGTGAGCATTCCGAACAACGGGTCGAGAACGCGCGCTAGGGACACCAGTGAATCGTTCACAGACTCGTTCAGTGAAGTACTGAAGACAGCGTCGCCTAAGACATTTATGCTCGACACTACCGATCTAACGGAAGAAGTGGCGTCATCACCGCGTCTACATACGCGGTCGGTCAGCTACAATGCCGCCGAGTCGCCGGCCATTGGCGTGCGCGTGCAACGGTCGAAGCCGAGGCACAGACTCAACCCAGAAAGAAGAGGTAAACCCCACTAGCTGCGCAAGGTCATATAAACAAACAGTTTCTTCCAGAAACACTTAAATTTCAACAACGTAGAAACATATTATACAATATAAACTATATATAATATAGCAAACTGACCGCTCATGTGTATTGAAAGGCCGGGATACACGGGCACTTTTTGTTCGACCCGACCAGATCAATCCAGACCAGACTCACCCCGACTCCTGTGTATACACTACACCGACTGACACCGACTGAGCCATACTCGACGCCGGCGTGACGTCACAATCACATCAACTTGACAATTTTCGACTACATCCGATTGAAATCGGACCTAGCCGATGTCATTCTGAGTTTTCAAGTTTATGAGATTATGACGTCACACCGGCTTCAAGTATGACTCAGGCGGTGTCAGTCGGTGTAGTAGATACGCTGCAGTAGGGGTCTGGTTTGGTCTGGTCGGGCGAAAGTGCCAGTGTATCCGAGCCTTTAAAGGACCATTTTATTGCTCAAGCAGGGATTTTGCTCCTGATTATTGGCCGTTTTGCAGACAGATCTCGCCGTCGACGTAGGCGCCCCCCGTCGGACGAGGAGCGACTCATGCGGATCCTCTTCAACGGCTACAACCCGGCGGCCCGGCCCGTGCTCGACTCAACCAGCTCCGTCGAAGTCAGGATGCAGTTCTCTCTCATGCACATCAAAGACTTGGTACGCTATTATTCAAGCATCCAGCACGTCGTGTTTGCCTACGTCATAATCACAATTATGCGCGAGACATCCGACAAGCGCTGTCTTGCCAACAATATTTTTTATAAGTAATCAAATATATAATTATTTTCTGTGTATTAAGGTAGTACCTCGCTTTACGGTCACCTCCATATTATAACAACCTCGCAATTAAGACCATTCTCCAGTACAGTCCCAAATTATTGTCAGAATAAAATTTTAAAATATAGGATATTAGTCCTACTAATATCATCACCTCGCTGTTCAGGTCCATGTTGTCCAGTCCCATGCAGTTCTCACAACTTTGCCTTATGTTTTCGTCATAAAGAAAATACATTTGAAGCCAAAATGTTGGTAAGCAATAGGTCAAGTGATGGATGTTGACAAGTATCTGTCCTCGTTTTGGGATGTAATTGAAGTGGATTGACAGACATATCCCGCATGATTTATGCCCGATTTATAGGAGACGCTCTTATTAAGGAATAGGCCTATGTTAAGATCTGGACAAATTGGTCCTTATATCCGATGTACCTTATATCCACGGGTGCATAACACTGCATATCATATTGCAGGCCAGAAGAAGGATTTCTTAAAACGTGATTTCCTTAAAAGGATGTTTTTGTATGAGAAATCCCTATAGGGAGCGTCCACTGAAATTCGTTTGGCCTTATTTCCACTTTATCTCAGCCGAGCCGGTGTCCAAATAGTTAAATGTGATATGGCGCTGGCGAAACAGATAATGACATACAACCTTAAAATGGTCTTTCTGTATCATCTCTCTATTTCTTCACAGGACGTGAGAAGTCAGATACTTACAACTACTGGCTTACTTATACTGGTAGGTACCGCCTTCCATTGATCAATCAAGTGAGCATTGATATTAATACGTAGTCGACGTAATGTGTGTGTGTGTGTGTGTGTGTGTGTGTGTGTGTGCGTGTGCGTGTGCGTGTGCGCGTGCGCGTGTGTATGTGTGCTTGTGTGCATGTGTGCATGTGTGCTTGTGTGCATGTGTGCATGTGCGCATGTAGGGAGCGCGGCTAGTGTAGTGGTAGCACATCCGCCTGGCAAGCCATCCGCAAGCAAGAGTTCGAAACAGGGACCGGGCAGGCTTGATGTTTGGTGTAAAAACCTGGCGCTCAACATTGGGGACTGTGTATCCCTCGTGACTCGAAGATCACGTTAATGTCGGTCCCGTCTCAATTTGGGACGTAAAAGAACCATATAGGACGACAAGCTCCCTGGCAGTGACCATCCTCAGTGCCACCATATAAAGGTCCGTTTGGCGATAGGGTTCTGAGAAAAGGCTGACTAATTAAATAAGACCTTATAAGACCATTACATTGTAATCACAATAAGACAGACTAATCAGTTAATAGAGCGTTGCCGAGCGCTGGAAACAACTAGAACAACTAGAACTAGAAATACATGTATACATGTATCTATGTATGTATGTATGTATGTATGTATGTATGTATGTATGTATGTATGCATGCATGTATGTATGTATGTACGAGTTTATTACACTGCTGATCAGCATATAAATATTAATTTATAAAGGTCAGTGGAACCGTTATTAAAAAAATGTAAGTACATGCGATACTGTTCGGCAAAAATGCACCACTAAACATATTATGATCAATACTTGTTATTTAAAATACAGTTAACCTCGCCTAAGTCGGATTCGCCTAAGTCGGATCTTTACTCAACTCGAACAGAATTTTGAGGAACGGTTGATTTGTAATGTATTTCCCATAAAAATCTCCGTCTAAGTCGGATTATGTAAGTCGGATCTTCGCCTAACTCGGAATAACTGAGTCGGTCCATTTGATCCGAGATAATGTGTTTTTCCTCGCCTAAGTCGGATCGCAGTACTCAACAAAATCACTTGGTTGCTTGGAGTATATGTACCAGATAAACTAAAAAGTGAAACGGCTATTCCAAACAATATTCTTGACAGCCATCTCAACGTACGTAGGCGTCAGTTCTTCACACATCTAATACAACTAGCATCACCAAGCCAATGGATGCTGGTATAACTAAGAACATGACAATATGACGTTCCATTACCGGTACATCCTAACCACCTGGAGACTAGAGGCATCAGAAGGAGTCGCACCATTTTCTCAAGAAGTTCAACTATGAAACCGGAAACATGACTAAACTCCTATAAAAACGGGATTCGTCTAAGGTGCTGAGCGTCAAGACGACGATGAAGACGAAGCGGCTCCTTCGTTCAGAAACGTACGGAATAAACTCCACGAGATGTATGGAGATGTTGTTTGGACGATGGACGACTGTGTTGGCGTGCACGAAACAGCAGAAACGTTGGCTGCTCAAAATAACGAGCAGATCATTGAAACTAAGATAGCAAAACTCAGTGGCACACGTGCTGCTTTATGGATGCTAATTAAGACACACTGGTTTGACGCTCGTGAAATCGAAGAGTTGACTGACAAGTAGAGGCCATTATCATGAGATAGAAGATGACTGACATATACAATCAATAATAATTACTAAGCTATAACCTTAGAGATTCGTGCCAAAATGAAGCACAACACTGTTCTAATACTGCATAATGTTGTATCTTGCTTGTGGACATCAACATATGTAGAATTACCGCAGCATCCAGTCAATTTCAAGCGTTATCCACAGTTACCTAAGGGCTTTTAGAGGGTTGCTTTTGGTGCTGGGATATGTCATCTTCGGTTAAGTCAGATTTTAGCGTTATTCGGATTAAATCACTAGGTCCGATTAGATCCGACTTAGGCGAGGTTTACTGTATGTTTTTAGTATA
Organism: Paraescarpia echinospica; assembly: GCA_020002185.1. NCBI lineage: Eukaryota > Metazoa > Annelida > Polychaeta > Sabellida > Siboglinidae > Paraescarpia > Paraescarpia echinospica. Next base: position 28,650,383 of record CM034540.1, read on the forward strand.
TAAAAAGTACGTTGAGTAGGTGCGAGCCTCTAACTTCGCGAAATCGACACAGCGAACAATATGCAAGTTTACCACTAGGCGTACACGAAAGACAGCTCCGCGGCCCACGCATACGTTTGATACAGGTTATGTAACTGTACAATCGTACACGACTCGCAGATCGTTGCGTACTGACGTAATACTGCTAATGTTGACCAGTGAGCGTAATGAAACTATGTGAGCTAGCAAAAACTGGCTGGACTCGGGCCAAAAATATGAAAACGTCCGGAAACTCACTGGCGTTTTGAGCTGTGTACACTTCGAAGTTGTTAGTGTAAAACAGGGGTCGGAAACCTGCGTACCGCGGGCAGCTGCGGCCGGTGAAGTCATTTCGTGTGGCCCGCGGACTAAACACGAGATTGCACGCAATACGGCCCGCGGGATGACAATATGCACATTTGCATGGAGCACCTTCCTTGGTAGAAAGAAGAAAACGAGTTGTTTCGCTGATTGGAAAGGTTCGACACGATGCAGGTGCCACGGCGGATCTCTTCAGATCCATGACATCATTTATCCCACAAGAAAACCAGTATGGCAAATAAATGAAATTGCAAAAAGGTACTGAGCTTCGTCGTGAAGGCCGTGAATTACGTTCGCGCTCATGGCGTGAACCTCAACTAGCTCAAGCGCCTTCTGGCAAAGATGAATGCGCAATATCAAAATCTTCTATACTAGTGCAAAGTGCGCTGATTGAGTCGAGGTACCACGCAAGGTTGCGTGCAAGAGGTGATGCATGAAATTAGCTTGTTCGTGGAGCAGATGTTTCCAGAGGTAAGGCCTGCCGGACATAGCTGACACCCAGGTGCATCTGCGTGTTTTAATTTCTTGTTGACATCGTGCCGCATCTCAATCTATTGAATTTTCAACTCTAGGAAAGAGATCATCTAAACAAGGAACTCTTCTACTTCGTTTCTTCCAGTTCGTTTCCGCTTTTGAGATCAACCTGCGATTGTGGGAGACACAACTATTGCATTTCTCGACACTCCTGAAAACGAACCAGAAGGATCAGACACGTACGAAGCATTCATTGAACTGATGAGACGGGAGTTTGCAGAGCGGTTTACAGATCTCAGAACTTGCATTTGCTCTTATTTTACAGCCCGTGCCGGAAGCTGTAGATGAAGTTCACCAAAATGTAATGTGGATCTGTGGCACACAAAATGGTATTCAAAGAGATGTATCTGGCAAACAAATGCACTTGCCGGTTGGAGCAGCTTCTTAAAGAGATCGCACACGTCAATCTCACATGGACGTGGAGCACTTTGTGGCTCAGCAACAACACCAGGCGGCACACTATTCAAAATATCAGTTGCATGACGACAACACAGACCTTGAATAATATGTATTTTTAATAGTAAATTCTTTATTTATACACTGCATTTATTACTCCTCTTTATTTATACACTATCTGTAAATACACTATATACGCATCATAACATAATATACCAGTTTCCACGAAGATAATGCTAATGATAGTTAACCTATATTCATACATAAAACGCAGACCTTGCCCCAGTCACGTATTTGGCCTTCCATTCAAACATGGTTGCCGGCCCCTGGTCTAAAACAATAAGCAGGTTTTTAAAAGAAACAATTGTATTATCTAAGTTAGTTTCACTATCAATGATCATTTGTAAAAAAAAGGCTCCATTCACCTTTACGTAGAAACATTCAAAAGAAACACATCTAATGGCCAATGCATATTTTAAAAACACATTTTGGCAGTCGATATGTTAGATTACATATAATTGATAACACGATTTTACAGATGATGTACCTTTACATAAAGTTCTAGTCGAAACAGTGCATGTCTACTGGATGCGGCGATTGAGACCTATTTGATTTGAATTACCGCGTGTGTGTGTGTGTGCTTCCGTGC
>CM034540.1:28657300-28722300 GCA_020002185.1 Paraescarpia echinospica
TCCCGCCGTGTCTCCGTCCCTCCGTCTCTCCTTCTCTCCATCCCTCCGTCCTTCCGACACTCCGTCTTTCCGTCCCACCGTCTCTCGCCCCTTCGTCTCTCCATCCCTCCGTCTCTCTGCCTCTCGCCTCTCCTTCTCTCCGTCCCTCTGCCCCTCCATTCTTCTGTCCCTCCGTCTGTCCGTCCCTCCGTTTCTCCATCCCTCCACCCCTTCGTCCCTCTGCCCCTCAATCCCCCGTCTCCCCACCCCTCTGTTCCCGCGTCTCTCTACTACTCCTTCCCTCCATATCTCCGTCCCTCCATCTCTCCATCCCTCCGTCCCTCTGCTCTCTGGCCATCCGTATCTCCACTCCTTCCTTCCGTCGCTCAGTTTCCCCATCTCTCCTTCCCTCCGTTCCTCCATCCCTCCGTCTCTCCATCTCTCCATCCCTCTGTCTCTCCATCTCTCCTTCCCTTCCTCTCTCCACCCCCTCCGTACCCCCGTCTCTCCTTCTGTTTGTCCATCCCTTCCTCAGTCTCTTCGTCTCTCCATCCCTCCGTTCCCCCGTCCCTACGTCCCTCCTTCACTCCATCTCCCCGCCACTCCACCCTTCCCCCTCCGTCCATTCATCCCCCCGTCACTCCATCTCTCCATTCCTCTCTCTCCTGCACCCCTCCGTCCTTGCGCCCCTCCGTTCCTCCGCCCCTCCTTCACCCCGACCCTACTTTCTCCCGTCCCTCAGTCTCTCCTTTCATCCGTCGTTCTCTCCGTTCATCCCCCCGGTCTCTTTCTGCCCCCTCCTCCGGTCCTCCTTCTTATCGAGCCTTATGTCTGCCATATGTCTCCTGCAGTGATCTACCTGACGTGTACCATGGGCATCACGACCTTATCGATGGTTCTCACCGTTCTCGTCCTCAATCTCCACTTCACAAGCGACTTCCCCGTGCCGGCGTGGCTCAATACCGTCGTTCTACAATACACCGCCAGGGCGCTATGCATGTGCCAAACAGCGCCCTCAGATGGATCACGTCCGAACCGATACTTGACGACGGAGAACAGGCCGATAAAGCGTCTCCCGCTGTCGAAGTCTGATGGCGACGAGGAGGAGATGGTCGAGCTGACGATCCGACGGCGGCTGCTCGGGGAACACCGTGAACACGTCGACCAGAAGAAGGACGACAGACTGTGCGGCCCAGAGCAGGAGCCGGACTACAGCAAGGACTGGAAGAAACTCGCCGACGTTGTCGATAGGCTTTTCTTCTGGTTGTTTCTGTTTGCCATCATTGTGACGACGTTGATTCTTTTCCAACCGCTCACGGCGCAATGACGTCACGGCACCTAGCCGACACTAATCATATCTCTTGCGGACACTAGGACCACCTCTGACAGACCCTAGCAATTTATGAAATTACCGCAGGTCTGGAAGACAGAGATCGTCAACTTATCCGTCGGGCTAGACACCCTCAAAACGTGTCGGTCCACATGAACGACATTGTTTCAAAATCTGTTCAGCAAAAATCGTACATAAAATAAAGTAAAAGTAAGTTCTTACATAAAGCGGTATCCTGTCCTTGGGATTGCTATATGCGCTTTTCACTTTCCACACTCACCAGGTCTGTTCAATCGAACACCATCATTCGAACACAAATATCTACAACTGTCGGTAGCCAGGTACTCATTCGTACGTTTGAGTGAACTGGAGCAACGTTGAGTGAACGAACTTGCCCAAGGTTCGAAACGGCAACAAGAGGATTCGAACGTCCAAAAGTGACAATGCGACGAACACTAACATAAACCAACCCTAATAAACACAACGGTACGACTACTATCGATGACACAGAGGGCGCTTGCCGGAATCACCAGTGCCGCCCTTTGCTGCAACTGACGCGTAGTAGGAATGTAAAAATTAATATTAGTGGTAGCTTGTTTTTAACTACCCGATAGGCGACAGTTTGTGATTCTCAGTACAGGATCACCAAAGTGCTATCTGGAGATTGGCATCAGTCAACTGGCAGATTGTTCAGATCGGCGCTGTTTTTAAGACATTAATCTGGTTCCTGAAACCTTCCCCAGAGGCGTTAGGCAGACGCAGGAAATATTGGGGCACCAATCTTAGATCAGCTAGACAGTGCCATATATCGGGGTTGCGTGGAGAGAGTAATGAACATTTGAAGGGCCCTCCTCAATTCGAGTTGTTCGCTTGTCTCGTTTTGAATCATTTCGCGAAGATCAAATAACAATATGATATTTATATAGCGTCGCTTTCCATGTTTATTGGAACAAGCCATGGAGTAGAGTGGGGCAAATCACACACCTGGGCAAACCGCTAAAATATGCACTTTATACAAAATAAAAACTAAAATTCAACATTTAAAATAGACAGGCCCTGTCTAAGAGAGGCACATTGCAAACCATCTCTAATATAAACAAACACAAAAATATCTTTAAAATATGTAAAACATACCAAAAAGTATCTAACAATTTTAATATAAGAAACTGTCCATAAAATATCAAAAATAACTAAAACTCATCTGAAATGTCTGGGTAAGCAAGTGAGCCTGGTTGATTCTTGAAAGCATCAGCCGAGGGAGCTTGGCGACTAACAAGCGGGAGATTGTTCCACAATGCGGAGGGTGTAACAAAGAAAAAGGCTCTGTCCACTACAACAACTAACGACGAACAGAAGCTACCAATTTATCAGTTACCATCTATCCCGCCCCGAAAGACCGTTTCTGACTATTTGCAGCATTGGAGCCGTTCAATACCGACGACACGGTTCACAGACGACTCTGGCAAAGAACAGGCGGCCATGGTAAAATACGTACATTGCATTAAGTAATCATGCAGAAATTCCAAACAATTTCACCATTAATAGCATTATTGTATATAATTATATTAATTGTGAAATTGTACCAACCACGTATCAACGCGTCTGTCAGTCTGGGTTCCTGTCTCGGTGTTCAAACATTGCGATCAGTGCTTGTCAGGTTAATATAAATATATGTCTCGGCCATTGGTACATTACATATCAGTGTTACGTTACCATGTAATAATGATAATATTATATTGCAAGATCAGTCGTAAAGTTCAAGGAAATATTCTACAACGAAAAAGTTTTACAATGTTCAGTGTTATGTTAAACAAAGACATTATTATATTAGAATACGTCTTTGTGTTAAGTACGTGACGTACAAAACGTACAAAAACTAACAGGACAGCGCAAGCGTCATCTCCGTAACTTATAATGTTTAAGGCAAGAGAAACTAAATAGAAAGATGTAATTGTGAAGTGAAACAAGTAATGTAATTGTATAGTATAATTTAAATGTACTACAGGTGTACTTGTATTTAATGTGTATTTCTACCTTTAAGTAGTATTTATAAAGTAAACACATGAAGAATTATAACTTACATCACCCGGTGAAAATGTGGGTGCTTGCGGGCCAAAACAACTTAAAGTGTATCAAACATGTAAGGAATTAAGTTGATTATAATGTGCGGTTTGTTTACGTTTTTTATTTGACATATTTTATAATAGATACACAAGTGTATGTTTTAAATAAGATATGATGCGCTTTTTTGTGTATGATGTACTAACAACGGTCTATTTGGATCGGGAAGATCTAAGAAAACCAGTCCATTGCCAAATATTATCGTTTACACTGTAAAAATGTCGGATATCGATAATATATATTTATGTGACATTGTCATACGTTTGGTATTGATAACAGTGTATTTTAAAACGATAATATGCCAGCCTATAATACCTTGTGGACATCATATAATATGCCATATTGTATTACTAGTATTGTTGATCCTCTTAGAAATGGATGAAGATGGAAGAACGCATATTTAACATTTTAATTGATTTTTCCTTTATAAATAATATTATTTATACATTTGTATAATTTATTAGCTACTGTCTTGTTTAATTTATATGTTTTCAGAACAGTAATAGTGGCAACTAATTCCTAATATGTGAAGGCATCTTAATCATGTTTGTATATGATCTGGTTTTTATTAAAATAAATTGATGTTCGCTATTCCGGGCGGCCATCTTGTAATTGCCCATTTTGTTATTTTCCAAGGATGAGCATTCCAGATCCACTCAGATATAATAATAACCAAAGAGGGGAAGATAGGAAGGGAGGAAGAGAGAGAGGGGGGAGAGAGGGAGTGAGAGAGAGAGAGAGAGGAGAGAGGAGAGAGGAGAGAGGAGAGAGGAGAGAGGAGAGAGGAGAGAGGAGAGAGGAGAGACAGAGACAGAGTGAGGAGGAGAGAGGGAGTGGAGGGAGGGGAGAGGGGGACTGTGGGGAGAGAGAGGGGAGTGAGAGAGAGGGGAGGAGAGAGAGAGAGAGGGGGTCAGAGGGAGAGAAAGGGAGGAGGGGAGAGAGAGGGGACTGTGGGGAGAGAGGGAGAGAGGAGTGGATGGAGAGAGAGAAAGAGAGGGGAGAGAGAGTGAGGGGAGAGAGGGAGGATGGAGGAGAGAAACAGAGAGGGGAGAGGGAGTGAGGGGAGAGAGGGAGGAGGGGAGAGAGGGAGAGGGAGAGGGGGAGAGAAGGACAGAGGGTGGAGGGAGAGAGAGAGAGGGAGGGAGAGAGAGGGAAGGAGAGAGAAGGAAAGGGAAAGAGAAGGAGGGAGAGAGAGAGGGGGAGGGAGAGAGGGAAGGAGAGAGAGGGAGAGAGGGAGAGAGAGGGAGGGAGAGAGAGGGGGAGAGAGAGAGGGAGAGAGAGAGGGAGGGAGAGATATATATATATAGGGAGAGAGATATATATATATATATATATATATATAGAGAGAGTGGGGGGAGAGAGTCAACGTCAACGTCAACGTCATCGTGCCGAGCATCATGACGTCAGTGCTGCTGCTGTCCGTCTTCTTCTGCACGCCGGCGCAGAAGGAGCAGATCGGCGTCGTCGTGTTGTTGTCCTTCCGTGTCTTCATGCTCAACGTCCCCGGCAACATCCCCGATATGATCATGTGCCTCTACTAGGTAGGAGGGGGTGATGGTGTTGTCCGTGGTGAAGTGCGTGCGTGAATGCGTCCCTTGTCACTCCGTCTCACCGTACATCCGCATCTCCGTCTCAACGTATCGCCGTCTCAACGTATCGCCGTCTCTTGCTCGCCGTCACTCGGTCTTTGTGTATCACCGTCTCTCCGTCTGAACATATTGTCGTCTCTCCGTCTCACCATCTGTTCGTCTCACCGTGCCTTCCCTCTCTCTCTCCACCCCTCCGTACCTCCATCTCTCCTTCTGTTTGCCCCTCCCTTCCTCAGTCACTTCGTCTCTCCATCCCTCCGTTCCCCCGTCCCTACGTCCCTCCTTCAGCCCATCTCTCTGTCACTGCACCCTTCCCTCTCCGTCCATTCATCCCTCCGTCACTCCATTCCTTTCTCCTGCACCCCTCCGTCTTTGTGTCCCTCCGTTCTTCCGCCCCTCCTTCACTTCGCCCCTACTTCCTTCCGTCCCCCCGTCTCACCGTGCCTTATCTCTGCCAAATGTCTCCTGCAGTGATCTATCTGACGTGTACCATGGGCATCACGACCTTATCGATGGTTCTCACCGTTCTCGGCCTCAATCTCCACTTCACAAGCGACTTCCCCGTGCCGGCGTGGCTCAATACCGTCGTTCTACAATACACTGCCAGGGCGCTATGCATGTGCCAAACAGCGCCCTTAGATGGATCACGTCCGAACCGATACGTGACGACGGAGAATCGACCGATGACGCGTCTCCCGCTGTCGAAGTCTGATGGCGACGAGGAGGAGATGGTCGAGCTGACGATCCGACGGCGGCTGCTCGGGGAGCACCATGAACACGTCGACCAGAAGGATGACAGACTGTGCGGCCCAGAGCATGAGCCGGACTACAGCAAGGACTGGAAGAAACTCGCCGACGTTGTCGATAGGATTTTCTTCTGGTTGTTTCTGCTTGCCATCATTGTGACGACGTTGATTCTTTTCCAACAGCTCACGGCGCAATGACGTCACGGCACCTAGCCGACACTAATCATATCTCTTGCGGACACTAGGACCACCTCTGACAGACCCTAGCAATTTATGAAATTACCGCAGGTCTGGAAGACGGAGATCGTCAACTTATCCGTCGGGCTGGACACCCTCAAAACGTGTCGGCCCACATGAACGACATCGTTTCAAAATCTGTTCAGCAAAAATCGTAATTCGAACATAAAATAAAGTAAAAGCAAGTTCTTATATAAAGCGGTATCCCGTCCTCCGTCTGAACGTATTGTCGTCTCTCATCTCACCATCTATTCGTCTCACCGTGCCTCCTTTCCTCTATATGTCTCTCCGTCGCTCTGTTTCTTCGTCTTAACATATCTCCGTCCCGCCGTGTATCCGTCCCTCCTCTCTGTCCCCCCGTCCTTCCGACATTTCGTCTTTCCGTCCCACCGTCTCTCGCCCTTTCGTCTCTCCATCCCTCTGTCTCTCGCCTCTCCATCTCTTCTTCTCTCCGTCCATCCGCCCCTCCATTCTTCCGTCCTTCCGTATGTCCGTCTCTCCGTTTCTCCATCCCTCCACCCTTCCGTCCCTCTGCCCCTCAATCCTTCCGTCTTCCCACCCCTCCCTCCTTCCGTTTATCCGTCTCTCCGCTCCTCCTTCCCCCATCTCTCCGTCCCTCCATCTCCCGTCCTTCCATCTCTCCGTCTCTCCACTCCTCCTTCCCTCCGTCGCTCAGTTTCTCCGTCCATCCCTCCCTCCGTCCCTCCGTCTCTCCGTTCCTCGGTCTCTCCATCTCTCAATCCCTCCATCTCTCCGTCTCTCCATCTCTCCGTCTCTCCATCTCTCCGTCCCTCCGTCTCTCCATCTCACCACCCCTCCATCTCACCACCCCTCCGTCTCACCACCCCTCCGTCTCTCCGTCCCTCCGTCTCTCCTTTCCTCCATTCCTCAGTCATTTCGTCTCTCCATCCCTCCCTTCCTCCGTCCATATGTCCCTCCTTCACCCCATCTCTTCGTCCCTCTCTCCCTCCGCCACTCCGTCTCTCCCCCTCCTTCCATCCGATCCTCCGACCCCCCCCCCGCCCGTCCGCCCCTCCGTCCATTCATCCCTCCGTCACTCCATTTCTCCGTCCCTCCGCACCCCTCCGTTTCTCCGCCCCTTCGCTTCCCCACCCCTGTATCCTGCACGTTTCTGCGCGTGCGCGTATCTAGGGGAATGCATTTAGCACCAGCTACGACAGTCGCGTTTTAATTTATCCGGGCGTTATGTATGTTTATATATATATATATATATATTTACATCTATATGTCTATATATATACATAAATTATAACATATTTGCTTCCCACAGACATAAACAATTTCTGTCGTAAAACAGTTTCCTCTCCACGCACTCATCACGTGACTTACTCTTATATTTGGTCACAAATCTGAAACAGCAAATTATAATTATGTACTCTAACTATAACGCTCGTATTACGACAACAAACGAAACATATTTAACTACTGGATATTATTTATCACTACGTGATCTACTGGTGCCAAATATTATGCCTTAAATATGCACATAAACTTCACCCGGATGAAATTTAATGCCCGGATAAAAGTAAGCGCGACACCGGACTACAGCAAGGACTGGAAGAAACTCGCCGACGTTGTCGATAGGTTTTTCTTCTGGTTGTTTCAGCTCGCCATCATTGTGACGACGTTGATTCTTTTCCAATCACTCACGACGCAATGACGTCACGGCACCTAGCCGACCACTAATCATTGACCCTAGCGGACACTAGGACCCCCTCTGAGTGACCCTAGCAATTTATGAAATTACAGTAGATCCGGAAGACAGAGAGCGTCAACTTATCCGTCTTGCAGGACACCCTCTGTCACGGATTAGCGAGGTCTCCGTACACTAGATGGCTCAGTCTAGTAGGGTTCTTATATATCAAGGTCAACGCATATGAGAAAGAACGGTTATCATGAACAAGCAACAAAGAACGAGGAAAATTTAATAAACTTTATTACAAGATATCTTCCTTTTGGTAAATATCTCGATTAACAACATAAACAGAAAAAAGAAATCCCGTAACCAAATCTTAATAGAACATAATAAACAATAACACTGAATCTTTCAATTATCAAATTCCACTTCCTTTCTAAGGTGGATTATACCGCTATACGACCAAACACTAGGCGCCAAGTGTTATCTAAGAATAACTCCCATAATATAAATACACAGTATAAGCTAGTCCTCGCGGACTATCATTACAGTAATCTGTTACAACACACACATATATATATATATATGTGTGAATGCTTCAAGGGCAATAATTCTTCACTTCAAAACCACAGATAACTACTAATCATAATACAGCAAATAATAGATACGTTCAATCAGAAAATAGACAGACACTAGTCCCATCTCGAATATATACGAACGTTTGTTGAAGTCAACACGCCGAGCTCAGAACACAATTGGAACGGTGTATCTCGGCCGCACGATGATGATGCCGGGCACTTGACGATTGCCGCCGTACGCCGCGAATTCTCGAGTCGCGTCCGTTCAATGATCGCACGGTCGCAAACGATTGCGAAGTCCGTTGAATACGTTCAACTGAAAGACGAAACCAGGCAGTAGACGCTTACCGCCGGCCGCTACGAATTCGATCGAGAGGTCTTGTCCTGTCGCAAACGATCGAGAAGTCGGATGAACGGGTTCGCGTGAATGACGACGCCTGGCAGTATACGTTTACCGCCGGCCGCTGCGAGTCGCATTCGGTCAAGCTTTCTGACGATGTCGCTGTGAGACCGCTGTTCGAGGATGGCCCGAGCTGGGTGAGCGCATCGTGATTATCGCTCATCGACGCAAATACGTTGGGGCCGACCGGAACGTTGTATCAATATAATGCTGACGTGGCGGCATGGATTCTTCGAAACTCGATCGAACAGTCACTCTGGACACTGAATAGTATATACACACAAAAGCTTGGGAACGTAACCCACGTTAACGATTCCCACCACGCTTTACGACTTGACTTGCCATTCTCTTGGCAGCAGGGCAACCTGTCTCGTTCAAACCTGGATCTGTCCCATTCCTTTGCCAGCGCCCAGATGGCGAAATGCGTACAACAAACGTTTATATAAGCAGACCTAATTACACATCATATGACAGGTTTCCATAATTTCTATTGGTTAATGCAATATACTATTCAAACTAGGCATTGTGAAACACCCTCTCTACGATTACAGTGAAACCACTTGCTTGCCTAGAAACACTAGCAACAGAATACCACGCTTCACTGAGCGCATCTGCAACCGAGTTGCTGTAATTACGTAACTAAGGCGGTTGGTTAACAATATGTCTATCTATTGGCTTGACCTTCTTCATTTATAAAATTAAACCTCGGGAAAGTAGTTTTAAACATCCAGAAATAGCAAAAATGCTAGACCCTCAAAACGTGTCGTACATAAAATCAAGTAAATGTAAGTTCTTATATAACGCGGTATCTAGTCCTTGGGATTGCTAAATGCGCTTTACACTTTACTCCCTGACAGGTCTGTTCAATCGTACACCATCATTCGTACACACATACCCACAACTATCGGTAGCGTTCGTACATTTGAGTGAACTGGAGCAACGTGGAGTGAACGAACTTGCCCAAGGTGCGTAACGGCAGCAAGATGATTCGAACCCGGAATCTCTCGACTGAGAGTCCGACACTCTAAATACTACACCACCGCGCTCCACGTCCAAAAGTTACATTGCAAATGGTATTGACATGACACTCTAAATATTACACCACGATAATATGCCAACCTATAATACTTCGTGGCCATCATATAATATGCCGCATTGTATTACTAGTATTGTTGATCGTCTTAGAAATTGATGAAGATGGAAGAACGCATTTTTAACCCGAACCTTAAAAAATATTTGTCATCTTTAAATAATATTATTTATACATTTGTAACATATATTAGCTACCATATTGTTTTATTTATATGTTTTAAAAACAATAAAGATGGCAACTAATTCCTAATATGTGAAGACATGTTAATCATATATGTATCTGATCTGGTTGCTATGAAAATAAATTGATGTTCGCTATTCCGGGCGGCCATCTTATAATTGGTAATTCTGTTATTTTCCAAGAATGAGAATTCCAGACCCACTTAGATATAATAATAATGAAAAAGGGAGAGATAGGAAGGGAGGGAGAGAGAGAGAGAGAGAGAGAGAGAGAGAGAGAGAGAGAGAGAGAGAGAGAGAGTAGGGGAGTGAAAGAGGGGGAGAGGGAGGGAAGGAGGGGAAGAGAGAGAGGGACAGAGAGAGAGGAAGAGAGAGAAAGAGAGAGGGGAGAGAGACATAGAGGGGGAGAGAGAGAGGGAGGGAGAGAGAGATGGGGAGAGAGTGGGGAGAGGGAGAGGGAAGGGAGAGGGAAGGGAGAGGGAGAGGGAAGGGAGATGAAGAGACAGACGGACGGACAGACAGACACACAGAGACGTAGCGAGAGATAGTTGGACAGAGTGACAGCGGGGGGTGTGAGAGAATAAACTAGTGAATGAATAGCATATACAAGTGCTATCCATCGAAAAGAAATCATTAGACGCATAAAATTGAACATGCTTTACATTTAATGCCGACCTAAAGGCATGAGGAAATTAAAAGTTTACTTATTTCATTACATGTTGGTATACACGTTATGCTACCAGGAAGGGTATAAATAAAATTAAAAGTAATATTATATAACCAATGGAGGCCTCTTTTGTGGTCAATGTGATGTACTGTGCGGTATTTTATGGCAGACATCAGTCTCAAGAGGCAATGTCCTATACTGGTCCTTGTACACACGAGTAGCCAGACACAGGACAAATTGAAGACAGATCACAGGGCCGATCACTATAGCCTAAAGCCCTTCTTATGGAGTTATTCCTGTTATGGTTTACGATCCCCGAAACGGTAGGCAAGGTACACAAGGACCCTCACCTGTTGCTATTTTACGAGTGGGTCAGAGCCAAACACCGTCTCGTCACACTCACTGGCTGTTCAACTTGCAACAGTGTGCTGAACGCAGGCCCTTCTGCGCAGGGTGACCCCCGATATGTGCCGATAACGTTCGATGTTTACATTATTCTGCTCACAAAACGTTACCATGACGGTCACGTGACATCACTGTGACGACGTCCGTACAACGTAACGTCAGACGTAAAGTAACGACATACATTTAACCCACTCTTTAATTCACAGTTTCCTTTGCAAAAAAGGATGTTGCTCTCCTCCCTGTTCCCTGTTGTACAGGGGTGAGGGTCAGGTACAGTATAGCTGAACCACTCTCTGTGTCTCCTCCTTGTTCCCTGCTGTACAGGGGTGAGGGTCAGGTACGGTATAGCTGAACCACTCGCTGTGTCTTTTCCTTCTATAGTTTTCTGTCTATCGCGCCCTCTCTCTCTATCTTTCATCCTCCCCTGATCTTTTCATGCCCCTCCTCACGCAGTCCTCCCATCTCAGTTGAGGCCTTCCCCTTTTCCTGTGTCCTTTATGTTGTTCCGCCTCTGCTCTCTCTGCTATTTTCTGCCGTTCATCCTTGTTAAGTGACCTGCCCATCTCATCCGGCTTCTCGATAATCCTCCTGTTACACTGCATTGCATTCCAACCTCTTTTCTCAGATCATTCATCCTTCTTCTGTCCACCCTGTTTGTTCTTGTTATTCTTCTAACCCAGTTGTTCTCACAAACTTGCAGCTTCTGCCGTTGTTGTTCTGTCAGCGCCACTGTCTCCAGACCATATATAGGCATACCGGTGTAACACACACTCTCAGGACTTTCCATTTCAGTTTTCTCGAGATTTTTCTGTCCATCATGACGTCTCTAACTTTCGCCAAGCATTTGCTCCTGCTTGTGTTCGGCATCGCACCTCCACATCTGAACGCGCATCCGCCGTAACTATTCCTCCAAGGCACACAAAGCCGTCCACTTGCTTAATTTCCTTTCCATCCAACTTGATGCCCAATTCCTCTCTCTGTTATCCAACCCACACCACTTCTGTCTTCTCCAGCCTCATCTCTGACTCTGTATGTTTACATGTGTACGTACGTGTGTGTGTGTGTGTGTGTGTGTGTGTGTGTGTGTGTGTGTGTGTGTGTGTGTGTGTGTGTGTGTGTGTGTGTGTGTGTGATGTGCTGAATAATATTATAGAGAAAGCGCGTAAATGCAACAGCTTTGTCTTGGTCAAAGACGAGACCAAGTACATACTTTCTTTGCTCGATGCTTGTGTGCACAGTAAACATTTTAAAATTAAATTATACACATTGTGGTACGAATAAATAAATAAATAAATAACAATAACCATTATTGTTATTATTATTATAGACGCTTTCCAAAGCTATTAACTGGAATAAACGCTTAGTTGCCGGGAATAAACGCACCAAGTTGGCACTCAACGACGTTGTAAATGGTGACTCTTGTGTCAAATAATTGCTTATGAACAATCCGACAGGTGGCGATACCAGTGTCTATAATTGGCAGCACAGGCCTGGGCAGCACCCGCTGTGTACATACAATTGCCATGGGAGTTTGCCATATCGATGTCTGACCGCAAGCTGCGTGCTTCAAAATGTAATTAACATCTCCATACCTACACCATGACAAACATGTCAAAAACTTCACACAAGAGGCAGTTTACCTCGATTCTGACAACGGATGAATTAATCAATATCGACTTGAAGAACTTCTTTGGCCACGGCGACGAGGTACGGTACTGTCATGTGTCGTGATACCGTGTTATTACCAATAGTCCTAACAACAAAGAAAGCCGACAGTGCTGACCGGCATAGACGTAAAGGTATACAGTGTCAGTGGGCACAGCGACTCCTTAATGAATTAGCACATTGTCAATGTTGTCACCGACATGGTATATTCATGTGTGTGTGCGCGTGCGTGTGTGCGCGTGTTTGCATGTGCGTGTGTGTGTGCGTGTGTGGGCGTGTGCGTGTGTATGTGTGGGTGTGTGTGTGTGCATGCGTGCATGCATATGTACATGTATGTTTACATGTGTGCTTGTGTTTATGTGTGTGTATGTTTGTGTGTGTGTGTGTGTGTGTGTGTGTGTGTGTGTTTGTGTGTGTCTACAGTGTGTACAGTGTGTACAGTGTGCATCTATTTGTACATATATATGTGCACGTTTCGTGTATACATTCATTCATGCATACACAATTGTGTATGCATGTGTATATGTACACATATGTGTACGTGTGCATATGTGTGTGCCCATGTTTGTGTGTGTGCATGTGTATGTGTACATACATGCATGTGAACACACTGTACTGTGTGTGTACATGTATGTACACATATGCATACATGTGCACACACACACACACACACACACACACACACACACACACACACACACACACACACACACACACACACACACACACACACACACACACACACACACACACACACAAACATGTGTGCACATATATATGTGCACATTAATTTGTACATGAATACATATATATGTGTGTGTATGTTGACACATGTGAAGGCATGTGTACACATGTGTAGATATTTGTGTGTGCGTCTGCGTACATGCGCCTGCGTGTGTGTGTCCATGAGAGTGTGCATGTATGTGTGACTGATAAATTTATTAGACAGAATTAAAGGTTTAGGTTCTGTGCAGACACAGTTAGTGATCATAGTAGTTAGCTATAAATAGGTAACATTTAGCAGGTTAGTAATATGCATACAGTGCACATTATCCACAGATTCAGCTGGTCAGTACAGTACTCTTAATGTGATGTATTCTCCGATATTTACACATCCAGCCGGTCTATCAGTTGCACACTTGAGCAAACAGCCAAGTGCACCAGCTCTCTGAACCAGACTTTTAGACAGATTTGTTCAGACTTTAGAACAACACCTTGATATATTTATGAACACAATGAATTTTTCCACATCATTGCCCCTACTCAACAGTTCTATTGTGTGTTCTATTGTGACATTCTCTGGAGCATACGGACTTCATTTGTCACAGGAATACATAATATTCTGAGGATTTCATGATATGTGACAGTACACTTAGTGTAGCATTGCTAGTAACCTTGGACCGAGTACAAATACACAGGCACATGTTTGTTCTAAGAGCCTGTTACGCTGCCTGTACAAGTGATACATTTATCCCAGGCATGATATATTTGTATATTTTGCTGTTGATTATCCAGCAGGTAGTTCAACACAGTAGCAAGTTGACATCTAATATTACACTAACTACTGTTCATGTAACATCAAGCCTACCCACTTGTAAGTTTCTAAGCTTTTATTTTATCTCTTATACAATAAGCACGTTTTTATAACTGTATGTGATAAAATATTGCAATAATCAATAGTATATACACCTGTATGTCAAGTTTTGTTTAAACCTACCAAGGTGTACGTGATAGTCCAACTTATTGAGTTTTAAAGCGACCTTGTCTATTCTGTTTCCCAGAATTCTCTTCCTAAGCCAAGGGTGTATAGTATTAGCAGGAAGTTCACTGAATCAGTTTTACTTCATCCCACTTGCTGTCCTGATTGTGGAAACTAGGCCAGTCATGCCTAACTTCAAAGACAAATACCAGGAACATTTCGTAGGCACAACATTGAAATTGTGAATAGAATTACAGGCTTATTAAATGCGATTTGGCTGGTAGTAAACCTTCAACCTTCTTTCTAGTATTAATAACATAATATATAAAACAATCAAGAACACACCTGGCCAGAATATATATATATATATAATTATATACATTGTATATATTCACATATAAATTATATATATGACATAAATGTGTCATCATACATGGTGGATAATGCATTAAGCATTAGAAACCATAAGAGAGTAGACAAATGTACTAAAATGCCAAACTGTTTTGTTACTGAAACATGGCATTAACCATAAAGTAGAGCCTTATTGCTAGATTCCAAATTCATAAATTGCAACAGGGACCAGGAACAATCCCTCAATCATTGTAACAGTTTGATAAACAACAACATGAGAAACTATACTTGTATACAAGTGTATTCACATTTTGATTGCTTTAAAGATTTCCCATGCAGTCAGGCGTCGGCATGGAGATAAAATCGGTAGATATTGATATTTTATTATAGATTATCAATACGGATTTCGTCTCATCCTAGGTGAACTGTGCAACATTCTCCCCTGACTTTGAGCTGCTGGTCACTGGCTCGGACGATAAGACGGTTCGTGTGTTCAACGCAGCCAGCGGACGCTTTGTTGTCAGTCTTGCAGGACACAAAGGTAGTTAGATGCACTTTGTTTGGTCACTCGAGTGTGAAAGCCGCAGTAAGTCCACTTAAAGCTCACTGAAGTACTCTGATTGCTTCTGATTGCTGCATAATAGAAACTCACTTTGTCACTAGCCACTTTGCACCACTTAAAATGCTTATCTAATTAGCCATGAAAATCTTACTAAAGGGGGCTGATTCTTTGGTGTAAAAGGCATAAAGCTGACCAAATATAGTATCAGTTATATAACATTTCATCATGACAGGAAATATGCAGAATATAATAGTAAAGTAAAGCTGTAATTATATAATCTTTAAGTAAGTAAATTTTTTCTGGTGCTCTATTATACACACATTTTTTATTATTTAAATTAATATATTTTGTAAATCATAATAGCACGTTAAAACATATATAATCTAATGCCTGGATGTATTTTTGTTATACTGTTATTTTTATTTATTTAAATTATTTTATTTTTAAGGGCCAGTTCGATCAGTTGCCATCTCACCGAATAGTAAATACTTTGCCAGTGGCGACTACTGCAAGAAAATTCATTTTTGGCGGACAAGGGATGGAATGTGTTTGTTTATATTAGAAGGTAAGTAATGATGGAGAGAAGGATATTTTTTGATCTCGGTGTCTGTTTACAATATCTCTCCATTGGTATTCGTCATGACTTCTGCATGACGTCTGCATGAATTTTTCATCTTCAGAAACTGTGAAATAATATTGCTAAAAATTACTTGAGCTAAACTCCAACGTGTAGTTTTCAAGGTCTCTCGTTTCTCACCATCACTACTTCAGCTTAGACAGTTGTACACTGTGCTGACATCTGGCTGCATTTCAAATAACATTTAAGATAGCCACTATTACATGCAGTGCCCTATCTATACAACAGCCACTATATTAGGTTAATCTCCTGCCTTTTTCACATATCTCAGGATCCTCAGATCATCTGTATCGTGACGTTTTGTTCCTAAAACTTCACTTAACATTGGAGCAAACACGCTTTCTCCGTAGCTGCATCAAAAATTGGAAAAAAAACTCCCCATTAGTTTAAAATCATCTGGAACTAATGACACCTTTCATTAAAAAACTAAAGACTTCTTTGTTTGAAATTGTATTCCAGCCTGAATCTTTGGTGGTCCCTTGCTCTAATGACGACTCTTAATCTTATGCGTCCCTGTTCATAATTTTGCCTAATAATTTATGTATGTAGCACCTTTGAGCTCAGGTTCTGGGGGTAGATATATATTATTATCATCATCCTGAATTATTCAGATTAGAATAGTTTATGAAATATTAGGCATGGCTACCTAGTCTTCTCCAACTATAATTTACATGCAATCAGATACACACACTTAAGTTAAACATCAAAACTAATTTAACACGACTGCGCGTAAGTTAATATTTAACAATTGCATTTAATATCAAAAGCAGAATTCGATCAGAACAAGACTTTTATATCATTGTTCCCCTGTTGATAGGTCACAGTAAAAGTGTCGAGTGTCTGACGTTTTCTTCCAACTCGGAGCTGCTCTGTTCCGGTTCTTGGGATCGAACAGCCATTGTCTGGGACGTGGAGGTGAGAATAAGTATTACTCAGAATAATTTTTTGTTTTCTTATATAAACAAGACTAATTGACTGGAAATAAAAAAAACATCCTTAAGGTTTACACATTCACCAACATGTACGTGTATGTCTGAGCAGTGTATTAGGCATGCACACGTACATGCACAGGTATGCACATACAAAATTTGTTATGTACGGATGTAACCACACACGCACTACATATATGCATGCATGCATGCACACAAGCATTCACATACTAACAGGTGTGTGTTCGCATATGCACACACACTTGTGTTTCTGGCACTTTAATCTGTAGCCATACTGCATGTTCTATTATCTTTCAGAAGATCTTTAGTACTTTCTGCAGACTCACATTCAAGTACTTTTTGCACTGATATAATATGCATTAATATATTCCTTTTGAATAAATAAATAATTATTATCCTTGTGCTAGTGATTCAGCATTGACATTCACTATGGACACGATATGAGTGTCTGTCTGTTTGCCAGACGGGGAACAAACTGAAGGTGTTTGAAGGCCACGTCAACTTGGTGCAATCTGTTGCATTTTCCTTCTCCAACAAATGGCTCGTAAGTAACGTCATACAGACACGTCATATTTAATTGATCTGTGTGTAACGTAGTTAATCATAATTTGTGGACACCTGTACATTTTTTGTATCAATTGAATGTGAAATAAATGTATTGATTGATTGATATGCACATGCCAAATATATACAGCACAATTCTAACAGAAGGCAAATTCATCATTAAAAATGATTGCAGCAAATATTTTAGCATTACATTACATTATGACACTTAATGTTAAAATCGTACTATGTTAACGTTTTGGGTTTTAAATATTTGCAAATGATATTCATTATGACAAAGTTAACAAAAATTGTGTTAATTTATTACGTAAGACATTCCCAGCTGATCAACGCTCCTCATATCAATCACAGACAATACATATAATGTTATGAACAATCAATTTATGTCCATTGAACGTCTCGTATGAACCCATGAACTGATTAAACAATTTCTAAGAAAAAGTGTTACTTTTCCAAGACGTTGTAGATTAATCCCTAAACGTTTGGCATCATAGTTGCATACCATCTAGGAGGAAAATTATAACATGCATACATACACAGTACACACGTTATGTATGTTAGCCCAGTTATAGTTAGATTGTGGCTATTCAATGTTCCCAGGCTACAGGGTCTTGGGATTACACAGTGCGTTTGTGGAACCTGGAAGATTCGGAGGAAGCCCCCAATGTGAACCCTGGGGTAAACGTAGAAGAAAAAAGAGAAAATGTCCGCATGTTGATTGGTCACAAAGGAAACATCCACGCTGTATCCTTCTCTAAGGAAGACATGTTGGTGAGTGCAATTACTGTGGCATGGTACATTGGTGGTAGTTGAGTTCATCTGCACTTGTTTCAAAATTTGGGCAATTTCGATCACCCCACTTTGTCGTTTTGAAGATATATAATAACAACAGTTGGTCCCTTGTAAAGGACTGATCTTATATAGTGCAGTATCCAGTTCTTGGGACTGCTCGAAGCATTTTACACTTCACCCCCTGGTCGACCTATTCATTTGAATACCATCTTGACTTCTCTACTTCACAAAGACTATTTATACACAAATATCCATTTTTACCTAGTGCATACGCCTGGGAGAATAAAATTGATCAATAATTAAAACACACATTTTCTTATGACCTTACGAGTATAAAGTCGACTTATAAAAGGTGGTGTAGTGGTTGTAGCATTAGACTCTTTAATCGAGAGATACTGGGTTCGACTTCTCTCGTTTGGAATCTTGGGAAAGTTCATTCATTCTATGTTGCTCCAGTTCACTTGGATGTATGAATGAGTACCTGGCTATAGACAGTAGTGGATATTTGTGTACATGTATAGTCTTCCCACAGTAATTGCAGCATGGCAGAACACTGTCCAGAGAAGTCAATCTTTAATTGAACAGGTCTAGGAGTAGTGTAAAGCACTTTGAGCACTCCTAAGCAATAAGAAGCTTTTACCTGGTTAATTGGCCTGATAGACGCCACCACTCAGTCAGAATTAGTCAGACTAGGAATACTGTAGGTCAATTAACCAGTGACACTATTATACAGCTGTAATTAAGTAATACAGTATTTGAAGTCAAATATACATATTTCAACCCAGACATTGGCATTTCTGATAGTATAGATGTAACATTACTGTGTGTCATCCTCAGTGTCTTGTAGGCTTCAGGGTCATGGGATAAAACGATTCGTCTGTGGAATCCCCGCACTGCCGTCTGTCTGTTTGTCCTGCTGGGTCACAAAGGCTGGGTCCAAGCCGTTGCGTTCTCGTCCGACAGCCTCTTTCTGGTCAGTGCGTGTGAAGACGACACAGTGCGGGTCTGGGACTGCACACTCGGCAAATGCGTTCAAGTGCTTGAGGTAAGTTTGCACTCACAAACAAAGAGAGTAAGCCTCGGATATAATTAATTGCTCGGGACCGGCCCATTTATTTGCTATAATTACCTGAAATTCGTTATATATGAAATTAACCACCAACTCTGTCGTACTAATGGAAATAGGTTTGGAATCAATGAATAAGAAGCTTACCATCAAGTGTTCGATCGAAGTAATGAGAAACGTACTTATTTTGTAGTATTCAACGTAAAATAAAACAATGTGTCCAAACGTGTTTTTTTATTTCACATCGTTGATTCGTTATGTTCGATGATATTTTAATGGATTGTGGCCATTAGAACTAATAGAATTGTTCGTTATATCCCAATTTATAATAATTTGTTATACAGGTAATTGTAGAAATTGTTCAGAAATTTTATAAGAAAAAAATTGGGACTAATTTATTTATTCACTAGAAGCGAGAATGTGTCATAAGAGAGTTTGTTATAGCTGAGGTTTACCGTATCTGAAAAATATACCTGACAACTTTACAACACAAAACAAACAGAAAACCTCTGTTTAATATACTCCTTCATGTGCATGATTTGTTAATCTAGACACATACTCCAATGAGTCAATTAATCATGTTCCACATTTTAAAAAAATGTGCTGTAATCCTTTCTCTATGTAAGAATTATCAAAAATTTGATTGAAGTGTATACCAAAGTTTACTATTCAAGTACATAATATTTTAAAAATTCTCTGTACATGACAAAATTCCTCTTATTTTGTTACAGTGAACATTTGCTATAATAACACCCGAAATCAGAAACATCCGCTAAGGAACGACTTTTAAATCCTTTTTCTGGCCTGCACTGTCCTTATGTACCCATGGATATAATAAACATTGGATATAGTGTGACAGAGTTCCAACATAGTCCTTAAAGTGAACATCCTCTATACTACGATTTTATATAGAAATTTGCCGGTTTCAATTCTTCACTTGTTCCTGTTGTAAATTATAGTTTGTTAGATTTTGCCGAATTCTAAACAAATGACAACCTTAATTTTTGAATTACCAATGCCATATTGTACACTTTGTAGGGAAAAACAGAAACCGTGACACAATGTGGATTTGGAGCACAGAGGGCGATCTTGGTAGCAGGACAGGCTCATACGACTTTCACATGTCACACACAGAAGATATAAAAGTTCTATGATAAATTCTGGTAGTTATCCAATTACATACAATACACGCCACATAACACGAACTCGATTAAGTCAATTTTAGCTTAAGTCGACTCTTTTTCCTTGGTCCCGGCTGTCTTTCTATCATGTCTGGTATAAAATAATCTGCCCAAGTCGACTTCTCTTAGACTTAAGTCAAAGTTTCGGTTAAGTCGACTTGTTTTCTCAAGTACATTCATATTCCTTTCATTCGTTTAACTCAAATTCTGTCAATCTCTACTATTAAACATTGAAATTCCGTCCTCCCGTGCGGAAAACACTACCATATTGGTATGGTGATTTTTAAGGATTTACTTACTCTCACACATCGACGTTTCTCGCACTGCGTCATTTGTGTGTACTTTAGTGTGTGGATCAAGAAAAGGACAGACTTTTTTTTCTTGCAAAGTTAACTGATGACAATTTGTAAAATAAACCTAGACATAGATCCTGATAAGTGTAACTTCTGATAAGTAGAAATATTTCCATGGGTCCCTACAGGTTTGACTTATCCAGAGTGCACTGTATAGAGTAGGCTTGCATGTAGGGGGTGAGATGAAGGTATACATTAATATATAATAGTAATAATCTAGATATATATACATGTATAAATCCATTTTGTTCACTCAGACAATGAACACATAATTAACTTTTTGATGTCAGTTTACTTTTAAAGTTAAAATAGACATCACGACCAACATACTGTCAGCAGTCATGTAAAACAGTCTAATTCTGAGAGACATCAACTTAAGTTCTTGTTCAGGACAAGTGAGAAATGTAGATGGACGTACTGTATATTTATATGGCTTTTGCCTGTTGTTGATTTTTAATTCATTTTATTCAGCATGTGCCAAGTTTTCTTTTAGCTCTTCAATGAATGGGTTGTAGTGCGTTTTATTTTGGCTGTTATGCCTCAAGAGAGCTTTATTGGTACGTGTAAGATGTGCACAATGTTTGTATGTGTACAAGGTTTATTTGTACATGTGTAAGACGTGTTTGCATGTGCACACTGTTTGTATGTGTACAAGGTTTATTGTACATGTACAAGGTTTATTTGTACATGTGTAAGACGTGTTTGCATGTGCACAATGTTTGTATGTGTACAAGGTTTATTGTACATGTACAAGGTTTATTTGTACATGTGTAAGACGTGTTTGCATGTGCACAATGTTTGTACGTGTACAAGGTTTATTTGTACATGTGTAAGACGTGTTTGCATGTGCACAATGTTTGTATGTGTACAAGGTTTATTGTACATGTACAAGGTTTATTTGTACATGTGTAAGACGTGTTTGCATGTGCACAATGTTTGTATGTGTACAAGGTTTATTGTACATGTACAAGGTTTATTTGTACACGTGTAAGATGTGTTTCCATGTGCACAATGTTTGTACGTGTACAAGGTTTATTTGTACATGTGTAAGACGTGTTTGCATGTGCACAATGTTTGTATGTGTACAAGGTTTATTGTACATGTACAAGGTTTATTTGTACATGTGTAAGACGTGTTTGCATGTGCACAATGTTTGTATGTGTACAAGGTTTATTGTACATGTACAAGGTTTATTTGTACATGTGTAAGACGTGTTTGCATGTGCACACTGTTTGTATGTGTACAAGGTTTATTGTACATGTACAAGGTTTATTTGTACATGTGTAAGACGTGTTTGCATGTGCACAATGTTTGTATGTGTACAAGGTTCATTGTACATGTACAAGGTTTATTTGTACATGTGTAAGACGTGTTTGCATGTGCACACTGTTTGTATGTGTACAAGGTTTATTGTATATGTACAAGGTTTATTTGTACATGTGTAAGACGTGTTTGCATGTGCACAATGTTTGTATGTGTACAAGGTTTATTTGTACATGTGTAAGACGTGTTTGCATGTGCACACTGTTTGTATGTGTACAAGGTTTATTGTACATGTACAAGGTTTATTTGTACATGTGTAAGACGTGTTTGCATGTGCACAATGTTTGTATGTGTACAAGGTTCATTGTACATGTACAAGGTTTATTTGTACATGTGTAAGACGTGTTTGCATGTGCACACTGTTTGTATGTGTACAAGGTTTATTGTACATGTACAAGGTTTATTTGTACATGTGTAAGACGTGTTTGCATGTGCACAATGTTTGTATGTGTACAAGGTTTATTGTACATGTACAAGGTTTATTTGTACATGTGTAAGACGTGTTTGCATGTGCACACTGTTTGTATGTGTACAAGGTTTATTGTACATGTACAAGGTTTATTTGTACATGTGTAAGACGTGTTTGCATGTGCACAATGTTTGTATGTGTACAAGGTTTATTTGTACATGTGTAAGACGTGTTTGCATGTGCACACTGTTTGTATGTGTACAAGGTTTATTGTACATGTACAAGGTTTATTTGTACATGTGTAAGACGTGTTTGCATGTGCACAATGTTTGTGTGTACAAGGTTTATTTGTACATGTGTAAGACGTGTTTGCATGTGCACAATGTTTGTATGTGTACAAGGTTTATTGTACATGTACAAGGTTTATTTGTACATGTGTAAGATGTGTTTGCATGTGCACAATGTTTGTATGTGTACAAGGTTTATTGTACATGTACAAGGTTTATTTGTATATGTGTAAGACGTGTTTGCATGTGCACAATGTTTGTATGTGTACAAGGTTTATTGTACATGTACAAGGTTTATTTGTACACGTGTAAGATGTGTTTTCATGTGCACAATGTTTGTATGTGTACAAGGTTTATTGTACATGTACAAGGTTTATTTGTACATGTGTAAGACGTGTTTGCATGTGCACAATGTTTGTATGTGTACAAGGTTTATTGTACATGTACAAGGTTTATATTTGTACACGTGTAAGATGTGTTTCCATGTGCACAATGTTTGTACGTGTACAAGGTTTATTTGTACATGTGTAAGACGTGTTTGCATGTGCACAATGTTTGTATGTGTACAAGGTTTATTGTACATGTACAAGGTTTATTTGTACACGTGTAAGATGTGTTTCCATGTGCACAATGTTTGTACGTGTACAAGGTTTATTTGTACATGTGTAAGACGTGTTTGCATGTGCACAATGTTTGTATGTGTACAAGGTTTATTGTACATGTACAAGGTTTATTTGTACATGTGTAAGACGTGTTTGCATGTGCACAATGTTTGTATGTGTACAAGGTTTATTGTACATGTACAAGGTTTATTTGTACATGTGTAAGACGTGTTTGCATGTGCACAATGTTTGTATGTGTACAAGGTTTATTGTACATGTACAAGGTTTATTTGTACACGTGTAAGATGTGTTTGCATGTGCACAATGTTTGTATGTGTACAAGGTTTATTGTACATGTACAAGGTTTATTTGTACACGTATAAGATGTGTTTGCATGTGCACAATGTTTGTATGTGTACAAGGTTTATTTGTACATGTGTAAGATGTGTTTGCATGTGCACAATGTTTATATGTGTACAAGGTTTATTGTACATATACAAGGTTTATATGTACATGTGTAAGATGTGTTTGCATGTGCACAAGATTTATTTGTACAGTACAAGGTTTATTTGTACATGTGTAAGAAGTGTTTGCATGTGCACAATGTTTGTATGTGTACAAGGTTTATTGTACATGTACAAGGTTTATTTGTACGTGTGTAAGATGTGTTTGTATGTGTACAAGGTTTATTGTACATGTACAAGGTTTATTTGTACATGTGTAAGATGTGTTTGTATGTGTACAAGGTTTATTGTACATGTACAAGGTTTATTTGTACACGTATAAGATGTGTTTGTATGTGTACAAGGTTTATTGTACATGTACAAGGTTTATTTGTACATGTGTAAGATGTGTTTGCATGTGCACAATGTTTATATGTGTACAAGGTTTATTGTACATGTACAAGGTTTATTTGTACATGTGTAAGATGTGTTTGCATGTGCACAATGTTTGTACATGTACAAATGTGCGATATTACTTCCTGTGAAATGTGCCATGTTAGAACATGTTTGACGTCTCCTATGTCCATTAGTGTTTTAATGATTGTCTCCGATACGTGCAAATTCCTCTATTGTGCTTAGTCAAACCTAGGTGATTTGTATGCACAACCATACATATTAAATGAATATCTAGAAAACCATGGTGTTCTTGTTTGATTGACCCAAGTTAACAGTCTAGAAGCCAACAAGCTACTAAGGACAAAGTGGTGAATTACAAGGCATTCACAATTCATGCAGAAAACAAAATAAAACATTAGAATATTTATGAATATTTATTTAGTGAAAGTCAACATTATGTACTAAAACATAAATCACAATTTGCATTGTGTGGCATTTTTATCCATAAAAGTTGAACCAATCAAGAAAGTCATCAAAACTGTCACCCTTGCACGGACGTCTCAATTATGTCTGAAAGACATTAGTTGACTGGTCTTTGTCAACATGTTCTGGTGATACATTAGATGGCTGCTCTTTGTCAACATGTTCCGGTAACATAATAGACAACTGCTCTGTGTCAGTATGTTCTGTTGACACACAAGACTGTGGTGTTGTATCATTGAACACTGATGGTTTGTAGGTTTTGTTGACATCTGAAAAAGGTTAAATTTGAATTAAGATATTGCAAAACATTCAAACAGAAAAACTGAAATGATTTTATCAAGATCTATCACAATCTAACATTAATTCTGTATTGAATATTTTTAGCAGCTGTGCATTATGGACAAGTGTGAATTATGGACAAACATTTGTTATGTCCAAGTGTCCAGGGTTGCACTAAAGGCAAATGTAAACCATGGACAGGTACGCATAACGTCAGTCACGGCAACAGCACAAACGTAAACCATATAAATACAGCCACACATAGAGAGCTTAGGAAGAAATGGCTAACACAGTCAATGATAGAACTGTCACTACACCATTTTGACAATCTTCTTCAGCACTTTTGTAGAATCCAGACCCACCTCGATTTTGCCGTTACAACTACCCGGTATATTTTGGCGTAAATTTTATACCTAGATGTATTAACTTAGTTTGATCAATCCCAGGCATGTTTATGTTACAAAACAGGGGAATTGAAGGGGGTCGGATTTTTCACAAGTGTCCATCTATTATTTGCCTTCTAGTGGCCAGTGAATCACTTCTTGCTTTCACTGTCTCCCTCGACAGTCCACTGAAGCATGGCCAATCACTCAAAGGAACTACAGAGAAGATGCAGTTTTGACATATTGCTAACAATATATGAGATGGCAAACATTAAAAGCAGGGTCTATTACAACATACTGACTGCCCAAATGTGTTTTAATCAATCGATATATGAGACAGCAAACATTAAAGGGAGGGTCTATTACAACATACTGACTGCCCAAATGTGTTGTAATCAACCGATCTATGAGACAACAAACATTAAAGGGAGAGTCTATTACAACATACTGACTGCCCAAATGTGTTTTAATCAACCGATCTATGAGACAACAAACATTAAAGGGAGGGACTATTACAACATACTGACTGCCCAAATGTGTTTTAATCAACCGATCTATGAGACAACAAACATTAAAGGGAGGGACTATTACAACATACTGACTGCCCAAATGTGTTTTAATCAACCAAGTTTTGTTTTTGAAATTTAACAAAATTTTTGGGAGGAAACATTTTACTACTTTTGAAGGCATGGTCTCAGGTCCAATTACGAATGACAGTGATATATGCTGTTGTGTGTGTTATACGGCATAGTATAACTTGACAACAAAAATGAACAGACAACCTTGATTTAAAGATTGGATGTAACTGCTGCGAACTCACCCAGTTTGTCCACGTAATCTCCTGCCCTGTCCTTCACAACTACATGCAAGGTGGGAAACTCGAAGACAGTCTTCCCTGCCAGATTCTCTCGGATTGTGCGCTTCATGTCCAGCTCATCATACCTGGTGGTCGACAAACAAGTCACTCTACATTACAAAGCATGCGGTTTGTCTGACAAAACCCACACGTAACTCGCATGTATAAACGCCAAGTTGTCATAGCCAGAATATTAACTCCTACCATTGGTATTGCCCAGAATAAACTGTCAAATTGAACTGATTAACTAAGTTGGTTTACGGAAGATTTGTGTGTGGCCATTTTTGTAAAACATCATATTCCAGAACTCCTGGGTGCAGTATCGATTGCAGCACAAAGTACAACAACCTGAATATGTGATACCACCATTTCATTTGATAATCTGTGATATAAAAATACTATAATTAATTGTAATTAATAGAATTGCAATTACACAAAATAAATTAATTATAATTACAACAATTCCAATTATAACATACCACAATAAATGATAAATACAACAGTTCGCCAGTAACCAATAAATTAATTGTACTTATGAAGCCTTGACCAGAAGTATGTCACGTAATGACTAAGGTTAAATCATGGGGAAAATAAATTACCAGAATGGTGCCACGTATCGAATGAACCATACATTAATACACTTGGATGCTGCCATAGATATCACAACCACGCAACTTGGTGACTATTAGGAGAGATTTTTTGACTTTACAAACTTATGATGCCATCCTAACTACTGTGGCTATAGAACAGGACATTTACCTGCAGCAGTTGGCAGGAAGTCCCTCCTGTCTCATAAACACCCTCACCCCCTCGCCCCCCACCTTGTACAGCTTGAGGTGCTGGTGGATGACGGGGTCTGACTCGGTGGGGTGAAGGAACTTCTTCAAGATATCCTCCAAGACCAGGTTCTCTTCCACACTGTGGGGGAACACACACATTACTCTCATCATAATCCACCAAGTGATACACACATTGCTTTTCTCTTTCATTTCTTTTATATATATATATATATACATGTATATATATATATATATATACCGCATTCGTTCTATTAAGCGTACAGTACGCTTAGCAAATATTTGAGACATGGAAATATGTCAAATTTTATGTTCCAATGTGAGTACAGGGGTGTCTACCCATTTTCTTTGGTTCCTGTGGTTCCTGAGTACAGCCGTCTCAGCAGACATGACTGGCAAACTATTTATGAATATCACACACATTTGATAATTTAGGTGGACCTTTCGATGTTGTTTCATCACCAAGCTTTGAATGTAGTGTGATATTACTAGAAATTAAAACACAATGACGGATTCAACAATCAAGGTTGGCATTGAGATCACTGTCACGGCGTCGGATGCTGCTAAAAAAGGGGTGTACGCTAATTAGGGCATGTATGCTTAATAGAACGAATACGGTATATATATATATGGTATTGAGATATAAAATGAAAAATAAATTCTATCCTTAGACAGTGTAGTTAGCAGGCTGATAATTCTAGATATGATAGTTTGTAAACATTTATGCATACTGTATATTATACTATAAATAGTTCCAATAAAAAAAGTAACAGTAATTGTAATAGCTTCAAATGTAATGATAATAGTAATAGATTACATTGCCTTCTGCATGTAACAGTAATGAACAGGAAACCAAATAATATATTATATTGTAATATAATTACCCCCAGGTCTGATATCATGAACACAGAAGCACTAGTCGTCATCAGAGCAAAGGATGGCTGAGAATTTAGGGAAGAAAGCAATTTTTTAGAATTTTTAAGTGAGTGTTCTTTTCAATTTTTTATGTATACTTAAACACTGCACAATAGTATTTTCAGTTTCTTAGTAAGAATCTAGTATTTTCATCTCAATACATACCAAGGTTGGTTAACAATTTACAGAACTAGAACAGAGTTAAAACACATTTCAAAAGTTGTGGAATAATTTATGGTCTACACATAAACTTACTTGTCTGTGTATTTTGCTGATGCATGTGGAAAATAAAATTCAATGTGCCACAGCATCTTCTTAGATCTGAAATGAAAATGTGATGCATATACACTAGCCACAATAAGAAACTGTGCATAATACAAATGTCATTATATTGTTAAAAAAACTGTCCACACAAAAGTGTTATGTAAGTGTAACATGAATGCCATTATTTTCACGTGACAATAACATGATGGCTTTACGTTTATGCCTAATCTTTAGGATCAAAGTTTCAGCGGTAAA
Organism: Paraescarpia echinospica; assembly: GCA_020002185.1. Classification (NCBI taxonomy): domain Eukaryota; kingdom Metazoa; phylum Annelida; class Polychaeta; order Sabellida; family Siboglinidae; genus Paraescarpia; species Paraescarpia echinospica. The sequence continues at coordinate 28,685,794 of CM034540.1, forward strand.
CTTGAACGTCACAAGATTAATTACGGGTGTGTCATCCAACTGCGTTGATCACTGTAGTGCATCGGCGCCTCGTTGGTGAAATGTGGGTATGGAACCTTTGTGGAATGTCAGGCTTGTGCTTCACGTATTTTTCCAGTTGGATGTACCAGCAGTTCTCCAAACGTCTGCCTTATGTAACCATGCCTGTTACGAAAGACCCTACAGGAGCATTTTCTTTGTTTTCACACAATCTGTATTTTGACTGGCAAAATGTCCTATGGACACATCACGCCAGTGCGCATGGTGGCTCTTATGGATTAATTTTTTACATGTTGGGCTAGACTAATCTGGAATGAATTCAGTGATGTACTTGATACAATGCTTGGAGGTAGAGAATTCCACTCTTTTATTGTGACTGGGAAAAAGCTGTTTCCAAATATATTTGTCGAGTGCCTGATTTGTACTAACTGTTTATTATGTTTACGTGAGCATCTGATGTTGCGTTTGATGTATTGATCTAGTGGGATATCTATGAGGTTATGTTCCATTTTATATAATATGCTAAGTCTTTGGGTTTTTCTTCTTGATTGGAGGGTGTCCCACTGGAGATCTTTAAGGAGTTGTGTTACCGTTCCTGGCTCTCTAGAATAGTTGTTCTTACAAAATCTGGCGGCTTGTCTCTGGGTTCTTTCTATGAGTTTGATATTTCTTAGGCAATGTGGATCCCATATTGCTGACGCATATTCAAGTATAGGGCGGACAAGGGTTGTGTAAGCTATGGACTTGATTTGGGTTGGGCATTTATTTAAATTTCTTCTAATAATTCCCAATGTCTGTTGTGCTTTTTTGTGACTGAGTTGCTTTGTATTGTCCAATTTAATGTATTTGATATATGTATGCCAAGATAACAGTGCGATTCAACAGATTTAAGTTGTCCGCAGAAGGTGTAGAGATTTGGTGTCGGTTTTCTTGAGGCTATTGTCATTGTATAACATTTAGTGGGGTTGAATTTCATAAGCCACGTGTGTTGCCATTTCTCAAGTTTGAGCAGATCGTTTTGGAGGACAGATGGGTCTTGGTCAGTTTTAATCGGTGAATATAACAGGCAGTCGTCTGCAAAAAGGCGAACAGTTGAGGTCATTTATGTAAAGTAGGAAAAGTAGGGGCCCCAGTACTGTGCCCTGTGGTACCCCAGAAATTACTTGAGTTGATGTTGACTTGGATCCATTTATAACAACCTGTTGAGTTCTTCCTGTAAGGAAGCTATTTATCCATGATGATATTGGGCCTGTGATGCCATAGTGTTTGAGTTTGTGGATTAGTCTTTTATGTGGAACTTTATCGAATGCTTTGATGAGGTTAAGGATGGTCATGTCTAAAGATTTCTTCTCATCAAGTGATTTGCTTATGTCATGGACTGTTTGAATTAATTGTGTTTCAGTTGATCTTTTGGCACGGAAGCCATGTTGGTGGTCAGTTAGAATGTGGTGCTGTTCAAGGTGTTTCATAATGTGACTATGTATATGTTCAAGAAGTTTAAAAACCACAGGTGTTAAGGATATTGGTCTGTAGTTAGATGTTTCTGCTCTACTTCCTTTCTTAAAAATTGCTGTTACATTGGCTTCTTTCCAGGTATTGGGGACTTGTCCAGAGTCAACAGATGATTGGAAAATGTCATGTATTACTGGTGCTAGATGAGAGGCATATCTGTTTAAGAACCATGGTGGAATGCCATCTGGTCCTTGTGATTTAGAAATGTTAATTTTGGAAAGTTGATCAAGTACTCCTTTAAGTGAAATTGTTAGTTTGGGGATTTCTCCATGTGGACTTCTGGCCATATCTGGTAGGATGGAATTTCCTTCGTGTGTAAAGACACTTTGGAAGTGATTGTTTAAGGCTTCTGCTTTATGTTTGTCGTCGCTAATGATGTTACCCGCAATGTTAAGGTCCCCAATACCCTGGTTATCCTGTCTAAGTTTAGAAATGAAGCTCCAAAATGATTTAGGTTTCTCTGTTATTGTTGTTATCAGGAATTGACTTATGTAGAATAGTCTAGCAGAACGAAGGTGTTTATGCATGTTTCTCCTGATGTCACAGAATTCTTTCCAGTCTTCTGGATTTCTAGTTATTTTTGCTTTGTTATATAGCTGTTTCTTTCTTTTGCACATTTTCATGAAATCTTTATTGAACCAGGGAAGATTGTGTCTTGAAGTAGTAAGATGGTGCGGTACATATTGGTTCATAATGTTGATGATTTTCGTGGAAACAAGATTCCACTTGTCAGTGACTGTCACGTTTTGGTTTTGAGAGAAGTATTCATGTGTAAAGTTTTCAAGAGATTTCTGGATGTTAATGTTGTCGGCTTTATTTCTAATGAAGACTTTACGTTTCGGACGATGTTTGCGTTTGGGCGAGATGTTTACATCAATGATGACTGTGCTATGGTCTGCTATTCCGTCTACTACATTTATCTTCTTTATTAACCCAGGTCTATTGGTGAAGACAAGATCTAAAATATTGTTGGCATTTCCCTGTCTGTGCGTGGGTTCCTTGACATGTTGGATCAGTCCATGTTCCTCTGTAAGAGAGAGTAATTTATTGGCAGCAGTTGTACTGTATCCATTGTTAGGTGTGACTTGGTGAATTTCCCAATTGATGTTAGGGAGGTTGAAATTGCCAGTAATGATGACAGTATGTGTGTTGATCTTGTTACCTAATTTAGGAAGGGCTAGGTCTAGTTCTTCGATTTGAGTTCCATGAGAGTAATTTGGGGCACGATAGAGGGTACACATGATTATTGGTTTCATTCCTGTTATCTGGCTTTCAGTCCAAATGCTCTCACTGTTAGTGTCTAGGTCTGGTAGGTGGCTTGTGATGAGGTCATCTTTTGATATTTGAAATACCCCCCTCCAGTAGTGTCTGTTTCTCTGTCCTTTCTAAAGACGTTAAAGTTGCTTGGGAATATTTCTCCATTTTTTATTGAGGGATCTAACCATGATTCAGTGCCACAGATGATGTCTGGGTTGTGTAGATTGTTTAGTGCTTTGATGTCTAAGGCTTTCCTTTTAACGCTTTGGCAGTTTATGAGGATGCATCTGAAGTTTGGTCTCTTTTTCGGTTTATATGCTTTCTTGCTATTAGTTGTATTGTTGTTGGTGGTTTCGTTTAGGTTATGACTGTTACTGTCCAGAGGATAAAAGGGATTTGCCGTTGGGATTTCTGTATCTCTGAAGAAAGAATTTGTGAAGTTGAAGTTGTTGCATTCGGGGCAGGCCCACGAACATGAGGAATTTATTAATCGTTTGTATTCATTGCCATCTATTGCACAGCATTGTGTGTGGATCCAGTTTAGGCAGTGGTCGCTCTGAATTGCTTTATGGTCATTTAGGACATCCCCATGGCAAATGCCACAGGGTGCTGAGCAATTTGAACAGTGCCATGGTACATTTAGGTTTCTGTAAGTGTTGTTAAATTCTTGTCTGGATATCCTGGCGCATTTGATGTGTGTTGATTTATTACAATCATTACAAGTTAGGATGAGTGCATTAGACTTTAGTGATTTCTTACATGAGTGACATTTAGAGGGCCTGGATTTAGTTGAACATCTCCTGATAACATGATGCATAGATGTATGGAGAATGTTGTTGTTGTCCTGGGTTTGTACGGTAGAGGAGTGATCAGTAATCCAGTGGAGGTGCTGGATTTGAGACATTTCAATTGGGCTATGGTTTTCCATATGGGACTGTAAATGTAGTAGGACGTGACAGAATGGATGTCTTGTCTAGCTTTGGCGTTGACATAGGTCTCGTTTGTGTTGCTATGGAAACTTTCAAACTTTTTGAAATTGGGATCATTTAAAAACCTAAAAGTGATCTGCAGACATAAAATCATCTTGTAGGGGTATGTCGTACAGAGCCTGCCATGTCACCAACTTGAGTGGTAGTGGTTAAGAATTGATAAAACGGTCAAGTAGTTATTAAGAAACACACCCACACTTAAATACACCCACACTTAAAACGTGTACTGAGATAATATTAAAAAATAAAAGATAAATAATTATAAAATATCTGTCCGTGTAAAAGGTTTAGTTGTTGTTGTTGCTGTTTTTTGACAGCCGACAATCCGGATTTGTAATAGTATGATACGTAAGCTTTATGTGAAAGTATATATTTACATGTGTGTATGTTGAACCAGCTTTATGTGAAAGTATATATTTACATGTGTGTATGTTGAACCAGCTCACACTGGTTCATGAGTCAAACTGAAAACCCAACTAACACGACACTTCCCTGTGTGCAGTCTGACTATGGACTGGTCTATGCACTCACTTATTGGCATACAGTTTATTGACAGGTGTCTACTGTTTATTTCAGCTTGATTTCTGATAGTATATAAACAGAACTAGTAATGATAATAACATAGGTTTTACTTTGTCACTGGGAGAATGCACCGATTTATGAGTTGATTTGGGGGTGGTTTGGGTTTCGCGTGCTTTATACCCGTTGTTTACTAGTTTGCCATCTTGTTTTGTAGGTTTTAGGCTGGTTGTTAGGGAAGCTAATTTGTCAAAAACTTGGTTTAGGTATGTCAGATTGCAACTACAACCGTGGGATTGTATTCCAATGTAGTTGTACGAGTGCCTCATTCATCTATGAAAGAAAGAAACGTTTGGAAATCGTAAATAATATCGGTAAATATCGGAGCGATAAAACGGATTCGACTACACCTGACGCATGCCCGACCTTGCATTATGTAACTTTCCAATGAAAGTCATGTTATGGTATAGTTAACATGTCCCTATTTCATGTTAATCGACATTGAGCAAAATCAATCCATTACATTACATTTCGGTGCCTTTCTTTTAGTGGCTAGTATACTTGTATTTAGCTGCGATATGCTGTTAATAAATCTGTAATATCTTCTCTTTATTACCAGTAATAAATGACATAATAACAGTTTTTGAACAATGATACAAAGTGGCCAACCTGGACCATTAATTAGTTAGTAGAATGGCAACAATCTAAGTTGAGCTGTTTAGCTCTAGTAGTTTTACAGTGGCGATAATGTATGATATACCGTAATAACCGTATATATTGGGACACTGTATGTTTTGGGACACCCTAAAAATCTAGAACACTTTTTATTTTTATGTGCCGTATGTTTTGGGACACCTTAATAAATATAATTATTCTGCCCTTAAGTATTGGGACAGTGAATCTGAGATTTATATTTGTGCACCGTACGTTTTGGGGCAGCTGATAATTTAATTATTTTTAAGTGACCCAATACATACGGTCATTACTGTGCAGCAAATACCCAACAGCCTCCAAGGTCTCAGTGACTAATACTATTACTAAAATGTGTCTTTAATCACTACAGCAAATATCAGATGAGATGAGATTACTTTCTTCATAAATCCCGCTGATAATATCTGTAATTGTAAAATCAATAACAGTAATATTGACAACTACAATTATATATTATGAAACAAAGCAGATCAAAGTAGGTGACAATAACATAATAAAATGGCTTTGTTATTATCATTAAAAATATAAATATTCAACAATAATTTGTTTGTTGTCATGACTAGTATTGCTGCCACCTGCAGTGACAATTTTGGCTGGTGCTGCCATCTGCTGATTATTGCATGCTAGAAACTGTTCTCATCACCCAGCAGAGGGCAGCAATAGTCCAGTTATATAGTTATGTCAGCTTTGGGGGCATACTTTTGTTCAGGGATTTGGATAAGAAAATCCCAGCAGATTTGTCCAGTTATGTTGTAAGGGTGACTATTGGGATAACGTTATTAGTGTCACTGATTCATAGCTGTAGTAGTTTCATAAATATTGTGAAACTATTGCAATAGTATCCATGAATAGAAAATAACCAGGAAAACAGTTCCAAATCATAACTGATGGGTGACACTATCGTGTGATAGTTGACTAAAAATGGTGAATCCATGGCCGATGCTGTTCGAATCGATCACTGTTGATATAAGTTTGATTAACTTAATTTAAAATTAAAAAGCATGTTTACAAACTGTACTACAGCTGATGTATGTTGCCATTTATCATTACTATCAACAATTCAGTATACTATTGACAATAAATTTGAATAGTTAAATGCACTATCAATAATATTGCACTGTCACCATCATGCCTTTGGCTATTGCGATGCATCGATGATAAGTAGATGTATTGTTACATCTTTGACATGATATTCAAAACTTATAAAATAATTTAACGATGGTGTTCAATCTTAGTAGGGTCACATTTCAAAGAGGTCACACTTTACACTAGAAAGAAGTTCACATACTTGCTGTGATACCACGTTTTGTTCGACTTCCTCTTGCTGAAGTTCGGGGGCATGATCCTCAACTTAACGTTTCGCCTTCGAGCCTCTCGAATCATCATTGTTTGCTAAAAGGAAACAATTTTCCAGACGCTACATTCACTAGAAAATACTCAAACATTACTCTTTCCTTCTGCAGCAAAAATACCATATCAAGTAAACATGTTTGGTTCATTTCACATAAAAACACATTTTATGCTATTCATCCACAAAATATGTTCTTCAAAGGAGCTGGTTTTCCTACGTCACACCATTTATAAATGTAAGTGATTACTGAGTAAAAATGTAGTTCTGTTTGAAATAGCAGTGATTCAGTTTCTTTGTAAACATAAGGAATAATCCATAAGCAGAAACATTTAAAAATAGAGCAAAAACAACCTAGACTTCAGGTACCACAAACATCAATGAATGCGCAATTGTTTGGCGAGGGTAAATACTAATTACTCTTTCTCCTCGTAATTCTCACTCAGGGCCACATCTGAAATTTCTGCGTTAGCTTCTTGTCCGATACAGTATTATTTATAAGTTCTATATTATTACCTATCATGCAGGCATTTTCAACTAATCACTGTTGACTCCTAGACATTTTCAATCATCTAGTTCTGATCTAATTTTTGCTACCAAAGTTGAAACAAACTTTGGAAGATTTGGAACTAGGAGTTTCTTAGTTGCTGCACCAAATCCTTAGAATGAACTCGGAAAAATAAAAATCAGAACTCGGCCAGTAGGAAACAGATCATTTGCCATCATCTGAATAAAGATCATTTTAACCACCATGCTTTCTCCCTCCCTAAGACTCCTTATCTCCCAAGCTTATTCATCCATTTGTCGACAACGTTAAATACGTTACGTACTGATTCCCAGTGTCAACAAAAAACTTGACACCTGCCACTTCAACGGTTCTCAAGATTAGATGGCCGGTAGTAATCTCCCACAAAGACATTCCAAAAATAACAGCAGAAGAGAGGATCAGCACAGAAGCACAAACAACCACTGCCTGACAGCACTGACGTGGACACCGGAAGGAAAAAGAAAAGTGGGTCACCCAAAAACAACATGATGAACTACGGTGGACAAAGAACGAAACCAACTGGAGTGGTAAACATGGAGCAAAGCTAAATGTATAGCCGTTGAGAGGGCAAGATGGCGGAGTTGTACTTATAGACAACAAGGTCCAAAGAGGAAAGGTCATTGATTCCGAGATTGCCTAACTCTTTTGTTTTTGTGTGCCTGTACCTTTGGGTGTCGAGGATTTAGGTGGGATAGATGTTTTTGTGTTATTATAAAAGTGACCAAGTTGCATGATACTTACATACTTTGTCCGATCATGCTTTTTAGGTGCCATGTCGCGAGACGCAGCATCTGTTTTTCTGATGACTTCTTCGAGGAATCTATAATCTAAAACCCACAAAGGAAAAACATATTGCAGTATCCCAGATCAACGACCTTCCAGTGTGACTGCCCTCCTTTATTTGGCAGCCTGGTGTGTTCAATCAAATTTCTTTGTGATTAAATTTTAAAGAGATGTCAACATTGTTATGCAGAAGAAACAAAACAATTGAACTTACGTCAGAAAATCGCAAATCATGGTATATGGTGTAACAAATAAAGCATTACACTGATCAAAGAGGATATAATCGATCTAGAACAAAAACAGCTTCAGATTTAAGAAATGCGAATGTGAAATGCCTTTGCATAAATATGTTACCATATGAATATCAACCACATCAGTGTCACATTTGATGCAAAACGCATCATTAAATATTGATTACTGCCCAGCATTTTGTGGCGATCAATCTTTTCATTGGCTTACTACTTTTAAAAGAAAGTTCTCTGTTCATTTTGTTGGTAAAATCATCTTATACAGTATAAACTAGTATATTTCTGTAACACACTGACCAACTAAATGTATTTTATTGAAGGAGAAACAACTCTTTAATTCAACATTTCAAACCACTTTCTCCTGACACTTAAATTTCAACAACAAGAAATGGCTAATTAAAACACCTTTGGGCAGTCAGGATGTTGTAATAGATACTGTTTATACTGTACAACCAAGGATAACAAGCTTTCTACAATAAAAATGAACAGAATACCATCTTTTAAGTTTAACACTGAGAAAAACACTGATGAAATGACAAACGAGAGACAATGTACCATTAAGAAGATGTATCTCTGAGAACTGTTTCATGGCGACATAGGCTGTCTTGTCGCGTATACCATTACACTCATCTCTTGTCTTGTGTAGTTTCACGCACGCCAGACAACATGTCTTCTTGAGACAACGCGGACATTTATAGCGAAAGGCCGTCTCCTTGCAGACTTCACACATGGCAGACACTGACGGTGCAGGTGCCTCGTCACTAGAAACAAGAACAAAATACAAATATAAAAGTTGTTTGACTGTTTTACACAGGTTCTTCTTCTTCTTCATTATATGATCTTGGAACGTCAGTTTGTTGATGATTCTGTCGTTGAGTTTTTTTTAGAATGAAACCCCCACTCAGTGAGTCCATGACAAGTTTTGTCCATTTCCCTGTGCAGGATCTTTGACTTCCCCTGGCATAGACATCAGGTAGAAGGGACCAACGGCTTACAGTGTCTCTTCCGAAAGACACAGGCAATATAGGTTGAACGTAATTGCCTAAGTTTCGATACGGCGGCTAAACAAGTATTGAACCACCGCCTGTTGGCACCAGGATTCGAACATCGGTTCCTCTGAACGACAGTCCAGCATTCTAACCACTTAACCACAGTGCCCCACCAAAGTTACTGTTTCAAAGAATTGTAGATATATATATATATGACCCACCATAGCAAAGTGGGTATTAAGTCACAACCCTTTGCATTTATGACCCCTTCTAGCTCATACATGCAAATCAGATTGTACCAGCATACACATCACGACGTGACTCGCTGGTTACTATTTGTCTGTGACGATGTGTGTTTGCTGGCATACATGTCATGACACGGTTCATGCACTGGTCCCATATTATTCATATTGTATGTAAATGATCTGCCCGACGAAAGTGTGACTGCTAACATTAATGTACGTTTGTTTGCGGATGATACCCAAAATATCCACCTTGTTCTCGGATGTTTCCGAACGGCCTGATATACAAAATTGTCTTAATGAATTCGTGGTTTGGGCAGACCAGTGGCAGCTTCAAGTAGCTGAACAGAAATGCGGTGTACTGACAATTGGAAATAGTATCCTGACTACCTATCATCTGAAAGGTGTACAGCTTGTTAACGTTAATGCATATTGCGATCTTGGTGTTACAGTGTGTGATGTTTATTTAAGCAGCACATATTGTCTATTTCTCACAAAGCACACATTGCAATCAATTTATTTTTCGCTGCTTTAATATGGCTGATGCTTGTGCTCTCATTAAAGCATATAAATCATTTGTGCGCTCAGTGCTGGAATACTGTTGTACTTATACATACCAGCTGGGCAGTACTTGGGCATGACTGACCAGTTAGAGAATGTGCAATGGTTTTTTATGCGCCGGGTCTATTACCGCTGTAAATTTGACGCCAATCATGGCTACTTACGACTTGAATATCTTCATCTAGTCTCTAAAACTCCGCCGGGTTTATAATGATATTGTAATGGTATATAATATCGTGCATGGACATGTCAATGTATCTTAAAATAATCTCATTTCATGCAACAACACTGCTACGAATACCACAATTTCGACAAGAAGTCATGGACTTAAACTTAAGACAACACCCTTTAAACTAGATGTAACAAAAAACATTTTTGTAATAGAGTTGTATCTATCTGGAACCGACTTCCTGAACGCATAGTTAACTTAACATCCAAAATACAATTTAGGAAAGCCCTGCGTACAATAAACTTTAATTCTGCAATGAAGTTCGATAGACACTTGTAGGAAACTACCTGATTGGAATATTTATGTATCACTACTATTGGATATTATTAGTTCACCATTACGATGTATTACATGTGATGACGGGTGCAGGTAAAACGCTGTATTCTGTATTGTATTCATGTAATGGTGTTGTGTGTATATGAATATATGTAGGGACACAAGTTTTTAACATTATTGATCCTAAATAAACAATCAATCAATCAGACACGACGATTCTATGACGGAACTATTCGATAATTGCTTTCATTTTTAGTTTAATGAAATTATTTTCTTTTCTACAAATGTCTATGCCATTCATGTCTTCTGAATCGCAACCGGAATCGGACATGGACGAGCCCCTTAGTCACTTCCTCCCAGGAACTCGCCTTCTGGTCTCAGTTGCTATATTCTTTGGAAGTCGCGTCAAAAGTACAATATACAATTGTATTGTATATTGTACGATGCAATAACGACTGGATAAAGACTGCCTTCAACACAAGCATCGCATCGCATCACAAGGGGGGCAGGCATACATGTCATGACAAATCATCGCAGACGCATCTAAGACCACTAAAACCCATGCAGTCGCATCATGACGCGTTGTCGGGCTTTACTTATGATACAGGGTTACCATATTTAACTTCACTCAACCTTTTCAAGACGAGTGTCTGGGCATTTTAAATTTAACTTTTAAGGCAGTGACAATTTTTTGTTTTTAATTTTAATTGTGAAATCCGCACTTATGACGGGGGGCCTCTTGACCATGCTTCTGCTGACTTGTGACGTTGTGTTGAGGTATTTTATTTTGACAATTGTTTTTGTTTATCTGTTACAGTTGAGTTGCGCTGGTCGAACTAGTCCTAGTATCGAACACTCGTGTCATTGCAGCAGTGACTTGACCGTCGACAGTAGCCACACACCGGCTACGAGTCACGACTGCGTCAATACGATGGATATATGGGTGTCGGGATGTGTCTCTAAGTTCTAAGTCTAACTACCCAAATCTCAATCTCAGAGTCACACTCAGTCTCAGATTCAGGCGACATCCGGATAGTGGTAGATGCCAAGACCGTCACACATTTAAGGCCAGACTCGACAAGCACTGGAATAACCTAGGATATGGGCACCAACATTACATTCACAGAACCTCTATAAAAACGCTCATTCGTTTGATTTGACCGACAACGGTTACATGTCCTTAATCAATGCCTCTTGTTACGAAACAGTCAATTATTAAATGTTGTAATACCTCATAGCTTTCGAAAAATACACGCACCGACAGCGTGCACACAACAAAACAACACGTGCGAATCAGCCAAGACTCCTCGCCAAAACACTGCGCAATGGCAGCTACGTCATCGGTACACGAAAGTTGATGACGTTTTACTCAGCCGCCGTTCATCAGTTCGTGGTACGGCGCCTTCCTAGAAAAGTAATCAATAACGTTATAACGTTTGTAGCACAGGTGATCGCGTATAAAAGTTTCATGCGCGTCCCGCCGGACACACATGTGTAATTCATTATCGACGCGTTGCACGGCTAGAAGCGATCTCGGCTGCGTATGATGAAGTTTATTTTTTATGATTGATCCTGCTCACGGCGAGCGTCGCTGAAGTGCAAGAACCTGAGCGCCGCGTCCTCGCCTCGCTGGTGCGGAGATGGGCGGTATCTCTCGACGCGTCTTCACTGAAAGCGTCGCTGACACCTACGGCTACGGCCTGCGTAAATGCTGGTGAAGTCGTGACACAACTAGGACATCGTTCACAATGGAGGACAAATTTAACGGTGTCTCTGTCAAGTGTGCATACATCTTGCTTCTGGCACTAACGGTCAATGTCGTCGCGATTGAGTCGTGGAACGACGTGCAAGACCACTGGCAAGGTTATAATAGGAACAAGCATGCGCCGGGAAAAACCAGCAAGCTGTATATTGGTGGGATATTCCCAATGACAGGGGGGTGGGCGGGGGGCAAGGGTTGTCGCCCCGCCGTGGACATGGCGTTGGAGGATGTGAATATGAGAGCAGATATTCTTCCTGGTTACATTTTAGAGATGGTCGCCAATGATAGTCGGGTAAGTGCACATCCTTTGATAATTTTTATTATTAAAAACATGAATGTTTTAATGTCTGTGTATCTGCTTATTTGGCAGGTCTGTTGGGTGAACATTACTTATTATGTTCTGGATAAGAGCATAATGTGTAGATAATATTTGTTTCAGCAGTAGTGGTCCTTCCAGTTCAATGCAGCCTGAAGCAGTAACAGCTGATCCTGCATGGTTTACGATGGTAGGTCTACTATAGGCCTGAGAGACCATAGTTATGAACAATGCCTGAATGGTTTGATGTCTCTAGACTTGTTCTAGAATCAGATGGCCATACAAAATAACATTTAATAGTAAAATAACATTAACAAGTTTGTAGATTGGATATGAGAAAATACACATTCTCCCAGAGGACAATAAATTAATGGATTCCTAGAACGTTTTCTGAATGTGCTTTGAACATATCAAAGGAGAGAAACAGTGCTATAAGTATGTAATGGGCCTAGATAAATAAGATTACTGTCAGTCTGTAGTACTTACTGTACACGATTATAATAATAGTTATTACAACAAATTATATTGCACTGATCAATTGTGTAAAATTAATGTTAGCAATGTGATTATATATGTTTACAAATAAAATTGACATTTTATAAAAGTGGGCTAGATTTTGTGAAAAAATGTCAGACTCAATTTAAGCCAATTGATGGCTTCTTAGTCAACTAGTTGTTTGCAATCTGAAGCATATATCGCTTTTAGTGGCAGTTTTGTTATTGTACATGAAAACGTGATTGTTTGAGATGCGATATAAATGTTCTGCATATATATTTGCATTTAATAAATGCAGTTCACACATAAATTTACAGTACTTACTTAGCAGACAATTATTTGTTGCGAAACTCCCAGCCATGATAACACATCTAGAGTGGAATGTAATTATACATTTGTGATGTTTACTGTCAAGTTTACAAATTATACTATTTACACTGTATAGCATGGATAAACAACTAACAAGCACATATAATTTTAATATATATATATATATATATATATAATATACATTGTATATATATATATATATATTACATGTCTAGATCTATGCGAATGCAACTAAATTAACTTACAGTAAAGTCTAGTGGAATAAGTCAATAACCACACTTTTCCATTTAAATATAAGCTGATACTGATCAGCATTTTTTGTTTTATTATAGCAAAGCTATTGTGCTTCAGCTGTAATAGAATGATACAGTACAACTATAGTTTGACAACATCACTGGTGTCTGCATTCAGATGGGACTGTTCATTAATAGGGATCAATCATTAATGACAATCAGATCTATTGTTTAGGCACGTTGGCCAGACATTTAATCAAGTAGTATTTAGCTTTGCACACAAAATTGGAATTATTTATGCATCCAAGGTTGATCTGTAGAGAACGAGATGAACCACTGCATGAATGGACAACTGGGGATGTCATATAATCTAAGGATTTGGTTCAGTTTCATCCATTATCATTTTCAGTTTTTCTTTGTATGTAATTTTTTAAAGTAGGAAATCATTTTCTGTGATTTTAGGCTTCTTAATCAGAGCTGGGTCCAATTAATTACACAAAATCAAGTTAATTATGAACAATTGTTTATGTGTAATAATTGTGTATGTACACCATTTAACTGTACAAACAATTATTGTACCTAACTCTGTTCTTAATCTTAATGAGGTTTTAAAAGAAACTATTATTGACTTCTTGCACAGTCCCAATGGGACAGGTTTTACTATATGAATATTGAATAATGAAACAATGCAATTTTTATTTTAGAAACAATTGGCAACTGTTACACAAATAATAGTTACCCTTATGCTTGTCACCCCCCCTCCTACTGGGGCATAGGCCGCCAACAACTGCTCTCCAGCATCCCCTGTCCTGGGCCATTTTCTCTAGTTGGTTCCTAGTATAGCCCATCCTGTTGGAGTCTGCTTCAAGTTCTCGGCGCCAGGTGTTTTGTGATCTTTTTCTCTGTCCCTGCGGGTTCCAGGACAGCGCTTGTTTGGTGATAGTAATAATAATTATAACAGTTACACTAACTGTAAATTATCATATGGCCATTGAATTTAAAGTCCTAAAAATTAATTCACTGATATTTGCGGAATAGGTGTTCACAAATAGTATTAAGTCTTAGTGGTAGGAACTCCCTTTGATAAAAATCTGGAGTACTTTCGAATGGTTGCCATGTACATGTTTACAGATGCCTTTGAGCTGCCTTCACTACAATTTCACTGCACCATTGCATGATGGGAACCCAAGCCATTAAGATGCGCTGTATGGTAGTCATGTAGAAGAGATAATGATAAGGTGTTTCCGATATTTTTTCTCGCTGCGCACTTTAGAATTTCTGCCGCAGTTCTAGCATTCATGCAACAAATACGTCGAATTCACTGACCTGGATTTGATGCATTTAAGCCTTTGAGCGTATATATATATATATATATATATATATATACGTACACAGGGTGCATGGTGGCTTTAGCTGGCAGGTAGTCCGTTTATTTCGAAGCCTGATGAACATGTTTTTTTTTTAATCTGATCATTTTCGTTATTACCTTTATTGTGGCCCCCTCACACACAGACACAGCGTAGAATATTTTTATTCTTTTAAACATCTCCTGTCCATAAAGTGCTGTAAGAAGACGGATTCGTGTGTTTAGAAACTTTAGGAAGATGACCACCATAATGGTACTTCATGTACAGTGGCATAAATATATAAATGGTGGCAATTGTTTCACAAATAGAAGAAAGGTGCATAACCATGAATAATGCTTACTGACCTTTGAGAATGTTGGAGTAACAATAATAGGATAAGAATTGAGAGACGTTTGTAATTGTACAGAAAAATTATGAATATTATTTATGTAATTAAAAGAATTATTACATATTTATTAATTGAGCAAGTTAAATTCGAAAATTGCATTTTTGGACGGGTTTAAATTGATTGTGAACGGGTCTGTCCAGCTGGCCCTTCCATATCCGTCCATGTCATTTTTTGTGCGGGCCAGCATGTCCAATCCTACGTGAGGTCAACGTCAGGGCGGGAATCTTGGAAAACAGATGGAATTCCGCGTATTCGACATTTCGAAACGGGATTTGTGTTTTCGAACTGAAACTCTGTAAACATTGAAAGAGTAGAATCACCAACACTGTAAATGATACTGACTTTATTGGCGATATTCTGAAACAAACATGATTACTATGCAAAGGTATTCGTTTATTTTGGTGGGTTTATGACGCAGGATTAAAAAACGCGCAAGGCTAATCGTTATGAATGTCATGGTGCCAGTGCTGTCTCATGTCAATCGACGTAAACAGGGATGTGGGCAGAAGGCGCTAACATAAACCATTTCGCGATCATTGTCTGGCTGTTCGCTAAGCACATAGCGTTAGCTAAAATGGTTGAACAAAATTATCAGTGAAAGAGCATCAGTGATTTGAACATTCATAATTGTTAATATGGGTTAATATGGTTGCTTGTGTAATTTTCATTTGTTAACTTATGTATTAAGCTGCATTAGAAACAACCAGTCAGTTATGTTATAGTGTGACAGGAATTATTTTATTATCAAAATTTATTATGTACGGTTGTTATTGTGTTGCAAATATTGCACAAATAAATGTTGTTAAAAAGTAAACACAGTAAACAGTATTATTTAGATGCAGAGATTATAATTTTGTGATATTTTAAATATTTGACAGTATGTATTATTTTTCAAAGTTAACTTTGAAATAAAATATTACTTTTCTGAACAGAAATAGGTTTATTTTCCACTTTTAAACAGAAAATACATCATTTGACATGAAAAATGCATCATTTGACACAGAATTTATTTTTTTCTGAAACAGAAAATACTTCATTTGAAACGGAATTTTACTTGGCACTTGTATAGAATCCGGACCTACCTCAACTTTGCCATTATAACTTGATCGCCTATACAATTTATACTCATAGTTGCTGCTGTGTTTTAAGAAGCATCTCTTTAATTCTTATGTAAATAAATTTATACATATTTGTTGTCATACTTATATTGCTATTACTACTTTCGTTTTTGATCACACATGAGATGGGCATTCAGCCATGTGCTCTGCCTTGCCTTCATAAATAGTAATATGTATTTTTAATTTATCAAGTTTGAACACACTAAGTATGATTACAAAAATTATATATATATATATTGCGCGTCTGATCACCTGTCCGATCGCGCGTTCGATTGCGTGCCCGACCGCACGTCATGAGCATGTCAGAAAAATTTGGACTTGCAAAAATGTTATCCTGGATGAGGCCCTGTGGGTAGTGCCAATCCAAAAATATATATAATCCAAATGTTCCATTTTTTAGAAACGATCTATGTACTTACAAATATAAAATTAATTTTGATTTGGGTCAAGGTGATTTGAACCTGCTCTATAGATTACTTGATTATGTATTTATGAACTTCAATCACTTCATCGGGGTAATCTTTCCTCCAGTCTGCAGTGAATACATGTTAACTTTCTACCCTGTTCCTGCATCGATATTCCGTGATTTCCATCACAGCTGATTTTGCTGTTTGCCAAATAACAATCGTCGGCCCTCGTCAAGTCTAGTTCATCTCTTTCCCACGGGAACCGAATGAGATTCAGTTAGTAAGTCAATCTATTCAGTTAGCAAACAAGTCTGGCATCTTTCCTGGCGGGATCAATGCATACGCGTTATATTTCACGGGCATCAAATCCAGGGCATTTCTACTGGGTAGAACTTTGTGTTTTTGTTATGTTTAATTTTAATGCATAATATATGTATCATTCTTATAAACACAATACTTACCGCAATGACTGTATGTTCTTGAACACTGTAAATTCTTGGACACCCTAAAAATCTACACAAGTAATAATTTTTCTCTGCTGCATTTACATGTTTTCGGATACCTTGATCAATTGTGAGAGATTGCATAATTATTGCTTACCAAAAAGTGTGGAGGTGCAACCAATGCGTGTACTTGAATGAAAATCTTGTTTGTGTAGTTGTATAATTTCAAATACATAGTCATGATACACACATGTACCCGGTAGTTCGCTCACCAGTTACTACTCAGACTGACTACTACATCGCCATCTAGTGGTAGTCAGTCTGCAGAAAACTGTAAATTTGCTTACGTGCTGGAATAGGTAAAAAAATATATTATTTTACTGAATGTATATATATATTGTATACTACGGCCATTTATGGTGTTGTTTAACAGGCATGTGGCCCTAATGTTGACTTTAGGGTTATTAATACATGCCTGATTTGTCTATAACTCTATTGTATTATCCAACAGTGAACATATTAGTCCCTTAGGCTTAACAGAAAATAGTGTTAATATTTGCCAGTTTTATCAGAATTGTGCTTCTTTAGTCATTGTTACTACAGAGTGCTGGGATAAAGGGTGACAAAATAACCAGCTTTCATAGCAAATGGATTTATGCAGCCAAGAAAGTCGGAGCACTGTCATTTGAAACACATGATCGTCAAGTGGAAATACCACGTCATAATTTCCAAGAATCCGACGGGGATTTCCACTGAGACTAGTAAAGTATAATTTTTAAAGGTTAGATTGATGAAATTAAAATACGATGTTAGTGATAGGTAATTCACTGGGTCATGGACAATATTTCCCAGCATATTATGGCAAGAATTGTTGTTTAATATTGACATTTAAGTCACTTAAATATATATATGCTAAAGACAAACCTTCCTTTCTAGCAGTTGTCTTGTTGTTTCTAAGATTATATAAATAGCCAAGTACTGAAATGTGCATATGTTCACAAAAGTAGAAATAAGTATAGCAATGATGGAGATAAAAATGTGCAAGATGAGGTACTTAGATAAATAAGAGAAATAATCTGAAAAATGGCAGGTGTTATTAAATTTGGCATACATACAGGAGGTTTACCATACAGAACATGGACATGGATACATGTATGTATTTTATACAATGAGAGATACTGTTCTGGTTAGAACTAGGTACAGTCATAAAAGAAACACTTGCAAACTCACTATTACCCTCAGACTTTTAGGTTCGCGTAGGTGAACATTGTTTGGGCATACTTATAGGCCAACAGCTTCGTGGAGCACCTGCCATCTGGGAGTTTTATTTCGGATGTCAATCTTATTAAATCTGTTGATCTGAACCTCCGTGTATTGAGTCAGTCCCAGATGTTGTTCTTTGTTCTATGCAGTGTTCTGATGGTAAGTCGTGTAGTTTGATTATATGTCAGGATTCTGACCTGTCTGGCACACAGACCTGCCCCCATGAGAGCTGCCATCGATCTTGATCAATCGCATCTGATGTCAAGGCAATCTCATCAGCAAAGTTGATGTTTGATGCTGAGTTAATAACAAAGTCAGGCTAAAGTATACATGTTTATAGAATACCATATTTAAAATAAATTAAACATATTAGAAAAAATGCCCATTCACTAGATGATGCTATGTGCACTAGCTCAGAAGGTGGTTTCCCGGAGTAGTCGTAAATCATTAATGACGTTTGTTATGGTGTAAATAATTTGAACAGTTTTTGTGTTAACACAAATTACACATCATAGAACGTCCTCTACTGATCTGCACTCCTCATGACTTTAAGACAATCACAGAAAATATGCGTAAAGTTATTAACAATCAATTTATGTCCATCTAACATATGGTACAAATCCTTAGAATGGTAATTAAGAACCCCTAAAAAACGGAATTTAAAAAAAAATTATGCATTACTTTTTTCTTCCGAAAGATTACAGTAGTCTAATCCCTAAACGTTTGGTACCAGATATCAAAACTGTCTAGAATTCAGGAGGAAGAAATTAAGATTCATGTATACACTAGTTCAATTATATAACTTTAGATATATATCATGTAATAACCTCGGTATTAATTATGCATATACCGAGCAGTATATGGAAACCTTTGGGCTCTTAGAAGGACAAGGAGTCACCCAAATGCAAATCTTTGAAATGCTCAGACTGGAGCTAATCTATGTAATGTCATGGCAAACCATAAACACAGGAGGAAATTTGCCATGTCACCACATGATTGACAACTTGACATTATAACTATAAGTAAAATTTTTAATAATATGATATACAATTGAACCTCACTTTGTGGACAGCCCGCTAATAGTATACAGCAGCCATGCAATTAAAGTACCCTAGAACAGCCCCAAATTATTTATGTAACAACAAAGTATAGGAAATTAGTTCCGCTAATAAGATCACCTCGCTATTCAGGTCACTTTTGTCCATTTCTGAGGGTCACCTTAAATTCCTTAATAGTAATGTTCTACTGTACATAGTTTTGTATGTATATGTTATTCCCACCAAACTGCCAGGCCTCTTCAGTTGTCAAAAATAATTTTACCGACCGACTACGGTAATTTAATTTTCAGTGTGTTCGCACTTTAAGTGGACCATTGAATCTAATCCAGCTGAGCGGTCATCTTTTGCTATGATCCCATATCTGGCCTCTAGTGCAGCCTTCAGTGTGCCAAATGCAGTCCACTGCAGCTCTCAATGAAGACCACACTGTGTCAGTGTCAGTCTACACTCCAATTATTTATGTTTGTGCTGATTGTTAATTTGGACCTGTGTTGATTTACTCGGTGACATGCTAGTAGGAGGACACTAGTGACAAACCAGTGGTCAATGGTCATACTAATGACACATTCTGATGACCGGCTATCGTTGCTACACATGGCTTATTAGTTGACACGTTGGAATGCTGTAGGATTTCTGGTCATCCTCCTAAATTAACTCCACAGGCCGGTGTAATCTACCCAGGAGTTGTCACAGAATATTGATGTCTTTGTCAGTTCAGTGATTTGTGTTTTCACATTAAATTATTAGTTAATACTGTAATGGAAAACGGGTCTGTAAATTATTCGGAAAATGGGTCTGTAAATTATTAATTTAAATCTACTCGCTGAGATTAATTCACACTATACAAAAACCAAAATTCTAAGATCCTTTGATTTTACCAATTTATCCATGAAGCAATCCATGGAGACATTAATTCAGTTAGGCTGCGAAGCTAACAAACAAGCAACAATAAAAAATAAATCAGTTTGGCTAATTAACTAAATGAATCAAAGAACAAACAAAACCACAACTAATTATAAGTGCATTTAAATAAGACTGATATATCGTCTTTAAAATATCGTGCTCAAGTGTGCAATTTTCGTCATTATTTCAATCGTGCCATAATAGCACATGCCATTTTTGTGATCAACTCGATTTTGACACGTTCTGTCATTATTTCAGTTGTGTCATTTTCATCGCTAATTCAATTGTGCCATTTTGGTATGTGTCATTTTCTGATGTGTCTTTTTATGTGCTGTTTTGGTGTGTGTCATTTTTTATTTTAGATACCGTAAATTTCCGTGTATAATACGCCCCCATGTATAGTATGTAACCTGACTTTTGACATTAACCCCCGATTTCCCCGCTTCTAATATTTTGCTTGAACCCATGAATCCATCTCAGAATCGTAAACATGTCACCTACGCAAGTTACAGCATTGCTGCCTGTTTGTCCCTCAATGGTGACTAGTGTGTAAGCACTATGTAACATTTGTTGTAACTTGATGATTGCGCAACTGATTAAATCAGTGCTTGCTAGAACTTACATTGTGTCGTTCTGATTTCACTTTTAAATTAACACCAAGTTCTATTCTGAAATGCTACATCCAAACCTGATACTTTCAACTGCGAAGCACACATGCGCTACATTCGTCTTTATTTACATTTACAACCTTTGCATTCAGAACTTTAAACGTGGAGTCACATTTGTTGACACCTGACCCGTGACGCGGGTATCATTCATGTAATTCAAGTACGCCAATCATAGCGGGACGCTTCCCAGGCTGCGCTTCCCGGTCTCGTACGCTTCCCACTCATTGGTGTTATTCGTGATGTCAGATATATGGGCTCTCGTCTTTGTCATTTCTCTTTAGCCTTAGCACCATGTATAATACGCACCCCGACTTTTGAGTAAAAAGTGAAGGAAAAAATGCGTATTATACACGGAAATTTACGGTATGCCATAACATAAAGAGATCAATGATACACCTACAAATCACATCTGGTCTTATACCTGGTTACTCCATAGTTCGATGACCGCTGCTTAAATTTGCCACCTGGCTAACACATCAAAGCCCATGCTCTGAAATAAACCATTCAGGAAGTACCTGTATAACAGTCAATTAATTATTATCTCAGAGACAATTACCTGGTCACACCAGCACTGACCAATGGGCAGTTTAGCAGGACACCCCACACTACGCCCACTATGTCTTGTGTAAATAATCACAGCCTCATGTACTGTTTGGTTTCCTTGTTCTGGCGCAGCTGTATTATTCTATTTGGTGAGCAGGTGGGCTTCTTGTAAGAGGAGTAATACTCTAATTGTTCCAATGGTATTAGTAAAACTGACTTCAAAGAGCTTGTATTGAATTAGTGTAATGAAAAATAAGCGTGTGCCCCAAATACAAGACAGTTAAAGATTAGTGGACTCTCAATAAACTTGTGGCTTTCCTGTTCACTCGTTCAGCTGTTGTAATTTCTACAAAATTGTGGCATAATGTCTGCATTCCTACTTCCTGGCCCATCATTTTATTGTAGTTGAAGAGTGGCCTGAGGCAGATCTTACTAACACTTATATACATATATTTAGTTAATTTATAATATATATACACTGTATATATATCTATTTTTTTTTTTATGTATGCCAACCTATAGATTGTGTACATTGTTCAAAAGTTCAAGGTTTACTACTACTGGCTGCTGGTTTAAAAAAATGGAGGCTCTTGTTTTAAACTGAAAAGCAGTGATCACTTTGCTGCCATATCTTCATTGATATCTTTATTACCAAATATTCAGTGATATCTTTATAAATTGCCAAACATTCAGTGGATTGATTGTGCAGCATTACAAATTTGACCATGTTTTGCAGTCTGTAATTAGTTATTTGATTATAATTTGTCATGTAATTTCTTAATCAAATTGACAAATGTCTTCGGTACATAGACTTTAATTTCATCTATGACTAGTGGAGAGCATGAAATCAATGATTGATGTTTGTTCTGCCATCCTAATACGTAGTACGTTTGATACAAATGTGATTTCAGTCCATGTCGCAATGCTCGTCATTCCGCATCATATTGATTCCTACAATGCTAGACATCCACTTAGTCATCATGCAGTGCTGTCCACTGGTTTCACAGCATCGCCAAATTTCACCAAATACATAGCCGTAGCAAATATGTACTTAATTATGTGAAAAATGAGACTGGTGCAGTTGTGTATCCATCCAGGCATACCACATACACCAACAGCGATGGCCGCCCTCGTAATGTCATAAACCACCCTAGAATTAAATAACCATTCATCAGATTACTGACTCACTAGCCTGTGTGGAAGGCAACGACAAACTGTCCATCTACATATATTGATTAAGACGGATGGCATTGAAGTCCACTGCTTTGTGCAAGCAGCCAACCCTGAACTTAAATACATCTCACATCTTGTGCAGATGTCGTCATACTGGGTTGGCAGTGTAGTGATGTCACACGTCATCTACTTGTACACGTGTCTCCATGAACACCAGTATAACTTTCATTGCTTTATTAGGGATCATCTCAGAACGTCAATGTCTGATATCCGACAAAATTACTTTCATTTGGGGGCGGGGGGTCAGAGGCAGTTTCATCGTGCATCGGACATTGATGTTTTATGCTTGGGACCGATACCGTTAATATATTGATATCATCATATCAATGTTGACAAACTCTCATCTGAGGGCGGGGGTGGGGATGAAAATAATTAATTTTGTCTGATGTTGGACATCGATGTTCTGAGATGATCCCTTAGGTGTAATATTTACCTATAACATGGTTCTTTGCGCGAAACGACTCGCAAGACTGTTTAAAACCGAGTCACCTTGGCCTATTCCATCTGAAACCAACCTATCTCTAGTTGACACATATTCCTGTCTAGGTTGACCATGAACTTTTCTCCTGGATTACATAATGTTCAGACAACCATGTGACTGCAGAAATCGGGCCGTCTCAAATGCACTTAATCCAGCATCTTCAAAGGTTAAGAAGGCTTTCTACAGTTGAAATGAAGAGTATTAAAAGGCTTAAGATTTAATTATAATAGCATGGAATCCTTCAGCCAAGCCAGCATTGAGACTAAAGAGGAGATACAAAAAAGACAAGCCTCTTTGTTCTGTATAAAGAGTTAACATTGGATCTGGACATAACCCCTGAGGATATAACCCCACTGGACAAAACCCATCATGGACATAACCTCTCAAGGACAAAAACCCTCATGGTTCATGAACAAACTGCTAATGGTCATTATTAATTTTGTCTGTAATTTCTGTATTTAAAATTATTCAGTCTTATCTACATATACAGGGGGCACAGTGGCTGAGTGGTGAGAGTGCCTGACTGTCGACCGGAGAGACCGGGGTTCAAATCCCGGTGCTGGCCGGGCAGTGGTTCGGTACTGGTTCGGTTGCTGTGTCGAAACTTTGGCAATTTCGCTCACCCTAAGTCACCCCCCTTCGAACCCCCACCGGCCACAATGGAAGGGTAGGCCAACAACACCAGCATGCAAACTACAATGTAGCCAAGGCCCCCAGTCCCCAGCAGCATCGAAAGAGTCTATGACCAAAGAGGCAGTTCGGGTCAACCTGGCCTACGTGCAGGGGGTGCTGAGAATCTCTGGGTCAAGAAGAGCCGCCAAGAGAAAGTAAGTAGACTGAAGATAGCAACATATACACTGTAACCTAAGAACACTACTAAGAGATGAACAGATACAAGAACTGGAGGAAGAACTTAGGGAAACCAGGTTGGTACGGGATCGGAGAAGTCAGAAGAAGAGAGGAATGCTTCACTACCTTACAAAGTGGCCATCTACTATACCATTCCACGGCGAACAATGGCCAAGCAGGAGTAGGCTTTCTCATAAACAAGAAATGGAAAGACAATATAGTGAGAGTTAACAGCATCAGCCCCAGAGTAGCAGAACTTGTTCTGTGCATAACAAAGCTCTGCAAGCTGAAGATAGTACAAGTATATGTACCAACAACATCATACTCAGAAGAACACACAGACAACTTCTACAACGACATTGATGAGACCTTAGAAAAGCCAACCCACTACATCATAGTGATGGGAGACTTTAATGCGCAAGTAGGGAAACGAAAACACATTTCGGAAACGGCAACAGTCAAATTTGGCCTAGGTGTGAAAAACGAAAGAGGCGACACCTTGGTAGAATGGGCAACATCAAGAAAGTACAAAATCATGAATACCATGTTTCAGAAGAGAGCAGGGAGGAGATGGACATGAAAAAGCCCAAACGGAGAAACAAAGAACGAAATTGACTACGTCCTGACAAACAGGCCAGACATGGTCACTGAAATAACTGTCATCAACCAAGTCAACATTGGAAATGACCATATAATGGTAATGAGCAACATCAAACTGGACGTCAAGGCTTAAAGGAAGAAGTTGATAAACAAGAGACGACCAAGTGTAGATACCACACAAATAGGAACAACAAAAGTTGAATTCCAACTTGACCTGCAAAATCGATTCAAGACACTACAAGAACTAGACGACATCGACACCATCAGCGAAAACATCACTGAGGTGATCCAACTAAGTACAACAAGTGTAGCCAAAGTAATCAACAAGCATGTAAAGAGGAGAATATCATCACTGACATGAGCACTGATGAAGAAACGATGAGAAATAATGGATAATGGTGACCATAAAAAACAGATAGAGTACGCAGAAAGAGATCATACGAGAAACGATTATGGCATCAAAGAGTCTGAAGAAAGCCAGAAGAACACAGGCACTAGGCCGAGACAGACTGATTACACTTCTAGACAAGCAGGGTAGAGAAATACAAGACCAAGATATGATCATGGAATGAATAGACGAATTCTACACCGAGCTATACGACAGTGAACAGAATACCATAATTGACACCGACCCGAAAGAGGTACCAGAGATAACACCATGGGAAGTGGAAGCTGCGCTAAGAGATATGAAGAATGGGAAGACATCGGGCAACGACCAAGACACATTAAAAACAGGAGAAGATACTATCTCGGAGACACTGGCTAAGCTGTATACTAAATGCTTATCAGAAAAACGAATACCCACCACATGGAAGAACGCAAAGATGGTGATAATCTTCAAGAAGGGACATAAGATTAAAGAAAGACAAAGAACTACAGACTGATATGCCTTTTATCAAACATCTAAAAATTTCTCACAAAGATACTAATGAATAGGCTAGAGAAGAAACTCGACGAAAACCAACCACGAGAGCAAGCATGATTCAGAAGCAGACCACATACACGTCGTAAACCAACTGAAAGAGAAGTGCAGAGAATATAATATCCCACTCTGCATCACTTTTGTCGACTACGAGAAGGTTTTCGACTTGGTGCAAACTCAAGCAATACTGACCTCCCTTCAAACTCTTGAAAGACATCTACACCAACAGCTCGGTGACAGTTCATCTACACAAAAAGAACAAGATCAACATCAAGAGAGGAGTATGACAGGGTGACACCATATTGCCCAAGCTGTTTACGGCAACGCTCGAAAGCATATTCTGAAGACTTACCTGGAACAAGGTCTGAAGATAAACATTTCGAAAAAAAAAAAGTGATGCTAGAAAATTACTCACCAATATCAACACCGCGCAGATAGAGGACGTTGAAAGCTACGTCTATCTGGGACAGCGATACAGTATCACAGACAAAAACCAAGACAAGGAGATTCAAAGAAGAATCACTGCCATCTGGACAGCATTCGCCAAACACTGTGACATCTTCAAGGGTAACTTTGGAGCCTGCTTGAAGAGACAAGTCTGCAACTCATGCGTACTTCCAGCGATGACATATGGCACGGAAACATAGGCACTCACCATCCAGGCAAAGAACAAGCTAGCAGCCGCACACACATGCGCGTGCGTATTTAAATAAATATTTATCATGGCATCAAGGATATTGTGTGAGGGTAACTTATGCCTTTATTTTGGGTCATAAAAATAGCATTCAAGTGCCTATGACGTTGGGATGCAGTTGCACAGAATGTATTGGCAGTGTTCGTCGAGTATTTGGAATATTGATCTGAGACGGGCAAGACCAGTATACAGTAGGCTGATCTAGTACCAGTACTTAGACAGTGTCCACAATTTCTTGTAATTTTGCAAACACAATACGTCAGCCTGGTTGAATCTAATGAGTCGCTGGGCCCATACAGACGCTGATAATTCAGTTATGAGTTGCCACTGGCCAAATTAGTTGAGTGTGTTGGTATTGTACATGGAAGCGGAGCTGGTTAGTCAGAATCCATCACATGAATGCTTTGTTTTCATAAGGAAAGCAGTGATAATACACATGGTGAATGGTGAAATGTTGCTATTCTTTTTGTTTACTGAGAGAGTATTTGAAGATAATAACGCAGTCAGGATGACTATAGAATATTGGACACGTGAATAATAATAAATACTAATAACTTTATTTAGATACTAAAATCCAAAGTAGAACTCTGTTCATTAGTGTTGACAATAGTCGTTAGAAATTATAAGAAATAAATATTATAATAATACAAGTAAAACATATAAATACAAAACTGAACTAGAGAACCTAAATCAAAGATGACATTGATGTAAATTGTATTATATATCATCAGTAGTAAAAATAAGTATATATATATATATAAATATATAAAACAACTATATAGTAAATTGCGAGATAAATATATTAGAAATATATATTAGTTAATTAATAAATAATAAATAACTACAGTAATACATTATTAGTTTCAATTAAAATTTCAAATAATAAAATAAATATGGGGTATGACGACTAAAGTATAAAATTATGGTTTGATCATTTGGTCACTTGTATCTGGACATTAGATTGACTGACTTACACTTCCAAAGATAAAAGTGGGATATAGGACTGAAACAATGCACAAGTGTTTTGGCTTGATTTTTGTTATCTTTCGAAATCCTGACATTCCAAACATCCTTATATATTCGGCGACTGATTTCCATCAATTTAGTAAGGTCTTTCTGGATTTCTCTTCCCTTGTATGCCAAACCAAGGGCTACTGTGAAATGTTGGTACAGGCATTGTGTTTTCAGATTATGTGCACAAACCAGGTCCAGTTCCTTCTTTTAATTAATCGTATATATAAATCAGGAAACCATCAATTGGTCTGTCGATCTCATCTCATCATTCAAAGGACTGTGAATGAATGGAACAGATTATCTGATGATTGTGTGGGTGCTAGTAGTGTGAATATGTTTAAAAATAAAATCGACACATATCTCAGAAGGGCTGGATATATGTAGATAAAAGGGTTGGACTCTTGATAAGCCAAAGGGCTTCCTTGTCCACCTGCCATCTAGAGTTAATTCTCTGGATGGCAATCTTGATAAATCTTGTTAAATAACTTTCCGTCATTGCAATTTTGTCATGTCTTTTTATGTTGACGATTTATCTCAGACATTTGTTGAACAATTATGGTTTGGATTTGTCTGGTTGTCATGGTTACTCCATGTCCCAGTGCCATAGATCAACTTATCTATTCCAAAAAAATGCACATAAAATTTGTACTGAAGAATCAGATTTTGTTTCTCATTGAGAAAGATGTATTCCACATTCTCCGTATACCGACCATGTTCTAATGTTTTTAATAGTGGTGTAAATATGTTGAAAGTTTATTACCTACCAAGTTGCATTTAATAAGTCGAAACGAGTGTTCTCGTTTTGAACGTTGCGCCCACAAAACATTGAGATTGTACATAAGACATTCAAACACACTTGTAGTAAACAACAGCTGTTGGCTGTATAGTTCCTGAAATTCTTCTTTGAAGTTGGCTGCAAGACCTCAAATGGGATGAAGTACAATTGATTCAGGTAACCCTCAGGACTGGGCAAAATTAACCTGAATAGCGAGGTGACTGTATAGTCCGTATTATCACGACTAATTGTCTATACTTTACTGTTATAAAAATAATTTGGGACTGTCTCTAGGAGACCTTATTTGCAATGTGGCTGTATTACCGAGCTGATCGTAAAGCGAGGTTTGACTGCATTACCACCCTCTGGCTTGAGATTCCAGGTAACAGAACAGGTCATTTTGACTCAAGATGATGAATCAATCAGAATCTTTGTCTGACTCATTCAATCCTGCATTTGACGTCTTCACATCCATAGTCCATTGTTACATATGTCCAGCTCAGTAAATGAGACCAGACAGCCGTATGAAATTTGTGTCTTATTGTGAGCCTTAGAGAATATTTCCGGCCATCGCTGTAGTCAACTATTGCCTTGTCTGTCCAAGCGTCTGTCCACTCAGTAACATTGTCAGACAACATCTGGTCAAGACTGCTGGCTGGAGCATGCCCTCTGTGTGCCCTATGGGCTGGATGGTCTAGCCTGCGGTCATCTTTGTGAAGCCAAAGCATTGCCTTACCATGTGATGACAGACAACTCAATATTCGTACGGGTTGAGTGTTAGTGTAACAAGGGATGTCAGTATTTGTAGGTCTCTCGTTGCATCAGTAGTGTTCATCGATGCAGCTAAGATTACCTTGCACATATTGTCTTAATGTGTGGTGGGTGATTCTTGTTTGTGTGATGATACTGTTTGGGTGCATAAGTGACTTAGATCTATGTAATCTTCACATTCTGGACATATTGCCATTCTATGACGTATGATTGCATTGATGTCTGGGTACAAAATTGGTATCTGAATCTCCACGTTTTGGACATATTCCCACTGTATGACATCTTATATAACATGTATGGATGACTGGATACACTATTGACATATTAAATTAATTTCCACATTTTGGACATCCAGCTGATAATACAGACTGTACGGTTAATTTTGCCCAGTCCTGAGGGTGACCTGAATCAGTTGTAAGTTCTTCATCCCATTTGAGGTCTTGCAGCCAACTTCAAAGAAGAATTTCAGGAACTTGCAGCTTGCACCACGTGCCCCCGCAATACTGCCAATAGCTGTGTTTGCTATTTGAATGTCTTATGTACAATCTGATTGTTTTGTGGGCGCAACATTCAAAACGCGAACACTCTTTTTGACTTATAAAATGCAACTTGGTAGGTAATATATGTCTGGATGCACAAATGGCATTTTGGACATATTCGTTCTATGCAGCATCTTATATATCTAGATCTATGCATAATTAACATCTGTTGCTAATTAAGCTCCACATTTTGGACATAATATATATATACTATCTTCACTGAAGGATTCTGACTGGAAGGATTCGTAAATAGTTCAGATAGACTATGGATTTGTTGTGTTTTCTCACTGTCTAGAAAACTGTGAGTCTGCAGTGTTTCATGCAATCTTTCCCACGCTGCATGTGCCTTTACTCGTGATGTGCCTTGCAAATGGTTGTGACAAACACAAAAATCCTTCGCGAAATCCTACTACGAAAAAATCGTACTGCACAACATTCTGTGGCTGTGCAGTATGGCCGGACATTTGACTGACACGTTAAATGGATGGGAAGAATCGTTTCATCAACTAACTACAGTGCTATTCCCTCCCTGTGCTATGGGGAGCTAGGGACAGTCCTTCTTGGAAAGCATTGAAGCAGAGCAACTGAGGCACCATTACATGAGTTTTAGCCCTGCCACCGGGTCTGGCAAGCTTATTAAAATGGCTGCTGCAAATATGAAAACGTTGGACATTGTGTTGTATTTTTCATTGAAATTTTATGCCCAAAATTGTCTTTTGACAAAACATAAGGCAACATTCTTTCAACGAGAACTGTAGGGAAAGTAATGATTGGCAGATCTATGACATCCGTAGAGTAACGTAACACTTTGTGTTACTACCAAAGCAGTAATATTGAAATGTTTCTTCTGTTTATACTGTAATGTTACAAATTGTTTTATGTGCATGTATTAGTAAATGTGACACTATATATAGATGTATTTGTTGTTTTTATGTTACTTTTAACCTCTGCATCCTCAGTATAGCTTTGATCTGTAATTCCGACGAATCAGAATTAATCAGAACCAGAGATCATATCAATGCCGATGTAGTATGAAGAATCTTCCAGACATTATTATTTTATATCATGGTGAACTGCCACGCGATGATGAATCAGAACATTTATTTCTTCAAAGCATGCAAGCGAGCAAGCACTCACAAATACAATTCAACTGGAAAAGCTGCCAGTAATAGGATATCGTCCATGTCGAGTGTGCATTATTTTTCTTTTACTTCCGTTTACAACTTCTTTGATCTGTATCAAACAACTGCATTCTTAACCTGGTGTAAGTATCCATCATACAATCGTTATTTATGGAAATATGATGGGAACACAATTTCTTCTCGAATCTTCATTTCAAGTGTAGATTTGTGTTTTTAGAAGAAATATTCTTGCATGTATGTGCAAAGCCCCAAAGGAATGTCTTGAAGGTAATGTGATAAAATTTGCACTGGGGTCCAGTCTTTGAAATAAGAAAAAATGCTAGACTAGCAAGATGAAAGCGCAACTCATCCCCATGGAATTAATCTGAGTGTTAGAGATTATAAAAGGCCAGGCTTTTCGTGACCTACTGGACTATAGGGACCCACTCACTCTGGGGAGACACCAATGTTTCATTTCCGTTTCACAGGATTGTTCAGTTAGCACCCTGAAAATAGTTATGAACAGAGAATGGAAATATTTGAGGACTACAACAGTTATGCTGATCAGACGTTTAGAAGTTAAACTTAAAGTTGCATTCTGAAATCATCCATCTTTTAAATACAAATTTCCAGTGAATCAGCTTGCTTCATACACTCTATCTCACTTTCCTCGACACCTTATAAACTGTTTTCATTTCATATGCAATTTCAAGATAATGGAATTACAAAATTAAAGGTTTCATTTCTTCCGAGGGGTTTCTACTTTAAGGTTCTTCCTGAAACATTGGTGCCCGACATATAAACCATCTATGGAATAAACATTAACATATAGACATACACACACGCATGCACGCACACACATGCACGCACTCACATAAACACACACTCACACACACACACACACACACACACACACACACACACACACACACACACACACACACACACACACACACACACACACACACACACACACACACATTACACACACACGCACACACACACACACACTCACACACACACACACACACACACACACACACACACACACACACACACACACACACACACACACACACACACACACACACACACACACACACACACACACACACAGAAAAATAACAACAAAGACTTGTCATTAAATCATCGTTGTTGCCAATCTTGTTTTTTGGGGGTGTTTGGGCGGCTTATGGTATGACATAAATAAACACTATATTGCTCGGGTCAAGGTTACATGTACAGGACATTAAGAGTGGCTAGGGCGTTATGGAACGTACGTCTTGTGTCTTGTTCTTATGTCATTGGGCTAGTGCGTCAAGAAACGTACGTCTTGTTCTTATGTCATTGGGCTAGTGCGTTATGGAACGTACGTCTTGTGTCTTGTTCTTATGTCATTTGGCTAGTGCGTCAAGAAACGTACGTCTTGTTCTTATGTCATTGGGCTAGTGCATCATGGAACGTACGTCTTGTTCTTATGTCATTGGGCTAGTGCATCATGGAACGTACGTCTTGTTCTTATGTCATTGGGCTAGTGCGTCAAGAAACGTACGTCTTGTTCTTATGTCATTGGGCTAGTGCGTCAAGAAACGTACGTCTTGTTCTTATGTCATTGGGCTAGTGCGTCATGGAACGTACGTCTTGTTCTTATGTCATTGGGCTAGTGCATCATGGAACGTACGTCTTGTTCTTATGTCATTGGGCTAGTGCGTCCTGGAACGTACGTCTTGTTCTTATGTCATTGGGCTAGTGCGTCATGGAACGTACGTCTTGTTCTTATGTCATTGGGCTAGTGCGTCATGGAACGTACGTCTTGTTCTTATGTCATTGGGCTAGTGCGTCATGGAACGTATGTCTTGTTCTTATGTCATTGGGCTAGTGCGTCATGGAACGTACGTCTTGTTCTTATGTCATTGGGCTAGTGCGTCATGGAACGTACGTCTTGTTCTTATGTCATTGGGCTAGTGCGTCATGGAACGTATGTCTTGTTCTTATGTCATTGGGCTAGTGCGTCATGGAACGTATGTCTTGCGTCTTGTTCTTATGTCATTGGGCTAGTGCGTCATGGAACGTATGTCTTGCGTCTTGTTCTTATGTCATTGGGCTAGTGCGTCATGGAACGTACGTCTTGTTCTTATGTCATTGGGCTAGTGCGTCTCTTATGTCATTGGGCTTATGTGGGCGTCATCTTGTTCTTATGTCACGCCCTGGAACGTCTTGTTCTTATGTCATTGGGCTAGTGCGTCATGGAACGTACGTCTTGTTCTTATGTCATTGGGCTAGTGCGTCATGGAACGTATGTCTTGCGTCTTGTTCTTATGTCATTGGGCTAGTGCGTCATGGAACGTATGTCTTGCGTCTTGTTCTTATGTCATTGGGCTAGTGCGTCATGGAACGTATGTCTTGCGTCTTGTTCTTATGTCATTGGGCTAGTGCGTCATGGAACGTATGTCTTGCGTCTTGTTCTTATGTCATTGGGCTAGTGCATCATGGAACGTACGTCTTGCGTCTTGTTCTTATGTCATTGGGCTAGTGCGTCATGGAACGTATGTCTTGCGTCTTGTTCTTATGTCATTGGGATAGTGCCTCATGGAACGTATGTCTTGCGTCTTGTTCTTATGTCATTGGGCTAGTGCATCATGGAACGTACGTCTTGCGTCTTGTTCTTATGTCATTGGGATAGTGCGTCATGGAACGTACGTCTTGTTCTTATGTCATTGGGCTAGTGCGTCATGGAACGTATGTCTTGCGTCTTGTTCTTATGTCATTGGGCTAGTGCGTCATGGAACGTATGTCTTGCGTCTTGTTCTTATGTCATTGGGCTAGTGCGTCATGGAACGTATGTCTTGCGTCTTGTTCTTATGTCATTGGGCTAGTGCGTCATGGAACGTACGTCTTGCGTCTTGTTCTTATGTCATTGGGCTAGTGCGTCATGGAACGTACGTCTTGCGTCTTGTTCTTATGTCATTGGGCTAGTGCGTCATGGAACGTATGTCTTGCGTCTTGTTCTTATGTCATTGGGCTAGTGCATCATGGAACGTACGTCTTGCGTCTTGTTCTTATGTCATTGGGCTAGTGCGTCATGGAACGTACGTCTTGTTCTTATGTCATTGGGCTAGTGCGTCATGGAACGTACGTCTTGCGTCTTGTTCTTATGTCATTGGGCTAGTGCATCATGGAACGTATGTCTTGCGTCTTGTTCTTATGTCATTGGGCTAGTGCGTCATGGAACGTATGTCTTGCGTCTTGTTCTTATGTCATTGGGATAGTGCGTCATGGAACGTATGTCTTGCGTCTTGTTCTTATGTCATTGGGATAGTGCGTCATGGAACGTCCGTCTTGTGTCTTGTTCTTATGTCATTGGGCTGATGCTAATAAAATGTGTCTAGCTGGAAGGACGTCTGTTGTAGGCTGACATTGAGCCACTGCTGGAAGCACTACAC
This sequence comes from Paraescarpia echinospica, assembly GCA_020002185.1. Lineage (NCBI taxonomy): Eukaryota > Metazoa > Annelida > Polychaeta > Sabellida > Siboglinidae > Paraescarpia > Paraescarpia echinospica. The sequence continues at coordinate 28,719,759 of CM034540.1, forward strand.
AGACACATATTTGTTACCATGTCAGTGTTCTTGTGGTGCAGTGGAACCTCACTATTAAGGTCCCCTTCAGGACTGGACAGAAGTGACCTGAATAGCGAGGTGACCTTATTAGCGGGACTAATTTCCTATATTTTTCTGTTACAGAAATAATTTGGGACTGTCCCAGGGTGACCTTAATTGCGAGGTGGCTGTATTACTGAGGTACTTTTTTAGTTTAGTCTCTACATCTAACTATAATCGAGCTGGTGCAGTTTGTGTGCATATTAAGCATATCCTCCTAGACACTTCGCATCTTGGCTGCCAAACTTTTCTATATTTATTATGAATGATAAACTTTTTATTTGCTTTACCCCCACAACAATAGTGTTAACCTATTAAATGTAATACTATTCAGTGATATAATGTTTGCAGTTCAAGGGTTTGGCGTTATGATGTAAAGTTGGTAAAATAAAAGATGATACATCATAATACTATTACCAGTTAACTTGGTTGTATAATATTATGCCATTAGCTTGACACTGGGGTGTTGCTGTCTGGAGTAGCCACCAGGGCATTGCCCTTGACCTGTGTGCCTCATCCAGGCGGGGTCAAACTAATTTCCAGGTGACCGGCACATTCTGGGAAGTATTTAGTTTTTAATATTTGCCACATCGGTGCTCACTATGTGGGGATAGGGGGCTGGAAAGATACAGTCAGGGTGAAGTCAGGGGGCAGACTGGGTGCACACAGGGGACAGAGTGGGTGCAGACAGGGGACAGACTGGGTGCAGACAGAAGACAGACTGGGTGCAGACAGGTGGCAGACAGGGGGCAAACAGGGTGCAGACAGTGGGCAGACTGGGTGCAGACTGGGTGTAGACGGGGCAGACTAGGTGCAGACAGGGGGCAGACTGGTTGCAGACAGGGGACAAACTGGGTGCAGTCGGGGGCAGACTGCGTGAAGACGGGGCAGACAGGGGGAAGACTGGTGCAGACAGGGAGTCGGAGCTCGGTGCAGACAGGGGGCAGAATGGGCACAGACAGAGGGCAGACTGGTTGCAGACAGGGGGCAGACTGAGTTAAGACGGGACAGACAGGAGACAGGGTGCAGACAGGGGGCAGACTGGTTGCAGACAGGGGGCAGACTGAGTGAAGATGGGATAGACAGGGGACAGGGTACAGACAGGGTGCAGACAGGGGGCAGACAGGGTGCAGACTGAGGGCAGACAGGGGGCAGACAGGGTGCAGACAAGGTGCAGACTGGGGGCAGACAAGGTGCAGACAGGGGGTCGGAGCTGGGTGCAGTGATGGCAACATAGAAATGGTCATCATTGATGGAGAATGGTTTGATTTAATGGCCATGTGAGATGTGGAGTTAGACTGGATCAGCTGTGACAGCTGATATAACTGGACTGACCAGGCTGGACTTATCTGACCGTAACAACTGCTCACTCTCTGCACCAGCTGCCTGTTCAGATAGACTTATTAGGTAAAATTGGGTAAAAATCATTTAAAAATTAGAAAGATTTCTGGCTTGCTGTATATGTTGCATTTACTTGTTACTGTGTTTTGGAAGTTGATTCTGTAACATAGTAGAGAATTGTTTTGGTCTTTATATGAAGTCATTTTCAAGGCGAAATGTCACATATATACAATGTTTATTGTTTTTGACAAAAAACTCTTTGTTGCTTCACCTTGAGAATGTAAATGAACACCTATACGCATTTAAAATCTGAGTGTTGTAATGGTTATAACTGGTGCCCTGGGGTACTTGCTCCAAGACCAGGTGTGAGGTAGTCTAGAATTGCTTAGCTAGGGTTGCGACGCGGTCTCTGTTTTCTCACTCGGTGCCTCTTCTGAAGTCTTTGCACTGGCTTCCTGTCTGATATCGTATTATTTTTAAGATCTGTACCATTACCTACCAGACACTTTCATGTAAGCAACCAGCATATTTATATTCATTGCTTACTCCTGTAAAAAAGCCTATCCAGATACGATCATCTGGTTCGGATTTACATTTTGTTCCTAGAGTCAATACTAATATTGGAACTAGGGCATTTTCTGTTGCTGCACCAACTCTCTGGAATATGTTCCCACTTAGTGTTAGATCAGTTGAAAATATTATACAATTTCGCCGTCATTTAAAAACTTACCTTTATAACCTTGCATATCCACCTTAGCTCCCTGGCGTATCGATCCATCTGTTGATGACTTTAACATGGCTTATTGATTCTGATATTGACTAACCCTTTTGTGTTTATGCACTTCTGAGCTTGGTTTCCGAGGATTTAGGCACAAAAGAAGTTACCTTACTGTTATTGGTATTATTATTAATATAGGGCTGAAAGTGCTAATCAAAGAATGAGTACTAATATTTTTACTTATGTCGCAATGAATTTACCTTTTTATCTGTGACATTTTGATCACTATCAGTAATCTTCATCAGACAACTTCTGCTCTATGGCGAAATCAAATAAACTTGATATTTGATGATACTAGAACAACCAACATTGCAACATGTTGAAACAACATGAGACCAAACACCACTATGGATCAATTCTATA
>CM034540.1:28727300-28788598 GCA_020002185.1 Paraescarpia echinospica
TCCCTGTCTCTCTCCATCCATATCTCTCTTCCTCCCTCTCTCTCCTGAGTCTCCTCCCATTCACTTCCCTCTATCGTCCCACCTCTCTGCCCCCATTGAAGGTGTACCACAAGAGTTAGGTTACTGGCATATTGATGACAGGTGCAATAAACAAGGCTAGGGATGCTGCAGACAGCCAGCAGCTACTGCAGTCTTCCCACAGTCTCTCCCTGCCTTATAATTACAGGTGGGAGACGTTATTCCCCATTTCCCACCCTTCCATCATGCTGGCTTTCCCTGCCTCCCTCCCTCCCTCTCTCCCTCCCTCCCTCAGTCCCTCCCTCCCTCCCTCCCTCTCCCTCCTTCCCCCCTCTCCATCCCTCTTGTTTGCCTTCCTCTGTCCGTCCTACCCTCCCTCGTTCATCCCTCCCTATCTCCCTCCCTACTTCCCTCATCCGTCCATCCCATCCTCCTCCATCTCTCCCTCCCTCCCTGCCTCCCTCTCACCATACCTTCTTTCTTCCTTACTCCTCCCACCCTCCCTCCATCCTCCTTCATCTCTCCCTCCCTCCCTGCCTTCCTCTCACCATACCTTCCTTACTCCTCCCTCCCTCCCTCCCTGCCTCCATCCATCCCTCCCTCCCTCCCTCCCTGCCTCCATCTCTCCTTCCCCGCCTCCCTCCCTTATTTTGATGTACCACTTTTTGTAGTGTTCTTATGTTGGAAAAATAAAGAAATTATTATTTACTAACTACATGATAAAAATGTACATTTGCTACTATAGTACTAATAGATGTGTCACATGTAATACACTTCTACTCTCTCCTTTTCAATTAGAAACATGCTTAGATTACTTTAATTATATTATATATATATATTATTTTTACATAGAGAATAAAAAAGAAGAATATAGAGCTCAGCACCTATAGATAGGCAAATGGAATCCAGGACAAAGTACACCATTCATGGGTGAATGACTTATTCTGACCCAGATTTTCCTGCACCGATCAGCTCCTGTTTCATCATCTGTACTGATTGAATTCTGACCTCAACTCATTCCCTGGCCCAAATTAACATTGATATCACACCTGTTTCACTGACAGCACATAATACACTACATTCTTTCACGGGTTAAGTTAGACATTCTTATCCACTCTTGCACAAAAATAATATGGTAATACCAGATAAGTGACCTCCGCCCCTGTAGATTAAGCTGTGGAAGTATTTCTGGTCACCTGACCTCTGCAAACCCTTCCAGTGATTCTATTAGTAACCTTAATAAGCGAAGCATCAGATATCAGCGTTGGTTTATTGCAAGGCGTAGCTTTACGTCACGGTTGCGTCAGACGGCTATGGTCTTGTTTATTTCGTTAAGGAAACGCTCAAAGCATGTGCAGCCAATGATACCAAACATTGTATTGAATCTATTTCAGGAAATGTGATGTAGTATAGAGAGATCTGGGGCAACATAATTATATTTAAAAAAATATATATGTATATAGAATCAAAGTATTACCATTATTCGTAAAGCGGGAAAGCTAATAAAGATTGTCCATAGGGTTAAGTGTTTTTTAAACACATGACTCCTCTGCATTTAAATTATACGTAAAATTGCACACCATCTAGATACATTAAACTGCTAACTGTGGATTATTGTAACTGCATTTTCTCCAAAATATGTCAGTCATCCCTATATTATTTCGGGACACAGATAAGCCCAGTTAACCCTTTTTATCCCAGACACCTGCCCAGTAACAAGGCCCATGTTACCAGGACATTTGGAAAAAACGGATATTTAAAAAAGTACCCGCTGTGTTTCAAATTTGATTTTCTCGGCAACTACATTGTATGTATACAATTGCCGTACACCAAATGAAAGCTAAGAAGCGCAGCATTCCAATGATTATAATGATTATAATGCATACCTGTTTATTCAACTATCGATATAATAAGTTTAAATTAGTAGAGTGAAATTTTTTTTCTCCAAAATACATGCCCGAACTTCAGCACAACTTTTTGACTGCTTCTTATGTACAAGGCAACTTCAATAAAATTTGTATAAAATACAATAGCTACGGTTTGTTAAAAGAATCATCCCTGTGTGACAACTAGAATGAAACTTATGAGCAATTTTCATCAGTTCGAAATATTAATCCAGTCGTGTTGAAAACCTTTGAACTCTTCGTCGGACTCGCCAAACAAATTCGATACCCATCGGGGCTGGGTCTCTTCGTCGCCCTCAGCAGCATAATCCTGCGCTCTATCCAGTGGGTCACCTGCCGTTTCGCCGTCAAAATCATCCATGATATACTCGTCGACACCAGAAATGTCACTACCTTCACTGTCTGATGCACATTCGTCTGCCATTTTAAAACCTATCAATTATTTACAACAAAACAACTTTCAACAAACACATCTAACTCACTGAAATTGCATTGATTAAATGGCGACTGGCATGCAGGAAGTTCCAAGTAACCTTGTTCTGATCGTATGACAGAACCATGTGGCATAAATTTAGTCAAAATGGGTTAAAAAGGGTTAACAGCATCAGCTTTACAAACTGAAGATTTTATGTAGCTCCAACCCAAAAATATAAAATCACTTAAATAAAGAATGTTTATGTTTTATTAAACAAAAACTGTGTATCAATATATCATCTACCATACAACTGCATAAAGTCATCTTCTAAACACAAAATGAACATAAAATCACATAAGATAGCCTATATGGGTACACAAGCTTACGACTCTCCCAACCCATAGTGCCTCCTTCCCCCGCCTCCTTCCCCCCGCCTCCCTCCCCCTGTCTCCTTCCCCGACCTCCCTCCCCCTGTCTCATCCCCACCCCCTTCCCTCGCCTCCCTCCCATGTCTCCTCCCCACCCCCTTCCCCCGCCTCTTTCCCCCACCTCCTTCCCCCAGCTCCTTCCCCCACCTCCTTCCCCCACCTCCTTTCCCCGCCTCCTTTCCCCTGCCTCCCTACCCCGTCTGTTTCCCCCACCTCCCTCCCCGCCTCTCCCCACCTCCTTCCCCCCGCCTCCTTCCCCCGCCTCCTTCCCCCTGTCTCCTCCCCACCCCGTTCTCCCGCCTCCTTCCCCCCACCTCCTTCCCTGCCTCCTTTCTCCCTGTCTCCTCCCACCTCCTCACATCTCCCTCCCCCGCCTCCTTCCCCCCCCCTCCTTCCCCCACCTCTTTCCCCCGCCTCCTTCCCCCCACCTCCTTCCCCCACCTCATTCCCCGCCTCCTTCCCCCTGCCTCCTTCCCCTACCTCCTTTCCGTGCCTCCCTCCCCTGTCTGTTTCCCCTCCCTCCCTCCCCGCCTCTCTCCCCACCTCCTTCCGGCTTCCTTCCCCACACCTCCTTCCCCCGGCCTCCCTCCCCACCGCCTCTCTCCCCGCCCTCCCCCCGCCTCCCTCCCCGGCCTCCTTCCCCCGCCTCCCTCCCCGCCTCTCTCCCCACCTCCTTCCCCCCGCCTCCTTCCCCCCGCCTCCTTCCCCCTGTCTCCTTCCCCCTGTCTCCTCCCCACCCCGTTCTCCCACCTCCTTCCCCCCGCCTCCTTCCCCTGCCTCCTCCCTTTCTCCTCCCCACCCCCTTCTCATGCCTCCCTTCCCCCCACCTCCTTCCCCCTGTCTCCTCCCCCACCCCTTCCCCCCTCCTCCCCCACCTCCTTACTCCCACCTCCTTCCCCCCGCCTCCTTCCCTCACCTCCTTCCCCCCGCCTCCCTCCCCTGTGTGTTTCTCCCACCTCCCTCCTCGCCTCTCTCCCCACTTCCTTCCCCTGCCTCCTTTCCCCCGCCTCCTTGATTTTCCTTTTTAAACCCTTCATGGGCTGAAGTCACATGACTCAATTTGGCCCAAACTAACATGGGCGTCCATTGAAGCAACGGAGGTCCACTCGCTCTTTCTGTGTCTGTTCGTATCCTTGGGCCATTTCAGAAAACACAACGATTGATAATTATATTTACAGTTATTTACTTGTTTTTGGAATGCACTGCTTTTATCGGGGGGCCTGAGAGAATTGAGTGATGATCAGTTCTGCAGTTCTGATGGTATGAATGAATGTGATGACTGCTAAAGCTATCTATTTGTCAATATGTGCTGATGCATGTAGTTTGATTTTTTTGCAAATTGTCAATTAAGACATGGAGAAAATCATCAATGGTCAAGGGATATGACCTGCATCTGTTAAGTTGAAAGCTGAGGTGGATTTAATTACTTGATTACTGTTTGTCATAAAGATTGACCACAATGACAGGCTAACCGCATTTTATTACCACTTAGTAAAATGTATGTTCACGCTGATGTAGATATCTGAAAGCATTACGTTGTTCTGTCCTCCATTGAATATAAACAGAATGCCTTGCTACGTCAGTGAACATACCATATATGGACATCACGACTGTGTAATTATAATCTTTTTTAAATAATGTAACTAAAATAGCACATGCCTGTTGTTTTTAGGAGATTTCCTCCACCCGTTTTCTTTGAAGTTGCAGAATTGTAATTCAGTGTTAGTATTTATTGCTGAGTGCGCCATAAATGTCACAGGTGCAGTTGATTCAGTCGTTTCTAATTTATAAAAAGCCTCGACACCTGATGTCGCTTAATCTTAATATTTATTAATCACAGCCTACACAGCTGGTACAGGTGGAGTCGAGACTCGATTCTGTAGGAGGCTTACGTGCTCATAAAATGTCATTTCTATCATAAATTCCTGTTTCGCTAATAAAATGTTGATGAAGTGCGAAAATGCATTTCACCGAAAGACGTTGTTTTCGGTGCAAGCAAATGGCTAATTCTATGATTAATTCACTTATATGTTATCGTGGATTTGGTTGCTTTGGGTGAATGTTCACGGTATTAGTTATGTTAGTGAAACATTACAGTGACAGATTTTGACTGGTTAGGCATTAACAAAATCCACATCACCTGCTATATAATGACGAGTTATACTTGTAGTTTAAATATAATAAATCCCAGTCAGAGGCCACATATAATACAGTTTGAGCCTATATACCAATTGGAGGCCAAGTACCGTAAAGACTATGCATTCAGTCACCTAAAAATAATTAAATTCTCAGCTGTCCAAAAATCTAGTTAAAAAAATATTTTTGGTGTGCGAAAATATAATCATTATGGACTGTAAGTATTCGGACACGTAAAAAATGTGTGTCCAAAAAATGCAGTACAGAAATAATTCTTTTTGTAGATTTTTAGTGTGTCCAAAAACATACGGTGGCCCAATACATACGGTGGCCCAATACATGCGGTGGCCCAATACATACGGTGGCCCAATACATACGGTGGCCCAATACATACGGTGGCCCAATACATGCGGTGGCCCAATACATACGGTCATTAGGGTAGTTTATTTTTAACCCCAAAAGTGCCAAAGCTATATAATAATTTTATCTTAAAAAATGGTCGATAGATGCCACTCAAGTGGCATTTTTGGGGTTATTCCCATTCTATAGTACTACTTTGAGCCTCTTACACCTGTTCACTCCATTATCATTGTCAAACTTCATCCAAGATTTTCTCACTTTCACTCCTGCCAATTTTGAGGTTATTGCATTGATTTAAAGAGACCACAATGTTACACACCATCATTTTATTTTAAACATAATCACAGTCACAGTATATTTATACAATATGTAGTATGATTTAATTAAAATAAAATCATAGCCACTGTGTACCACGTATGACCGAAATATAAACGCAATCACAGCCCCTAGTTCAGTCAAACAAGAAGCGAAATCGCAGATTACAGGACAGTTAGAATGGAATGAGAATCTGAGGCCGAGGTGCAGTTTATGATTGCCCTGCATATTCTAACACTTGAACTACATGCCCGGTCTGCTCTGCTAGGTCTTTGACTTGCTCTGCTGCCACTAAACGTATCATGAGATCCTCTTCTGTATTCATGAGTCATTTTCTTTTTTGCACATGTCTGGATTCGTGCTTAAATCTGGATATATTTGTGTGAACGGGTGAGCATTTGCATTTGCCCCCACTTGCTGGTGTATTGTGGGTTTATATAACCTGTGCAGAAAATGCGGTTGACTTTGGCTGATCTTTTGACTTGAAAGCGGTTAACAAGGTTAAAATTGTCAAAACTGGGTTACACTGATCAAAACTATATTAAACCAGTCGAACCTGTTTGTTTATTGTTAATGTATTTTAAACATTAATTTCTGGATCCAGTGCATTGCGGTTTGCCTAGAGTCACAATAAAAATGCATATATGTACATGTGTATGCGTGCATATGTGTGTGTGTTTGCATGTGTGTGTGTGTGTGTTTGCATGTGCGTGCGTGTGTGCATGCGAGCCAGTGTGCATGCATGTAGTTCCCCAATTATATTGATAATAGAACCAGCCACTGGTTAGTTTTCTGGTGTCAGACAACCTACCCCAAATGTTGATAGTGTGTTATGTGTAGATATGTAAGTATATATATATGCAAGGCAGTAGCATGCAGTGGACATTACTTGGAACTACCGTAATGACCACATGTATTGGGACACTTAAAAATAATTAAATTATCAGCTGTCCCAAAACATACGGTACATAAAAATAAATCTCAGTTTCACTGTCCCAATACTTAGAGGCGCGGACAAGTCCTGACGTCATGTCGTCCTCATCTATTACCTGCTACTAACTATTTTTCAGTGTCTCAATGGCCCTATATTCCATGTGTCCAAATACATAGGGACAAACTAATTACATTTATTAAAGTGTCCCAAAACATACGATACAGAAAAATAGTTATTTATCTAGATTTTTAGGGTGTCCCAAAACATACGGTCATCACAGTAAGTTAGTTTCCTTCTCTCCATCGCAAGCTTAATGACCGTGAAATGGCAGACACGACTATTGCTGTTGAAATCACTAGTGGTCATACCGGTCAGACAATGATCTACACTGATCTAAAGATTATTGCAATGCATTAATAAACATTGCCTCTCATTGGATGAGCAGTATAGATGCACTTTGGACTGCGTATTTGTATCTAGCTGTGGCTGATAAACAAGATGTCATCATAGTAAGTACCCACACAAGGGACATGTTACTCGGGGATTATTAATAAATAAATGTCAATCGCTACATCCGACATATGATCAATTTAAATTTCCATTGCATTTGTACCTGTAAATAATTAATAAAAGGTAAAATCTGTCAGATGAATTGGAGATAAAAACTGATTGATCAATGTTACTAATCATGCATTGCATATAAACATATCTGATTATGACAGCATAGTTGATGAGAGATGTGTTTTTGTCTGTGGTATCTTCCAGACTGGTTCGTTTGTTGGATGGCTTAATCTATTGGAAAGGGAAATTTGTATATATATTTAAGAAGATAACGCTGGTCTGTAAACAGAATCCGGTTGTTTTGGATTACATTTGACAGGGAGCATCCCGTTATTGAATATCAAAAATGTTCACCTGAGCTTAATGAAATAATTAATACTGACATATACACATGATTTCCACATAATTCAAAAGTAATTATGCGTGAAGCTGTACCTGCAGCATTGATAAATGTTGATGTTGCCATCAATGCAGGAAACAATTCTCATTTGTCTCCGGATGTCATGTGTGCCCAGATGTCATGTCTGTTTTGATCTGCTAGGAGATCATCTCTGTCTTGGTGCACTGGGAGATCATCTCTGTCTTGGTGCACTGGGAGATCATCTCTGTCTTGGTGCACTGAGAGATCATCTCTGTCTTCATGCACTGGGAAATCAACTCTGTCTTGGTGCACTGGGAGATCATCTGTCTTGGTGCATTGAGAGATCATCTCTGTCTTGGTGCACTGGGAGATCATCTCTGTCTTGGTGCACTGGGAGACCATCTCTGTCTTGGTGCACTGGGATGGGAGATCATCTCTGTCTTGACATGAGAACAGGACTGATATAATGCAGTAAATTACGATTTAATATTATACTTCCAAGAAAAGATAGGTCAAGATGGCGTTCAGTTGAACAGGTCTGCCAGGGAGTGACGTGTAAAGTGCTTTGAGCAGTCCTTAAGACTGGATATTGTGCTTTGAAGATAAAAAGATAAGTTCTTATCCAGTCCTGACGACTGCTCAAAGCACTTTACACTTTACTCCCTGGCAGACCTGTTCAGTCGAACACCATCTCGACTTCTCTGGGAAGCTTTCAGCCATGGTGCAATTTATGCGTGAAGACTATTCGTACACAGATATCCACCACAGTCTATGGCCAGGTACTCATTCATACAGCTAAATAAGAACTTTTTTATGTTACAACAATAATAATAATAATGAAGACTTATATAACGCCGGTATCTGCCATAGAGGCATTCATGGCACTGGCACAGTATTTGACCATTGGTCACTTATATAGCGCCGGTATCCGCCATAGAGGCACTCATGGCTCTTGCACAGTATTTGACCATTGGTCACTTACATAACGCCGGTATCCGCCATAGAGGCACTCATGGCTCTTGCACAGTATTTGACCATTGGTGTATACACAGCTCGCAATACAACTAAAGAAATGGCTAGGGAACATGTTTTAAATGTCCCTGGTGTACTATCTAGGACAATCCTCCTCAGATAGCGGATGGCAGAAGGATACAAGATCACCAAGGAAGAGGAGTCACACTTAAGGTACATGAAGAAGGACAAAGGAACTATATAAAGACATACATGTGGGCCATGGATGCCATGACCAAGCAGGTTGCAGACTAGCATCAGTGTTACTCTCTTACCTTATGCGCATTCTAAGGCTCTGAGAGCTACATGGGAGAGTCAGACAAAAATTAAAGCTAAAGACAGTCAACAGAATTTGAGAACGACTTTGGATGGAGTAGGGTTAATATTAATAAAGACCACCCAGCCGTTGTATTATAAGTCGGGAGTGAGCAGACATTAGACTGATCAGCTTTACCTAAATGCTTCCTGCTAGTGCCCAATGCCCATATGACTCCCTAAGGCACATTAACAGCCAATTTGTGTGCCTGCACAGAGCAGGAAACACTGGTTCACTCCCGGTCAGTTCCATCATTCTCTGTCATCAGCTCAGCAGTTTTCATCAGCGGAGTAATTGTTTTTTAGAATGGTGACGTTTATTGTATAATTGTGGTGACAGTTAGTCACTGTGTTGTCATCAGGAATCTCGGAGTTTTGATTGCATCGCCAGTAGGTTGTTAATTATAGATGACAATTGTGTTGCAGGTTTACATACAAAGCTTTATCTAGATAGACACATCCACCCATCATTTGGACAGGCTGAGTTCGTTTTGGACGGTTGAACATTTGAGGAGCAAAAAACCTTATATTTAGTTGACTCTCATTGTAATTTTTATGCTCATTACATTTTGATGACTCTCATTGTTATTTATATGCTCATTACATTTTGTAGACTCATTGTTATTTATATGCTCATTACATTTTGTAGACTCTCATTGTTATTTATATGCTCATTACGTTTTGTAGACTCATTGTTATTTATATGCTCATTACATTTTGTAGACTCTCATTGTTATTTATATGCTCATTACATTTTTATGACTCATTGTTATTTATATGCTCATTACATTTTGTAGACTCTCATTGTTATTTATATGCTCATTACATTTTGTAGACTCTTTGTTATTTATATGCTCATTACATTTTGTAGACTCTCATTGTTATTTATATGCTCATTACATTTTGTAGACTCATTGTTATTTATATGCTCATTACATTTTGTAGACTCTCATTGTTATTTATATGCTCATTACATTTTGTAGACTCTCATTGTTATTTATATGCTCATTACATTTTGATGACTCTCATTGTTATTTATATGCTCATTACATTTTGTAGACTCTCATTGTTATTTATATGCTCATTACATTTTGTAGACTCTCATTGTTATTTATATGCTCATTACATTTTGTAGACTCTCATTGTTATTTATATGCTCATTACATTTTGATGACTCTCATTGTTATTTATATGCTCATTACATTTTGTAGACTCTCATTGTTATTTATATGCTCATTACATTTTGATGACTCTCATTGTTATTTATATGCTCATTACATTTTGTAGACTCTCATTGTTATTTATATGCTCATTATATTTTGTTGACTCTCATTGTTATTTATATGCTCATATTTTGTTGACTCTCATAAGTCTCATTGTTATTTATATGCTCATTACATTTTGTAGACTCTCATTGTTATTTATATGCTCATTACATTTTGTAGACTCTCATTGTTATTTATATGCTCATTACATTTTGATGACTCTCATTGTTATTTATATGCTCATTACATTTTGATGACTCTCATTGTTATTTATATGCTCATTACATTTTGTAGACTCTCATTGTTATTTATATGCTCATTATATTTTGTTGACTCTCATTGTTATTTGTATGCTCATTATATTTTCTTGACTCATAAGTCTCATTGTTATTTATATCCTCATTATGTTTTGTTGACTCTCATTGTTATTTGTATGCTCATTATATTTTGTTGACTCTCATAAGTCTCATTGTTATTTATATCCTCGTTATATTTTGTTGACTCTCTTTGTTATTTGTATGCTCATTATATTTTCTTGACTCTCATAAGTCTCATTGTTATTTATATCCTCCTTATATTTTCTTGACTCTCTTTGTTATTTGTATGCTCATTATATTTTCTTGACTCTCATAAGTCTCATTGTTATTTATATCCTCCTTATATTTTGTTGACTCTCATTGTTATTTGTATGCTCATTATATTTTGTTGACTCTCATAAGTCTCATTGTTATTTATATGCTCCTTATATTTTGTTGACTCTAATAAAACTCTGTATATGTATGTGCACATTTGCCATTTTGACGAACGTATCTACCAGGACATTTTTGGATTGTTCAGTGGTAAAAAATTGATCCTGCATGAAGTCCTTTTTCCAGATTAAAGCTATACTACACCCAGGCTGTGGCATTTGGATGAGAACTCTGTGTAATTATAGTGTAGTTTAAAATAACTGCTGCATATCATCAAACTTTGATCTTAGCAGCCACAGTTTAATTAATGTATCAAATATCACACCAAGTTTTAAATGCTGATACATATATTCCATGTAATTTGTTTGCAAATTCTGCTGTTAAATATGATCATACACACTACACGATAACTTAGTTTCCGTGTAGTTTTTCATGGTCTTATCAATATGAGCTTTCGGGTTACAAAATACGTTTTCCGAGAAATGACGCAGCCACATCCATCAACCTCATTGATGGAGTGCCTTATCCAAAGTAGCCAAATGCAAATGGCTGGAAACCTGACTAGAAATAGTTACTTCTCTTCTGTTTATTAATGACCCTCTTTGTCTAATCAAATAATGTTTTCTGCAGGATTTAATATCTCATATTCGCTGTAAAAACTTGGATTCTGATATATGTTGGCAAATTCTTTGACATCAAGAGATTAGCCAAAGTCTGGAATGCGTGGACGGAAAATCGGGATGACAGCCGATCAATAAATTGCTTTTAAGCGAATTGACAAAATAGACGAAAAGAGGATGTTCTTAGTATTGTACGTGAGAGAGGTATGACCTGGCAGTCGAGAGTTGGCTGGAGATCAGGTTGTAGTGGGTCAGTCAGTCATTTACTTGGTGTCTCATCTGAATGCACTGGGTTCTGGGTGTTGCAGGTTCGTGTAAATACGTGGCTCCATTGCTTGACTGAGACTGATTAAAAGAGATAAAATTTACATATTGTTACGTGGTTGTCATGTGAAGTAAGGTGCATCCACTTTGTGGCATCAGTGGAATTTTTAGATGTCCTCACACTTGAGGCTTGGTCGATAATAAACCTTTGCTACTTACCCATGGCAGGGGAAATGACTGTCAGGCATGGTTGTTTCAACTTAATTGCAATGTGTCACGTTGGTTTGGACCGTAAGGTATATTTTATAGGCGTCATGATAAATGGCAACATTTCAACTTGACATTCACGCTGATGTCATCTTTTTTAATTTTAAGTTAGTTGTGGGAATGTTATGGATGGTTGCAGTGACAAACTTCAAGAATACACATGTTGAGAAATCGATTTAAAGTTTTACCATTCAACCAAAAAATGCATAAAGAATATGCAGTACGATCATCGCATTTAGCCACAAATACATATTTTCTCATTAACAATATTATTATTTTGCAGTGTCATGGTGGGAACAAATAACTGCATAAATTTGTGATCTCATTTGTGAGATAATTAGTCATGCACAAAATTCTACTGTTTTTTAATTTCTTCTTTGGACATGCAACCATTTCAACCCTTGAGAAGAGAGTAGGTTTTCTCCAGCTTTTGACATTACATCCAGACAGGTAAATGTGGCCAAATTCAGATAACGAATATATTAATTACACTAATCCAACCTCTTTACACAATGAATCTGAAACAAAGTTAGTCAGAGTATGAAGTTCACCGATGTAAACAATTTATAGAGTTGTGGCAGATTTTGTTTGTTCGAGGATGTCTAATGATACGTGACTCATTTTTAGAATGCTAGATAATTTAGCCATTTTATGTTTTATTAACTTTTTATTAATATAAATTTGTTTCTCGCAGATTATTTCATTATTTTAGGATGTAATCAGTGTATGAATCTATGTATTAATATGCTAACTTTGGATTATAGTAAGTGAATCTCCTCTGAGGAGTCAAGGTCCACTCACTTCTTTCTAAATTTATTCATGTTCTTGAACCATTGCCCCTGATCTATCAAGTGACGGTGTTTAACAAAAAACCACAAAGGTAATTATGTAGAGTAATTTACATTTTCAGTGGACAAATTGAGTTGTCAGTTATTCCCCAGGTGAAGCCTCTATAGAATTATGTTAAAATGATTTACTGCACCAAACAGTGCCGTAATTAGCGACAGCAGAAATTAATGGCCATGAAAATGAGTTTAAATACTGTAATTGTCTTAGTTGCTGCCCCTGATGTGTTCCATGGGTGGGTGTGGTCTAGTGTAAAACAATGATGTATTGAAGAGTCAAGAATATAAAAGAAAATTAATTTTCCAGTCATTTTGACTATTTTTTGATTACTCAGCCATTTTTAATAAATTTACACAAGTTACTAAGTCCAAGGTATTTTTGGCCTTTATGTGCATCATCTGTTTGCAACATGCTAAAGTATTTATAAAATGCCTGATGCAAGACTGAAATTCAGCATCATGCGATACTGTATCGCATCATGCTGAATAATAGATCAATAGCTAATTGCCAGTGCGTCTTGCCAGTATCATCTATCTAGTGTTACATAGAATCCAGCAACTCTTCCAAGTAGACTGGAAAACTTCTACTGAGTGCAAACACCTATTGATATTCACATTAAAACCTAGTGAAAGTACGAGGCATGGAGGTCCACAACATTTGAAAATTTCTTATTCGGTTTTAATAAAAAATTATATTTTGATTTTTATCTTGTCATTGATCTGCACTAGTGGTTTTAAAAAACCCCGCAATTTTGTTGTTTTAAGAAAATCAGCTTAGAAGATGCTCCAAATGAAGCTCTCTCTGCATGTACTAGTGATTTGTCCGTAATTGACATGAGCACATGCTGCAAAAGTGTTGCATTAGGTTTAAAAAAACACTGATGCTTTATTTTTTATATAATGAGACCAGAGGCAAAATTATGATCTGTCCCCTTTTAATTAAAATGATGACCTGTCCCCTCTGAAATAATATGTTGATCTGTTCTCTCTGAAGTAAAATTATAACCTGTCCCCTCTGAAGTAAAATACTGATCTGCCCCTCTGAAGTATAATGTTCATCTGTCCAATCTGAAGTAAAATTATGATCTATCACGTTTAAAGTTACATTATGCTCTGCCCCTCTGAAGTAAAATAATAATATGTCCCCTCTAATGCAAAATACTGATCTGTCCCCCATTACTTGACTGACTAAAACCTTCAGAAATGCTGCACTTGTTGCATTGCTGTGCTGGGCACAACACTGTCAATGTTGACATGCCAGTGTCTTGACAGGATTCCGCGTAATTGCTTTTACGGGCGTAACGACGCATAAGGGCCATGTCACAGGGAAGGAAATAGGATCAGTTAGGACTAATCTTATTGTCATTACGCCCGGCCAGCATCGCAAAGTTTATTATCCCATTGTGAAAGATATTGGATGAACTCGGAAGAAACTGGATTGCAATTTTCTGACCGACATTCACAAACTTAACGTGCCATCACTCAAACCCCCGGTGGTCATTCATAGTTAGTCGGGCAGGTCAGCGGTTAGTCGATAAATTAGGAACGGATATTGGTTTTTTGGACTACTGATACTGTGGTAAATTGCAGCGTGTCTGGCTGGATCTGGTGCAAACAACCTGTCTTACTAAGACCAAAAATATCAGATATTCTTTATTTGTCTTAACTGTGAAGTATGTTTTGGGGTAGAACAGACATGACTGCATTATAAAAAAATGGGCCAAGTGGCCCTGAAGTCCTTTGGACTAATACGTCTATATGTGACCCCGGCTGACAAAATGAGTGATAAGTCGGAAAAATTGTAACATTGTTTTCTTACATCCTTGTAAAGGTTTGGTAGGGTGCTTTACACGGTTTCAAAAAATATGACTGCTACAAAAATTGGCAAAGTTATGGAGCATTGAACATGGTAGGGATCAAAAAGTGAAAATGAAGAAAACCGCTGTTGAAGTTTTACATTATATATGCAAATGGATTGCATGGAAATATTACATGCACAACATTCAAATGTGGCACACAGTATGTAATATGTATGTTATGTTGCAATGATACACTGGAAGTACAAATGTGCTGCTACAAAGACTTATCAAGTTATGCCAGATTATGTCTTCATGTGTAAAACTAAGAGGACAGATTATCTGAGAGCAAAAGGTAGACTCACTGTTTGACACAGTTTAAAACCTACAGGCAACTGTCCAGTTTAACAGGGGTCTAGTGGCTTAATGCTGTCTGTTGACACAAGCTACTGCCAGTGACCAATTACAGATTAGTCACAGTTTCCATCAAACAATAGCAGGCAGAGAATCTTAGCTCCACAGCTGGGTGTAATACACAACCAGAGCCACCACTGATTCATGGTCAAGTAGATTAGCTCAATGCACCAACTAAGACAATACACAACACTGTGAGTGACAGTGTCCAGAGTGAGGCCTAAGCAGTGTCATCATTGCTGAATAGATCAATTAAACCTGCCAAGTGGGTGACATTCTGCACAAGTGTTCATTAATCCTTAGTGATTGTTCAGAACACCAGACTGACCACATACCTAAACAAAGCGAATGTAATAGGTGAAGAACAGGCAGTGTTCAGATAGGGGTATTGGTTTAATTGTATTTGTCTCGACTCAAAAGGCTTTATTGTGTCTTCATCGATTATAAGAAAGCATTTGATTTAGTAGACCGGTCCTCCCTGTGGTCTAAGATAATTTCATGCGGTATTAATGGTATTGTGTTGAAAGTTGTATACAACATGTACAAAAATGCTAAATCATGTATAAATGAGGGCGAGGCTGTGTCAGCCTTCTTCTCATGTGTAGAGGTATGGCAAGGAGAAAACTTGTGTCCTTTGTTATTTGCTATTTACCTGAATAATTTTGAACACTGTTAGTCACAATTATAACGGACTTGATATGGCAGCTGGTGAAATTTACATATATAGTGTA
Source organism: Paraescarpia echinospica (assembly GCA_020002185.1). Classification (NCBI taxonomy): domain Eukaryota; kingdom Metazoa; phylum Annelida; class Polychaeta; order Sabellida; family Siboglinidae; genus Paraescarpia; species Paraescarpia echinospica. The sequence continues at coordinate 28,742,950 of CM034540.1, forward strand.
TAGCGGAACTATGTGAACTCTTCTAATGGTTGACATTCGGTTGTTTCAGGTGTCAACTATATTGTGAATCTGTAATTATTAGTCTGTATGGATACAATTGATTTACACAGTACCATGTCTACACAAGGCATGGCAAGCGCAAACAGAACAGTAGAATGCATTTGATATAAATAAAGTGTAGGATATTTCACTCTATAGTTGTCCAGAATATTAATTTTTTATGTTTGTCACCTACAGGTTTCTACAGACAATACATCTTTAACCAATAGACACCACAGTCACACCATTTTATAATAATTAAATGAACATCAAAATAAACACAACTTGCAATTATAGAAAATCAATAGTTTTGAAGATACAGTTTAAAAGTGTTAGGCAACTGTTCAGTCTAACAGGGGTCAAGTGTGTCTACTTTGCCTGGGTGCTGTGACCAATTAAAGATTAGTCAAGGTCTCAATGGCCTAGGCTGTAGAAATTAGTCACAGCTTTTGATTTTCTGGCACACTACACAACATCTACTGTTGGGGGTGATCTCAAGGGCCCTTCTCAAAACCACATCACTAGATAATGTAAACCTTTTGCACTTTGGGGGCCCCTTAGGTGCCCTTAGAATAATTCAATCAAATACAGATTTCTTGTATATAGTGACAGCACCCTAAGATACATCTATGCAAAATTAGAAAAAAAGTTGCTGAACAGTTTTTGAAAAAATAGGCCAAATGTTACATTTTTACCAGTTTTGGGGTCCTTGGAGGCCCTAGGAGCCCTTAAAATGATTCAATCAAATACAGATTTCTCGTGCATAGTGGCAGTGCCCCAAGATATGTCTATGCAAAATTAGAGAAAAAGTTGCTGAACGGTGTCTGAAATACGGCAGCTAACGGCGGACAGCGGACGGCGGACACAGAATGATGGCAATAGTCCCTTGGACCTTCGGCCAAAGGACTAAAAAACGTGTAATAAAACAGCAAATAAATAAAGAAATAAACATACACTGCATGCACATCACCTCTTATGTCATGCTAAAACATGGCAGAATACCTGTATATATATTATCATAATCCACTTTCAACACAACTGCCACTGTATCCATGCATTTATCCTGTATTTTATCACATTGATCAGGAATACTATATTCCTTCTAACGAGCATACATAAACAAAATCTTATGATTACACCAAAAAATGTTTCTCGCTCACGTGAACAGATAAAAAGTGTCACCACTTAATGCCACTTGTGTGTATTTGTTACTGTTTCAACTTTTTCGTTGAGTTGCAATATCGTTAAAACTCCACTCATGATTGACAGTCAGGTGCCCTAGCCATTAGACCAGTCCCCTTATTTTTAGATTACCCCCTGACCTCTGTAGAAGCTATTTCTCAAACATCAAAGATCTTTAATATTTCACACATGAACCCCTTTTCGTTGAGTTGCAATATCGTTAAAACACCACTCATGATTGACAGTCAGGTGCCCTAGCCATTAGACCAGTCCCCTTATTTTTAGATTACCCCCTGACCCCTGTAGTGTGGGGTCACATTCAGGTGAGACCACTACCAAACAGTGGCCAGACTCATTTGCAGCCAAACCATGTGAAAAAAATCACTGTAACATTCCTGACCCCCAGGCCCGTTCCAGCTGGCTCCAGCATGTTGATTGGTCAGCACATTTATTTAAAAAAAAAGTAAAATGCCTATGACATGTTTTTTTATTGTTTTTTTTGCAAATTAGGTTTGTTGATGGTTATAGTTTGGTTAAATTACTATTACCATTAGGAAAAGATACTTTTTAAACTTTTGAAAAGAGCCCAATACCAATTGCACGGCCAATATTTAGTCAACCTACTGAATTTGTCAGTGACATGGCTTATAATATGAAAGTGCAAAGAAAGTCAACAAGATCAACACAGAAACACCATATTGGACAGTCATGTGAAAATTCCAATTTTGAAAATCACTTGAATTGATTCCTAGGCAGGAATTAAATTTATGCAAACGAGCAATTACATCACAGTGATTAATATGTAGGTTTGCTTTCGCAAAATTATTTTGGAATGAGACAAGTGAAAAATCAAATTGATGAGGCAACTTTACGTAAGACTACACATATTCATGTGTGAAATATTAAAGATCTTTGATGTTTGAGAAATAGCTTCTTTGATCATGCATTCATTTGCTTGACAAAGATATATAAGCAAGATAACCTATTAATATTATGTGTACACTATATTAAATTGATCTATTGTATACATTGCTGTACATTTGATGGGTAAAATAAAACCATTCTTCATCCAATTGTCACATCTGGACGGTGACCTTTCTCACAGTAAGTTATATTCCAATTTATAAACTACCTGTACCTGAGTGGGACTTGTCGCTCTGTATTAATCATGCTGTTACGAGCCTCTATGACAGTCCGTTTGATTAGAAATTGATGGCGTCATACAATTGTGTGATTTTTCAGACCATTGGTTTTCGTTGGATTATGGCGTTGAAGGTCATTGTTTGTTATACACCACATCGTTAGATGACCTTGTAAGCGGAAAATCCAATAACTGATTGTTGAAAATATTGTGGCCTTTACAAAATATCGTTACATCTGTATGTGGAAACTCATTGTGCTATCCAATATTGAAACTAGAAATGCCTTTTTTGTTGTTTTTGTGGGTCATAGTTTAATGCAGGCACTCTGTTTTCTGCAATGAACAGACAGTAAGAATGTTATTTTATATTGTTACTATTTTAATTCAGTTAAACATATATTGAGATGAATCTTCACAGAAATAGATAAGGTGCAGTGGCATAGTGATAGAGTGTCAGACTGTCAGTTTTCAGGTTCAAATCCTCTGGCTGACATTCCAAGCTTTTTCAATCCACATTGCTTTGGCAGTTCACTCAGCTGTATGAATGAGTACTTGGTTATAGACAGTGGTGGATGTTTGTGTCACTGGCACTCCTGTTCCCTGCCAACTGTCTGTCCATCACTGGTCACTCAGCTGTATGAATGAGTACTTGGTTATAGACAGTGGTGGACGTTTGTGTCATTGTCACTCCTGTTCCTTGCCATCTGTCTGTCCGTCACTGGTCACTCAGCTGTATGAATGAGTATTTGGTTATAGACAGTGGTGGATGTTTGTGTCACTGTCACTCCTGTTCCCTGCCATCTGTCTGTCCATCACTGGTCACTCAGCTGTATGAATGAGTACTTGGTTATAGACAGTGGTGGACGTTTGTGTCACTGTCACTCCTGTTCCCTGCCATCTGTCTGTCCAACACTGGTCACTCAGCTGAATGAATGAATACTTGGTTATAGACAATGGTGGACGTTTGTGTCACTGTCACTCCTGTTCCCTGCCATCTGTCTGTCCGTCACTAGTCACTCAGCTGTATGAATGAGTACTTGGTTATAGACAGTGGTGGATGTTTGTGTCACTGTCACTCCTGTTCCCTGCCATCTGTCTGTCCGTCACTGGTCACTCAGCTGTATGAATGAGTACTTGGTTATAGACAGTGGTGGATGTTTGTGTCACTGTCACTCCTGTTCCCTGCCATCTGTCTGTCCGTCACTGGTCACTCAGCTGTATGAATGAGTACTTGGTTATAGAGAGTGGTGGATGTTTGTGTCACTGTCACTCCTGTTCCCAGCCATCTGTCTGTCCGTCACTGGTCACTCAGCTGTATGAATGAGTACTTGGTTATAGACAGTGGAGGACGTTTGTGCCACTGTCACTCCTGTTCCCTGCCATCTTTCTGTCCGTCACTGGTCACTCAGCTGTATGAATGAGTACTTGGTTATAGACAGTGGTGGATATTTGTGTCACTGTCACTCCTGTTCCCTGCCATCTGTCTGTCCGTCACTGGTCACTCAGCTGTATGAATGAGTACTTGGTTATAGACAGTGGTGGACGTTTGTGTCACTGTCACTCCTGTTCCCTGCCATCTGTCTGTCCAACACTGGTCACTCAGCTGTATGAATGAGTACTTGGTTATAGACAGTGGTGGATGTTTGTGTCACTGTCACTCCTGTTCCCTGCCATCTGTCTGTCCGTCACTAGTCACTCAGCTGTATGAATGAGTACTTGGTTATAGAGAGTGGTGGACATTTGTGTCACTGTCACTCCTGTTCCCTGCCATCTGTCTGTCCAACACTGGTCACTCAGCTGTATGAATGAGTACTTGGTTATAGACAGTGGTGGACGTTTGTGTCACTGTCACTCCTGTTCCCTGCCATCTGTCTGTCCGTCACTGGTCACTCAGCTGTATGAATGAGTACTTGGTTATAGACAGTGGTGGATGTTTGTGTCACTGTCACTCCTGTTCCCTGCCATCTGTCTGTCCGTCACTGGTCACTCAGCTGTATGAATGAGTACTTGGTTATAGACAGTGGTGGATGTTTGTGTCACTGTCACTCCTGTTCCCTGCCATCTGTCTGTCCGTCACTAGTCACTCAGCTGTATGAATGAGTACTTGGTTATAGACAGTGGTGGACGTTTGTGTCACTGTCACTCCTGTTCCCTGCCATCTGTCTGTCCAACACTGGTCACTCAGCTGTATGAATGAGTACTTGGTTATAGACAGTGGTGGATGTTTGTGTCACTGTCACTCCTGTTCCCTGCCATCTGTCTGTCCGTCACTGGTCACTCAGCTGTATGAATGAGTACTTGGTTATAGACAGTGGTGGATGTTTGTGTCACTGTCACTCCTGTTCCCTGCCATCTGTCTGTCCGTCACTGGTCACTCAGCTGTATGAATGAGTACTTGGTTATAGACAGTGGTGGACGTTTGTGTCACTGTCACTCCTGTTCCCTGCCATCTGTCTGTCCATCACTGGTCACTCAGCTGTATGAATGAGTACTTGGTTATAGACAGTGGTGGACGTTTGTGTCACTGTCACTCCTGTTCCCTGCCATCTGTCTGTCCAACACTGGTCACTCAGCTGTATGAGTGAGTACTTGGTTATAGACAATGGTGGATGTTTGTGTCACTGTCACTCCTGTTCCCTGCCATCTGTCTGTCCGTCACTAGTCACTCAGCTGTATGAGTGAGTACTTGGTTATAGACAATGGTGGATGTTTGTGTCACTGTCACTCCTGTTCCCTGCCATCTGTCTGTCCGTCACTGGTCACTCAGCTGTATGAATGAGTACTTGGTTATAGACAGTGGTGGATGTTTGTGTCACTGTCACTCCTGTTCCCTGCCATCTGTCTGTCCGTCACTGGTCACTCAGCAGTATGAATGAGTACTTGGTTATAGACAGTGGTGGACGTTTGTGTCACTGTCACTCCTGTTCCCTGCCATCTGTCTGTCCATCACTGGTCACTCAGCTGTATGAATGAGTACTTGGTTATAGACAGTGGTGGACGTTTGTGTCACTGTCACTCCTGTTCCCTGCCATCTGTCTGTCCAACACTGGTCACTCAGCTGTATGAGTGAGTACTTGGTTATAGACAATGGTGGATGTTTGTGTCACTGTCACTCCTGTTCCCTGCCATCTGTCTGTCCGTCACTAGTCACTCAGCTGTATGAATGAGTACTTGGTTATAGACAGTGGTGGATGTTTGTGTCACTGTCACTCCTGTTCCCTGCCATCTGTCTGTCCGTCACTGGTCACTCAGCTGTATGAATGAGTACTTGGTTATAGACAGTGGTGGATGTTTGTGTCACTGTCACTCCTGTTCCCTGCCATCTGTCTGTCCGTCACTGGTCACTCAGCTGTATGAATGAGTACTTGGTTATAGAGAGTGGTGGATGTTTGTGTCACTGTCACTCCTGTTCCCAGCCATCTGTCTGTCCGTCACTGGTCACTCAGCTGTATGAATGAGTACTTGGTTATAGACAGTGGAGGACGTTTGTGCCACTGTCACTCCTGTTCCCTGCCTTCTGTCTGTCCATCACTGGTCACTCAGCTGTATGAATGAGTACTTGGTTATAGACAGTGGTGGATATTTGTGTCACTGTCACTCTTGTTCCCTGCCATCTGTCTCTCCGTCACTGGTCACTCAGCCCCTAGATCATGCTGCGGTCAGATTACTCAATGTCCTGCCATTGTCATGGGTCATGGCCCAGACAATCCCACTGACAACTCAGTTGGTGTCCCAGGCATGTTCGGACTCCGCACTCATCTGAAATGCCAGGAAACATTGCGAACATTGATTTCCTTCACCGAGATTGCGATGGCTCGGTAGAATTTGCTTAAGTTTTATCTGCTCATTTAGCTGCTATCACATGCATGTTGCTTAAACGCTACGGGGGGATTGCATGTTGCTTAAACGCTACAGAGGGATTGCATGTTGCTTAAACGCTACGGGGGGATTGCATGTTGCTTAAACGTTACAGGGGGATTGCCGGCCACTGCACCTGCTGTCCTGATGTCAGTCTCTGGACTGTGTTGGTGTCATGACACAGTATCACGAAATGGTGCCACGACACAGTATCATGACACAGTGTCACGACATGGTGCCTCGACACAGTGTCATGACATTGTATCACGACATGGTGTCACGACACAGTGTCATGACACAGTATCACAACACAAAGCTAAGACAAGGTACTATGACACCATACCATGAAACAATGCTACAACATGGTGACTTGACAGTGACATGACACAGTGACATGATACAGTGACATGACACGATGCCAACACATGGATCAAAAAGTGGGTTCACCTTCATTGTGTCCTTTCTTCTCGTGATTCAGATGGTCTTATGATTTGTCAAGTTCTACAAATATGCATAATATATACTCAGTGTTCTGTCTAACTACCGGTGGTGACAGTCTGGTTTGCATACCTGAGGTCTTATTGGCACAAGCACGTTTTTCATGAATGTTTTATGTGAAAGATGATTACATCCTGTGCAAGGTAATTGACTCCACGAAATTGGTATGTTTTCTTACCCCTGGGATTGTAACACAAACTGTATCAGCTGATGTCATCGCCCACATTCAGTTAGGCGAGGTGGTGGTGTTGGATTTCTCATCTCAAAACAGTTCAAAGTTAATTTGCATTCAAACCCTGATTACTCCAGCTTTGAGGCCATCTGTGCCGAAATTTCCGATTCATCTTTCTCTGCTTATTTTGTGTGCATTTATCGCCCTCCAGGACCACCTGCCCATTTCTTTGAAGAATTTCAGGATCTACTTGAAAATCTGGCAACTATTTATTCAGAATTTTATATACTCAGTGATTTTAATCTTCATCTGGACACACCTTCATCAACAACATGTACATTTAATGACATTCTGGCATCCTATGACATGAAACATGTTACCTTCTCAACACACATACATGGCCACTGGCTCGATCTCTTAATCACCCGTTCAGATTGTAACAATATTCAGACACCTACTGCATCAGATGGTTTATCAGACCACCACACTGTCATTGCTGATCTTAAAGTTCCTAGAATTCCCGTAGAGTCGAAAGACAATGTGTTTTACCGACCGATCCATAAGATTGACATTGCTGCATTAATTACATACATCCTTAAATCCGACCTCATCAGTAACCCCAAAGAACATCTGTCAGATCTGTGTCAACAGTACTGTCAAGTACTCAAAGATTTACTTAATAAACATGCACCCCTGAGATCTAAATCTGTGTCCCAAAAGCCACATGCTCCATGGATGACTCCTGAAATTTTACAATAAAAAAGCGCCGGTGCTATCTTGAACGTGTATGGCGCAAATCATGCTCGCCTTTGGATAGATCACGATATTCTAAACAGTGTCACTACTGCAACAGACAAATGGCCAAAGCTAAATCAAATTATAACACAAACATGGTCTGAGTAACTCTGATAACCCATGACATATATGGAACTGCATAAATCATATTTTACACAGACGGCCGCCTCCATCTCTACCTAGTCATGTGTCAGTCAAATCTCTGTGTGACTCGTTTTCTAGTCATTTCAAAGATAAAATAAGTCTTATACGTTCTGCTTTTCCATGTCACACTTTAAGTACTGTAAATGTGGACTCCCCACAAGTAAATTCTCCACTTGTATTGTTTGAGCCAGCCACAGTTGATGAAGTGAGGAAAATAATAATGTCCTCCCCAAATAAGTCATGCGATCTCGATCCATTACCAACCATACTACTAAAAGCATGTCTTGACTCTTTACTTGGTACACTAACGAATATCATAAATTTATCACTGAGTTCGGGTAAATTCCCAGATGATTTTAAACACGCACATGTAAATCCTGTTCTCAAGAAGACTTTTCTGCCAAAAGATGATTTCAAAAATTATAGGCCAATTTCTAATCTTAGCTTTATTTCTAAGATACTTGAGAAAGTCGTAGCAAGCCGTCTAAGGTGTCATATCAGCTCAACTTGTTTATCCAGTGTGCTCCAATCAGCATACAAACAATTTCATTCTACAGAGACTGCTCTCCTAAAAGTACACAATGATGTTATATTAAACATTGATAAAGGCAAAGTAACTGCATTTACCTTGCTTGATCTGTCTGCCGCCTTTGATACCATTGATCACAACACTCTTGTCAAACGTTTATCATTGTGGTGTGGCATATCTGGCACAGCTCTGACCTGGTTTTCTTCATATCTAACCAATAGACATCAATGTATAAAGATAGATAATTACTTTTCAACCTCACTCCCCACTTCATGTAGCATTCCCCAGGGTTCCGTTCTTGGGCCTTTGCTTTTCACTCTCTACACTATGCCACTCAGCTCTGTAATCCAAAGTCATAACTTGGATCATCACCTTTATGCAGATGACACACAGATCTACATTTCCTTGGCCACGCCCGATACAAGTCACTCTCTAAACCGACTCAACGATTGTCTTCAAGATTTTTTCTCATGGATGACTGATAGCAAATGAAAGTTAAATGCAGACAAAACTGAATTCCTCATCATTGGTACTCCAATGCAGCGAGGTAAACTTAATGACTTTTTTCCAACATGCATCCTGAGTCAAAATATCACACCAGCAGCATCAGTACGGAATCTAGGAGTGACCTTTGATTGCGACTTCAATTTCAGACAACACATATCCCAAACGTGCCGTTGCTGTTTTTATCATATCCGTGATCCTCGCCGCATTCGCCGACATATGTCGCTTTCTGTCGCTAAGACTATCGCAACAGCTCTTGTTAGCAGCAGATTAGATTATTGTAATTCCCTCCTTCATAATATTGCTATCAAGGATATTGCAAAACTACAACGCGTCCAAAATTGTTTAGCAAGAGTAGTCACACAATCTCCTCGATTCTCCCGCTCAGTGCCACTTCTAAAATCACTGCATTGGCTCCCCGTGCGATATCGCATTATGTTTAAGATCTGCACAATCATCTACCAAGCCCTTTCATCCAAACAACCTAGTTATTTACACTCGATGCTCACACCAGCTAGACAAGCCAGACAACTTCGATCGTCTAGTTCGAAGTTGCCGTCTGTTCCTAGAGTTAAGACAAAGGCTGGAACTTGAGCTTTTTCAGTTGCCGCACCAACTATATGGAATTCGCTTCCCGTTAATGTTAAATCAGCAAAAAATATTGTTACATTTCGTTGTCACCTCAAAACCTATCTTTTCAATATCGCCTATCCTCCCTAGCTTCCTAGCACATTCATCCATTTGTTGACGACTTTCGCCTATCACACGAGTACGAGAATGCTTAATCCTTTGGTTTTGGTGCGCCACTGAGCTCGGATTGTCTGAGGATATTGGCGCGTAAGAAGTTATTTATTATTATTATTATGTTTTTGTTGGCCACAATTAACTGCCATGTGTCAACACAAGAAGTTATGTACTATAGTATAGTCAAAATTTATCATTATTGTGTGCGCACCTGTTAAATGACGCTATTCCTTTTGTTATTGCTTTTTATATTGTATAAATATGTATATATGTATATAGATCAATTGAACAAAACCAGGTAATAATTAAAAGAAAGCCAAATGCCAGTTTTTTCGCCTGACTAGCTGAAACTGATATTGTAGTTCCGGAAATCCCATGTCTCTTGGTATTACTTTTTTCATAGTGCATATTTATGTATACAGATCAATTGAACGATTCCAGGTAACAATTAAAAGAAAGGCTAATGCCAGCTTATTTGCTTGACTGACTGAACCGTGTATTGTAATTATGGAAATCCCATGTTGACAATCCATGTGGAGCATTAGTAGATAAGCGAAAATGCCCATCGTCCGGGTCACACTATCTACACACAGATGCAAAAGATGGTTTCCTGGAGTATTCATAAATGACATTAGGTTTGCTAAGACGTCAATTTTAATAGTTTTTTTTAATGTCCCCGACTGGTCCGTGGCCCTCACGACCTCGGAATAATCGCAGAAAATATGCATAACATTATGAACAATCAGTCTACATCTTTCTAACATATGCTACAACCCTAAAACCGGTAACAACCCTTAACCAACAGGGGGGTTGCAAGAAAATGTGTTTCTTTTCTTCAGAAGGGTCACAGAATAATCCCTGAAAGTTTGGTGCCTCAGAAATGCAAACATACCACTGGTCTAGGAGGAAAATGTTAGTAGACATGTACACTAGCTAAATTTCTACCAAGAATTTATTTTGCTTGAAAATAAAAAGTGTTGGTAAACTGATATTGACATAGATCTTCGAAAAAATTAATTGATGGTACTTAAGTTTTTTAGTACAAAATATGTATTTATAGATATTTTATTACTCCCAGTGTGTAGATTGCAGGGTAGCCATGAAACAGTTTACAGAAGACCTGAGTGATATGAACATTTCTGGTAAACACTTGAAAATGTGTGTGTGAATAGTTCTACTGGCCAACGCATGGAATGGTTACCGCTGGACACTTTGTGATAGAAACCGCTTTATTTCACTTCAAGAAAAGTGTGAGTGGATCAGTGCAGACTTGAGCGTTTACTGCTTCTTTCTCTTCAGACATTTCCAGTTGCAACTGTTGTGTGTTTATTGACTTATTGATGTTTTGATGGAATGGTTTCAAAGCTGAACATATTAGTCTTGTTGAGTTATTGATGTTGACAGCCAGGTTTAGTGCTACAAATCCCAAACTTGGTGTTATATGATTGATTTATCTATGGTATGAACCATGTCCAATAACCAATGTGCCTCAGTTGTTAGAAGATCATACAATTTACAAAGCATATATTGTATTAAACATTTGAACATGTACATGCCTTTCACTTTGTAAAAAGACTGCTGATATTAATTTATAATATGTTGTTGGTGTATTATTTATGTTGGTAGGTTTTTATAGAATGTTTTGCACCAACGTATGTAGATCAAATAATGCCCGATATAATTTATTTATTTATTGGGTGGAAAAAAACATGACGCCACGTTCATGGATAAGATAAAGATGTCAACTTTATGGGTGGGAACACATAAAGATGCTACTTCATGGGTGGGAACACATAAAGATGCTACTTCATGGGTGGTAACTAAAGATTTTAATTTCATGCTTTGGAATAAAGATGCCAACTTCATCCATGGAGGTTGGATTGAAGATGCAAAATTCATGGTTTGGGAATACATATATTAACTTCATGGATGGGGAATAAATATACCAACCTATGGGTGACAAATAAATATGACATATTCATTGTTGTTGAAAAAGGTGCTAACCTGAATGGAAAAAATTAATTCCAATCACAAAGTACTCTCAATACTTTTTATTTTTAAACAAGACAAAGATAATTTTGCCGTTTTTTATTCTTGACTTCTTAACGCCAATAATATCTGTAATTAAAACAGTTGCTACTCGAAGGCAGGCTTATGTAACATGTTAACATGCATTAGTCAGTTGGATTACATGTCTCTTTGTGATAGCATCCTTCTGAAATAGATCCTTGCCAGCCAGATCACTCGTCTCTCCACTGTAAGCTGCTCCTACTAATGCATCAAACGCTTGCTGAGCCCGAATTACTGCGACTGTCCTAAGCCGCCATGACAGTTGCACTGACTTTGCGCTTGTCTATTGAAGGCATGAATAGTAATTCATATGTAGAATGTCGTTTCAAACATTGCTTTCTCATTCATAATTTAGACAGTATATATAAGGTATTCCGGAATGCTCCATTTGTAAAGAATGACATGGGGTTATGAAATTGTACATGCTTCTTTAAAATGTTATAAGTAGAAATTAATTTTTTATCATAAAAGTTTTTTGTATAGTGTAAATTATATAGCATGTGGTTTACATTTATAAGGATAACTGTTTTTTTATATAATAAAATCATGTTGTTTAGTGTAAATTATATAGATCTGTGGTTTAGGTTTATATAGATAACCATCCATCACTTTGATAGTGATAACCCTCTACAAAGCAGATATTCCATCATAAGTCAAGTTCAGCGTTGATATAACTGGTCAAAACATGTTATCTACTGAAACTGTTTTAATCATTGTTTGTATATTTTATTCTTGTTTCCATGTTCGAATGCCAGTCAGTAGTTCACTTCTATGAACTTTCCATGTCCTCCGTTTCTTTTTCCTCTTTGTATCCCATTCTCTATCGTCTTCGGTTGTATCGGGGAAACATGAGGCAGGAGGAAATGTTTATTGATAAGTTGAGACGAAGCACGTAATTGCACTTATTGAGGTTGTAGGGGGCAGGCAGCACTCAGTTGGCTGGTGTGTTGTTAACTTGTAGCGTCAGTGTTAGTTTGTGTTGATGTAGTTTCCCCCAGAAATGTTTTCCAGTCTGGGAAGACCTCATAATGTTGCTGTTCAACTCTACACAAATTTGTTTCATGGGTAGTTTAAAGGTTTGCTGCTGTTTTGCTTGGTATCGTACATTAAATAATGTATTAATAATTTTCCACAAAACATTGTTTACCGGTTTTAACTAATCTCAGTACTTTAAGGATCACCTCAAGATGACAGTGCAAACTTTCACACATGCAGACAACGTGTTCACGCATGTGCATGTATGCACACACACTGTTGTGATCCATTGATTTCATGATGGCCATCATCGTGTTTTATAGCTTGTTATTCGATGCAAGGGATAACATGCAAACTTAGAGTTGATGAACAGAAAAATAAACACCACCTCCATCCTGCTATATATATATAATAAATTCAGTTGGCATTACCATCATCCAGCAGCAATATGGATGAAATATATTCTGAAAATAAACTTAATTGAGTGAAACAAATGTAGTCAAATATGAGGAAGATAACTTTGAACAGATGCAGAGTTGTGTGTTACAATTGTTGAATTTAATTGATGCATTTTTATTTTTCACAATTTTATTTTAAAAGAGATGGAGTGAAAAATGCAATCGTGGAAACAGTTTTAAAGGACATCAGCTTCATGTCCTGTATAGTATTCACTGTTTTAATTTTGTTGTTGTTGTATTTTTATTATTCTTTGCAACTTTATATCAGTAGTTTTAGCCCTTTTTTGTATCATTATATTTGTACAACGCATTAATCCACCAAGTGGATATTGACAGCTTTCTTATTACCTCATTATTAAGACACCCTTGGAACTGGTCAAAAATGACTTGAGTACTGTGACCATTAATCTCTGTTATATAAGGACATAACTTGGATCATCATCTTTATGCAGATGATACTCAGATCTACATTTCGTTGGCTACTCCGGATACAAATTGCTTTTTTGAGTCGGTATATCACGTTTGCAACCTCGGTGCGGAATCTAAGAGTGATCTTTGATAATAACTTCAATTTCTGACAACACATATTTCAAATGTGTTGCTGCTGTTTTTATCATATTCGTGATCTTTGCCATATTCGCATTCATTTTCTGTTGCTAAGACTATTGCAACAGCGCTTGTTAGTAGCAGACTTGACTATTGCAATTCCCTCCTTTATAATATCGCTAGCAAGGATATCACAAAACTTCAACGTGTCCAAAATTGTCTAGCAAGAGTACCAGGGGTAGTTACAAGATCTCCTCGTTTGTCTCGCTCTGTACCACTTTTGAAGTCTTTGCATTGGCTTCCTGTACAATATCGTATAACATTTAAGATCTGTACCATTACATACCAGGCACTGTCCAGTAAGCAACCATCTTATTTGCATTCATTGCTTACTCCTGTAAGAAAACCTGTCCAGCTTCGATCATCTAGTTCTGACCTACTTTTTGTTCCTAGAGTCAACATTATCATTGGAACTAGGGCTTTTTCTGTTGCAGCACCAACTCTTTGGAATATGTTCCCTCTTAGTGTTAGATCAGTTAAAAATATTACAAAATTCCATCGTCATTTAAAAACTTATCTTCACAACCTTGCTTATCCACCGTAGCTCCCTAGCGCCTTGACCCATCTGTTGACAACTGGAATACTACTTACGGATTTTGAGAATTACCAATCATTTTGTTTTTATGTGCCTCTTGGTTTCCAAGGATTCAGGCGCAATAGAAGTTATCTTATTACTATTATATTAGCAGGACTAATTTCCTGTACTTTACTCCACAAAGCGAGGTTTGACTGTTAGCGATTTCTGAGATCATCCTATTTCCAATGAAAAATAGCGAAATGAAGCATTTGAAAAGGTGCAGTGAATTGAAAGTCTGGTCGAGATATCAACATCACTCTTGGGACTGCTTAGAAAGCGCATCAGTGAGTGCGTCACTGAATCCAGGCTTCGTGAAAAAGTAAAGTCATCACTCCAGTGACAGTTTTAATGCCAGTTTCCCATTAGTGTTTCATCTGTTATCTCCTGTGAGGGTGAATCCTGGCTGCTCATGTGAATAATAAAACTAAAAAAAATAAAAGCACACACACCCGGAGATGATAATAAATAATTTAAACTATGAGAGGCAGAATTCAACTTTTTGTTGTTTCAACAATTATTACATAACATTTTGCGTTTTCACAAGGCAGCTGGGATTAAGTAATATTTGTGCATATCTCGAAAACTAATCATCATTAGAAAGATATCTAGATGACATTTCAATAATGTGTATTGTTGCCCTTTTCTAGTTTGTTCTTACTGTTACTAGAAAGTTATTCCAGCCATAAAATATAACGTTACTTATCAAAAATTCTTCGTATAATAATAATTTCAGACTAATATGTTCTTAGTACATCTAATATCTATGTGACAAAGACTATGTTAAACTAAAAATTTAAGTAATCTTGTTTAGCCTTCTAATAAAGCACTCAATTCTACCACAATTTATCAGTCAAATTCTGCAGACTTCCAAATAGCAAGGCACTGTGATTCCAATTAATTAATTCACTTTTGTTATGTTGGCATGGCCAGACTCTGACTGCATCGTGTCAATTACAGGTGTCTCCCCTGTGTGTTCCACAGATTAATGAAGCCTCCCCTCCCATGTCGGTCTTCTGGACGCTATAACCCGTGGCTTGTTGGTCTTCCATCAAACCTATTGTCAGCGGTTCTGTGTAATCAGTGATCATTCAAGTGCAGCCACAACATGCTGCACATGTATAATAAACAAGAGATCTGTGTTGAGATTGCGTGTGTTTCCTGCAGGTTATCTAGTGTAACTTGCGTCTCTTCGTGACATCAACCATCTGACATCAACCATCGACCAAATTTAATTTACAGAAATTGTTCTTGCAGTCATGTGATCTACCGCCTAATGATACCGGCACTTGTAAAATCACCCGTTTAATTACAATAAAAAAAATCCAAATGTATATTATGATCTAGTTTTCTGTCCTTTCATTCAGATTTATACAGTACATTGTAAATGTAAACCAGGGGTCAGCAACTGTTCTGATGGAGAACCACATTAGTGACTTAGAATAGGTCATGGGGCCACGTGTATAATAACTATTGAATATGAATGATCATTAATGTAATCCTCATAGTAATTGATGAGTCCTAGATTTATGACGAGTATCTGAATGTAGGCCTTCTTGCACCTATCCTTTGAAGGTTGTACCCACTGTATATGTCACTACTGTTTATGCCTTCCTATGGCACTGTGCACATTATGCTAGTCATAATGTCACAACAGTTCTGTGTATTATCATCACTGCCATCACTAGTATTAATAAGTACTTAAGGATTAGTGCAGTGAAAGAATTGCTGTGTCCATGGTTGATTGTTCCACAATAAATGGACACATACTATATGGTAGTTTTATCTAACTTATAAGTATTCGCTCCATCCCAGTTTCAGTGTATCATAATGACCGTATGTATTGGGACAATTAAAAATAATTCAATTATCAGCTGTCCCAAAACATATGGTGTGCAAAAATAATTATCAGATTCACTGTCCCAATACTTAGGGACATGAACGAATACTGACGTCATGTCGTCCCTGTTTTATTACCCTGGTGTTAACCTGACTTTGTAACTTCACCATGATTACCTCGTCTGTTACCCTGCTACTAACTATTTTTTGCGTGACTGAATGAATTTATATCCCATGAAACAATGTTATATGTAGGGACTACATTTTTAATTGAATTAACATAATAAAGTAGCTAATTATTCAATTATAGATGTATACAATTGTCAAAAAGGGCTCAAAGAAGTGGAATACTTGTAATTACATCCTCAGCCATGTGAAATGTTTAGTCTGTCAGGTACCGGTCTCCCACACTTGTTCAAAGACTATTTACTTTTCAGTTATTGATCTACCTCTGGTATTAACATTACCCTTTAGTAACCAATTTCTTGGTGGATGCATATTAAAAACGTCAGCTGTACATGAAACGATGTGCAAGTCTTGGAACAATGCAGACAGTCGAGAGATCACGCAATTTTATACATTACAGACAAACATTGTGGGTACACACTCATCAGAAATATGAATAATTGGTGTCCCAATACATAGGAACAAAAATAATTACATTTACAAAGGTGTCCCAAAACACGACAGAAAAATAATAATTTATTTAGATTTTTAGGGTGTTTCTGAAAAAAAAAAAAAAAAATGCAATTACGTAATTGTCATGCTATTTGGATATGTTTTTTGCCTGAAATAAACATACAATGTATCTGTATTCATATTCATCAAAATGTTTAGTCAATACCGATGGTCATACAGTGTAGTTGCTTTCAAACCAATCTACAACCTAGCGTGCTCTCGTAAGTCTTTGGTTATATACACAATCTAACAGCAAATGTCAACTAAAAATAGTGCCACATTGGCCGTTCAGTTCTGTGTTCTCTGATAATGTATGGTTTACGAACAATGTTTTTTTAGGAAGGTACGGAGTAATCATGATATATTTAGAATAATTAAGATTGGTGGCCTTTGGAGGCTGTTGCAAAATACTATATGCGCTCTATTCAACGTACAACAAACCTTTAACAAATATTTCAGATGCGAAAATATGTCAAATTTTGCATTCCAATAAGCGTACAGGGGTATCCACCAATTTTCTGGTGTTCCTGGGATTAGCCATCTCAGCAAACATGACTGGCAAACAATGTATGCATCCAAATGTAGATGTGCAAAAGGACAGCAGAACACTTTGATAAGTTTGATAATGTTGGTGCACTTTTCAGTATTGTTTTCGTCACTCAGCTTTGTATCTAGTGTGACAATGGTAGAAATGATATTACAATAATGGATTCAACAGTGAAGGTTGGCGTTCTCACAGTGTCAGATGCTACTAATAAAAGGTGTGTCTAGTAATTAGGACGTGTATGCTAAATAGAACAAAATGTTAGTTGGTCTGTATTTGGAATTGTTTTCCCACACATGCAGTGTATGCAACTGTTTTGGTGTAAAATAAGTGATGCCACCAAGTGGCAATGAATTGTGTATAATCTTAAGTTTCTGCGTGAGCATTTAAGAAGGATTTAAACTGTATTTAAGGGAATCCTTTGTTGCCCACAGCTTGTCTTAAATTATTTGCATATAATGATTTATGCAAAGATTATGTCTGAAGCTCAGAAAATAAGTAAAACTTAATTTAGCTCAGTAAATAAGTAACATTTTTAAATAACAGTTTTATGTGCCAACACACCCTTATCAGATGTGTCCTTTTTAAGGAAATGTCTCCCTTTGTTGCAGTGTATGCCTGGACTGGGAATGAACGTTCTTTATGATCTTCTCTACAAGAAGCCCACAAAACTGATGCTGCTAGGGCCGGGCTGCAGTGTCGTGTCCACCTTCGTTGGTCAGGCCGCCAGGATGTGGAACCTGGTCGTGGTAAGTTTATAAGGGAGCAGGCCGTATTTCATCCTACAGTTGAGAGCAGCCATTATCTCACCCAACAATTAGGAGCATTCTTTGTCTCTTGCAACAGACAAAGAATGCAGTAGGGAGGGAGCAGTTACTATCTTGTGGGACTGGTGCGAGCAGGCAATATCTCACACAACAGTAAGAGCCGCCATTATTTAATCTAACAGTTAGGAGCAGGTACTATATTATCAAATACCCCTAATGCACAGCAGATACCCTAAAGAATCCAGTGACATGTTACATAAGTATCCAGAAGATGGCGCCAACTTCATGCATTGTTAAAGCTAAGAGACGCTTCCGAGCACTTGGGGAATTGGGCATATAGATGCTTTCGGGTGCTCACGGTTTATAAGGTTAATTCCAGATGCTGTTTTGGCCTCTACTTGCATTCTCCACCATCATCATTCTTTTTGTATTTCTGTGTCGTTGAATGTCACAATGACTTTCAAATATCGATGCATGAGATAAAACTGACCACGCAGGCGAAAAGGGCGGATTGGCAATGGACATTGGTCTAACGTTCATACCAATTCTCACCTAACCCAGAGACACAGGCAGAATCAGGTTAGACTAAGAGAAAGGTTAGGATGCAATCAATCACACCTGCAGTGTCAATTTGCCAGGACATTTCATTACTATCTCTGCCTCCAGTAACAATCCAGACCACATCGGCTGCAGCTAAGCTATTTCTGCTCCTGCATTGTCTCGGCTGCAGCTAAGCCGTATTGAAGTTTGCGGTTGCTTTGTCGCTTTCCGATTTTATCTAGAGGTGAATAAGTGAAACACGCTAATTAGTTTGGCATTGATACCATCTGATGAAAATGGAAATTTCATTTTTCTTCTTGACATCAGTTCCCACAGTGCTAAGGATCATTTTGTCTTGGTTAAGTACAAATATCTATATGACATGTCTGTAACACATGGGTATAATAAGATAGAGGATGTATTAATATCAGAGAGGTGAGTGAGAGAAGAAGAGATTTGTTGGTTTCTTTGTTCAGACCCTAACTGCTCCCATAATTAGTTTATTTCAAAATTGTATGCTGGTTAAGGGTTTTTGATGGTTTTCGGGTTGATTCCAGATGTTAGACAGAATTAATCAATTGACCTACCCACCACGTGACCTGTTGCCTAGCAAACCCTCTGTCAAGCCATCAGAAGACACATGGTGGGTTCGCACATTCCATCGTATATTTTGTTTAAATTCTGGTCAAAAATTTTTTTTCTTTATGACAGAAACATAAGGCCAATTTTTAAAGTGAAAACTATGCGGGAATGTTTGATTTATGTCATGCAGCAGTAGTAATGTAATTCATGTATGTAACTGTTATCAACATTGTTGGCAAAGGTAAAGCTTGACAGAGGTCACGGGCAAAAATTTGGTCATGACACTACTTACTGGATACATAAATTGTTTATAACATTAGGCTTGTTTCTCCTCTCTTCCTGTCATGTTTGTACTCACTGTCATGTTTGTACTCACTGTCATGTTTGTACTCACTGTCATGTTTGTACTCACTGTCATGTTTGTACTCACTGTCATGTTTGTACTCACTGTCATGTTTGTACTCACTGTCATGTTTGTACTCACTGTCATGTTTGTACTCACTGTCATGTCAAGATCTTGGACAGATGAGTCATGGAAGAACAGGAATTGACATTTAGAATTGATATAGTCTTAAATGATTGAACACACAAGGTTGTGATTGATGCATTGATTGGAAAAATGAACAAATGAATCGTCAATCGTCAAATTGATTAATTGGAACAACATTAGCAGATACAGTTGTGTGTTTATTCTTGAATTATTCTCAGAAAGAGGTTGTATTTATAGGTTAATAGAGAGCGCCAAGCATCTGGATTTAGGGAAAAATAAGTATTATGACTATTTTGGCAGATGCTTTGTTTATAAAAGATGATGCAGGCTGATCTAGTGGTAAACCCACATTGTTTGGTATCTAAGACAACTTGGTCAGGTACTGCAACAACTTGACCAGTCATGATATTTGCGATGAAATATACAAATGAAAACTGTTTCTGGTTTTCTACGCTATAATTCGGTGTAGCCCTTACTGCCTATAGGTAGCAAGTACTACCAATCTAGGGTGCAGAAACCTGGACACTATAATCAAAAGAGACACAGTCTCTTGACATTTGTTGGCTGCAGGCAGACTACAAAATAACCATATCAGAAAGGAGACATTCACCCACGATTCCATCTCAGATGTCATCAGACATAGAAGCTGGAGATTTTGTTATATCTAAGATCGTGTACAAGACGGTCCAACGTGCACTGTTCCCATTGTTCAAAACAAATACGTCAATGGAGCGGTTAGTCCACCATTCTGGGGACGCGCCAGACCAGAACATATGCACAGACATGTGTGCCAGCCTCCCAGATGGCGGACAAAAATGCCCATTGTAGACTGCCATGATCTCACTCGGTGACCCCTCCTGTCTAAATATAGGCTCCTTGGTCTGTATAGCTCAGGAATATTATTCTACAATATGGAACGTTATTTTTCCTACAGATGAAAGAACACCAGGAGTATGAACCTTTAATCCGTTGACAAACTTGCCTTGTTGTTACAGCTCTCCTACGGCTCAAGTTCCCCAGCCCTGTCCAACACCCAGCGCTTTCCCACGTTCTTCCGCACTCACCCCTCCGCCACCCTACACAATCCAACCAGGGTGAAACTCTTCAAGAAGTTTGGTTGGACTCGAATCGCCACAATACAGCAGACCCAGGAGGTGTTCACTTCGGTAAGATCCACCAGATGGCACTACTGGTAGCATGTCATCCGGTTACTCATTTTGTTTTTAAAAATTGTTTTTTATTGGTGTAGATACGTGGCTGCATTTGCTTCACTGGGTTGGCTACAATAAATGTGATAGATGATTTTTTAGCATAGTGAAGTTCAAATATGTCATTCCAAGAAGATTGCAGCGTGATCTTAAAATTACTCAGTTGTATTTAAATTTTGTAAATTGTATAAATTTTATTTATTCACTAATTAATTTATATGAACATTGTAATTTAATTCCTATAATTTCAAGTTCTGGGGCTATCATCATTTTAATGCACTGTTATATAAAGAACTATTGGCAACCATCTTGGAATATTCATTTATGTATTCAGTGTAATTAATTTCATATACTTTCACGTTCTTGAGATATCCTCATTTTAACGTACGTAATGTGCGGTATAAAGTTCAGTTGGCAACCATCATGAAATCCCTTGCACGGTAAGTTACTGTTGCCAAGCTGTCTGCTTAGTCAAAAGTTAATAGATTTACTGCCAGCATTAGATGAGCTTATCATCCATATGCCATAACTATTTCCACATCAACGTCAAAAGCAGCTGGCGAGGTACTCAGGAGAGTTATACATATTATTACACACCATGTATTTTATTGATTATTGAACATATATTATCTTTTTATTTATGTGCATGCAATGCTGATCCGACATGATTCAGTCGGATCTGTCTGCATTTAGTTACCAGTCAGCAGTTACCTGGTAATCATTTATACACCAGGCCTCCTAGGAGAATTCTAAATAAACTGTGCACAGAATTCTAAGCCACCTGAGGAATTCCATACCACTTTAAGAATTCTAACCAACCTGTACAAATCCAGACACCCTGCTGAACTTTAAGTCACCAGCAGAATTGTAAAATACCTGTAGAATACTAAATCTAAGCCATCTGTGTAATTATAAAACATCTACACAATTACAACCTCCAGCAGAATTATAATGATTATGATAAAACCTTCAGAATTATATAAAACATCTACTTTAGTTTAAACAGCCTGCAGAATTATAAGTCACTTGCAGAAATCTAAACCAAATGAATTGAAAAAATCGTCTGAAGCAATTCCCACTGAATAAGTGATAAACATGCCACAATGAACTATGTAGATGTGCTGATTATAACTTTCAACTTTGTTGATATGCCAACAATCATGTTGACCTATATTATGTTGATGTTTTTTTTTACAGACGATAGAAGATTTAGAATTGCGAGTGAAAAAGGCAAACATAGAAATAGTAGTTCGCACAAGTTTTCTCACCGATCCAAAGAATGCTGTGCATAATCTCAAGGTTAGTGCTCAGTCTATTTACAGACATGGTAGATAGAATACGCTGACGCACATGTGATGATATTGGGTGGTGTGTGTGTGTGTGTGTGTCTGTGCGGTATGTGTGGTGTGGTGTGTGTGGTGTGTATGGTGTGTGTGTGTGGTGTGTGTGTTGTGCGTGTGCGTGCGTGTGGTGTGTGTGGTGTGGTGTGTGTGATGTGTTTGGTGTGTGTGGTGAGTGTGGTGTGTGTGGTGTATGTGTGTGCGTGCGTGTGTGGTGTGTGTGTGGTGTGTGTGTGTGTGTGGTGTGTGTTTGGTGTGGTGGTGTATTTGGTGTGTGGTGTGGTGGTGTGTGTGTGTGTGGTGGTTATTGTTGTTATTGAATTATTATTATTATTGATTATTATTGTGTGTGTGTATTGTGTGTATATTGGTGTGTGTGTGTGTGGTGTGTGTGTGTGTGTGGTATGTGTGTGGGTGTGTGTATTGTGTGGTGTGTATGTGTGGTGTGTGTGTGGTGTATTGTGGTGTATGTGTGTGTGTGTGGTGTGTGTGTGTGTGTGTGTGTGTGTGTGTGTGTGTGTGTGTGTGTGTGTGTGTGTGTGTGTGTGTGTGTGTGTGTGTGTGGTGTGTGTGTGGTGTGTGTGTGTGTGTGTGTGTGTGGTGTGTGTGTGTGTGTGTGTGGTGTGTGTGTGTGTGTGTGTGTGTGTGTGTGTGTGTGTGTGTGTGGTGTGTGTGGTGTGTGGTGTGTGTGGTGTGTGTGGTGGTGTGTGTGTGTGTGTGTGTGTGTGTGTGTGTGTGTGGTGTGTGGTGGTGTGTGTGATTGTGTGTGTGGTGTGTGGCTGGTGTGTGTGTGTGGTGTTGTTGGTGTGTGTTATTGGTGTGTGTGGTGTGTGTATTGTGGTTATTATTGTTGGTGTGTGTGTGGTTGTGTGTGGGTGTTGGTAGTTGTTGTTATTGTGTGTTGTTGTTAGTGTGGTTGTTATTGTTGGTGTGTTGGTTGTTATTGTTAGTTATTGTTAATTACATTATTGTGTGGTGTGGTTATTATTGTTATTGTTGTTATTGTTGATGTGTGTGTGTGTGGTGTTATTGTGGTGTTAGTGATTGTGTTATTATTGGTTATTGTTATTGTTGGTGTGGTGTATTGTTATTATTGGTGTTATTGTGTTATTGTATTGGTGTGTGTGATTGTATTATTGTTATTTGTGGTGTTATTGTTATTGTGGTGTAGTGGTGTGGTGTGCTTGTGAGTTGTGCATGGTTATTGTTATTATTATTGATTATTATTGTTAGTTATTGTGGTGTGTGTGGATTGGTCGGTGGTTGGTGGTGGTTGATGATGATTATTGGTTGATTGGTGGTTGGTATTGGTTATTGTTGGTGGTGTGGTTGTTATTTATTGTTATTGGTAGTTGTTGATTGGTAGTTGATATTGGTGGTAGTTGATGATTGTTATTGGTTATTGGTTGGTATTATTGTTATTGGTGTTATTGGTTATTTATTATTGTTAGTAGTTGTTATTATTATTGATTATTATTGTGTGGTTGTGTGTGTGAGTTATTGTGTGGTGTGTGTGTGTGGTGTGTGTGTGTGGTGTGTGAATTGTGTCTGGTGTGTGTGTGGTGTGTTATTATTGTGTGGTGTGTGTGTGGTGTGGTATTATTGTTGTTGTGTCTGGTCATTATTGGTTGTGTGTGATTTGGTATTGGTGTATTGGTGGGGTGTGTGGTGGTGTGTGTGTGTGGTGTGTGTGGTGTGTGTGGTGTGGTGGTGTGTGTGTGTGTGTGTTTATTGTGTGTGTGAATTGTGTTTGGGGGTATGTTAACGTTTCTTCCTGGATCTTAGGTGGCAAACAATCGGTGATTAATTTACGACCCTTTGGAAGAAGAATAATGACTTTGTTTTTTATAATTCTCCATTAGTTAAGGGTTCTTTCCAGTTTTAGGATTCATACCATATAAATAAATAAAATAAATAATTTTACATCTTAGCAAATGTCATTTACGAATACTCCAGGAAATCATCTTCTGTGTATGTGTGTATTGTATCTAGCCTGTTGACAGTGTGATTGCTTTTCCTTAACCTTTTGCAAGCAGCTTGTCATCGATTACGTCCTTCTTATTTTGCCAGAGACAAGATGCTAGGATTATTGTGGGTGTGTTTTATGAGGACATGGCGAGAAGAGTCTTCTGTGAGGTATGTGGTGTAGGAAGACATTCTGCAGAATGAGTTGGTTACTGAATATAATGAATTTCTTTTTCTATACATTGTTTAAATATGTTAAATACATTGTCACGTAAATGTCATGTTTGATTAATTGTAACTGGTAACTTATTTGGGCAAAATGTATGCTGCCAATAGTCAAATTTAGTGCAAAAGAAATTTATCTAAAACATTAAATTTTTTGGATTTGTAAGTTGACAGTGTAGATAAGATTTGTCGATGTTAATAAAGATTTGTTGATGTTAGTAAATGTTTGTTGATGTTTTAATTTATTTAATAAAATTATATACATGATAAATGTTAATAATGATAGTGTCATATATAATGATAATAATGAGGACAACACATAAATTCACGTGATGTTAGTAAAGATCTGTAGGCCAATAAATGTAATCCATTTTGTTGCAAGTTTCCTTTTGGTGTGTAATTAACTGAGCAACATATTTATGCAGAATTGTGAACTCATTATGCCTATATCCAATACATCTGGCCTTTTACGGACATGTTGCTGTTGATTCTCACGTAGGTCTACAAACAGAAAGTGTACGGCCCGAAGCATGTGTGGGTTATCATTGGGTGGTATCCAGACAACTGGTACAGTCAGCCAGACGCCCTCGTTAACTGTACAGCAGAGGAAATCAAGGAGGCTCTGGAGGGGCATTTCACTACAGAGGGTCTGATGCTGAATCAGGACAACACACCAACAATATCTGGCATGGTGAGTCCATCTTACCTTAGCTTACCATCCCATACGTTGCTTTACCTCACTGCACTGCTCTTTCTCCAGTTTGTCCTGTCTGGTCTCGTAGGGTCCTGTATGTTGAATGAGAACAATACAACATAACAACCTCTGGCTTGCTGATCATTATAGAGCTTTGAATCAAGACAATATTTCAATCATAGTAAGACTAGTTGAATTCTGTAAATTCACACTGACATAATGAGTCTTGTCTCTTGACACTCAATTTTTAATCAGGACAATATCTGCCACTACACGACTTCTATATTATAATTTCACTTAATTATTGTTTGTATGTATGTCTGTCTGTCCAGCATACCTCTGTCAGTTTCACATACATGTATTGGGCTGAAATGTCAAAGTGTGGGAACTTTCGGGTGGTTCGTAGATTTATTCTACTTTTTAAAATTTCACCTGGGGAGATCTTGGAAGGCTAAATATTTCAAAAGGTTGCAACGGTGGAATTTTAATGTTTTTCTATATCATCATAATAGGAATAATGTCATCTGCTATTATGTAGGTAGATGTCCTCAAACATTTTGAATAGTTTCACAGTAGAGCCATTTGAAAATCTAGGATTAAAATCTGGATAAATGTCGCAGATTTGGAAGTGGGTTAATTTTCAGTGTTCATAATTGTACCTACAGTAATATTTGGGTGGGTTTGGTGGGTCACATTTCAATGCACAGGATTTGAGGACTGCTCCATTAAGTAAAATTTGTCGATATCCATTTCCATAGACACTGCTTTATGTAGAAAGTATATTTTTCTCCATGTAACGCCACGTCATTCAGCTAGTACAGCTATAAATGATGAATTAGGACATGCACTAGATGGCACCACAACTGGTGCACGGCGTGTTCAACACAATAAAGAAAGACAATGTATCATTGTTGCCAATAACCACTCCCATAGAAAATCTATAATCGACACATTCCATTGTAATTGGCACAATCTAAAAGCTATATTGAGAACGTATTAGTGTTCAGTTTCCTTGCTCTAATTGGATCATTTCCGCTGGGCAGACCATTTCATTGTTCTAGAAATATAGCACCAGTCTTGACAGCGACACAATCGTTATTAGCCAGCGACAAAAGTCATTGCAACGCACCACTGCTAATGTGTATTTTTAAACTTTTAATGTCACCACGGTATTGTGTCATGTGATTAATGCATCTGTAACTGACACAGTTAATGCGTTCAGTTTGTTGCACTGAATTGATTTTGAAGCTATCGATTGACGAATTCCATTTCTGGGTTTTTAATGCCAAATTGATGGGGAATGGTTGATAAAATGCATTGACAGGGATATGATTGATGACAATTTATGCCAATTGCCTCCACATGTAATGTGTTCTGATACTGCAGCACAATATATATCATACATATCGTACTTAGATTAACACACACTTTTTATATCAAAGATACGTTAAACACGTTCCATTTATCTGGCTGCAATGCCATTTTTCATGTCAGTAGTTACACCCGTACTTATTAGGCATGCGTTCCTCGTGCCTTCAAGTGGTGTTTTATGAATACACAACTGTTACCTGTGTGTGACGTCATGTGTGTGACGTCATGTGTGTGATGTCATGTTTCAGACATCAACAGCTTTCATGGAAAAGGTAGAGCAAAGAATCGGTGGAAGCAATCCTCTTTCCGTCACTGGCTACGTGGAGGCGCCACTTGCATACGACGCTGTCTGGGCGCTCGCCCTTGCACTCAATAACACACAAACGAGGTGTGCACTTAATCCACCCTTCCAGAATACCTAGCGATCCAATATTTAAAAACTAATTGTACATTTCAATGGCATTTCTCGGTTTTTTTTAAATTCATATTTTCACAAATTTGAACAATTTCAATAACGATCATATTTTTTAAAATCAAATTTGTTCCTATTAAATGTGGTGGTTTGGATGTTTCTTTTGATTTGTCATAATTTTTGTGGTATAAATCTACATACCGATGACCATAATTATATAGGTGGTGATCAAATTGGTGTACGTGTGTCATCAATTTTGTTAAATAATATTGAAAGACGGTAGTTGTTAATTTGTGTTGCCAGTAATTCTTGTCAGTAGATGGCATAAGCAGGAGAAGACTACAACGTTTGCTAGTTGTGTTTTTAATTAAATGCATAACAAAGTTCAGAACAACATGCATTTCTTATCAAATGACATTTCTAGTACATCAGCACAGTTTTGTCTGCCACTGAAACAGTGAAAGTGCTCAGCCCCGTATGTTTTTATCCTGACATGTCAAGAATCGATTCATTCTAAGATTGTTGGATAAATATCAGTTGCGTTATTCATACCCATATCCGGGTGTCTTTTATGACAGTTTGGTGAAGAAGAACCAGAAACTGAGTGATTTCACATACAGCAACCAGGATATCATGAAGGAGATCTACAGCGCAATGAACAGCACCAATTTCCTAGGAGTGTCGGTGGGTACAACACTTTCAGTAGAATTGTTAAAGGGAGACTGTCTTTTCGTTTTTATTGAAAAATCATGTTGCACAGTATAAACTGTATCTATTACAACATGGTAATTGCCCAGAGGTGTTTTAATGAGCCATTTCTTGTTATTGAAATGTGTTTCGGGAGGAAATGGTTTGTTTACATGGCAACTGCTTTTGAAGACATCAGTTCTGATTAGTGATGAGATGTATTTGTGTATCACATGACACATCATCATGGCCCCACCGGGTCATGACCTTCCTCGGAATTATCGCTACTCGCTATTCGGGGATTAGAATGACAAGTCAGCGATTTTATAAAAATTGAACTGTTGAATTCAGTAGTTGTTTCTGCCTGGATAAAATATATGTGAGCAATAAGTATATTGGAATACATTATGTTTATACTGTATAGCAGGATTTTATGACACAAACAAACAGACAACCCCCCTTTAAGGCGATGGCCCCTTTAAGTGCCTAACTTCCAAGACCACATCCCTTGTGGGTCAGGCCAGTTTTTAAATTTCTACAAAACCAAACCAACTATAAGGCATTAAATATTATTTGATATTTTACATTCTAGCATATATTTATGTTGGGCAGATGTGTCAGTGTGACCACAATTAAGTTTTTATAGCCTTTTTGAAAATCTGAAAGCTTATAATTTGATAACATTTTACCCTTATCCAAACACAGAACCAAAATGATAAATGAAACTTGGAGTAAACATGGCAATTCAAATCGTTATACAGGTAGGTTTGCATCAAGTTCCAGTGATTGAGAGGCAGGGTCGTGGATGATCTAGGCAAATAGTCATTGTTTAAAAATGAGTGTAAGGCTCGTTCAATAATGGGGAGGCCTGTGTTGTCTGTAGTGCCGTCCAGTGATTAAATGTGAAGTTATTTTACAGCGCCATGTTTCATACTTGTTATTAGGGCTGGAACGATACACTACTTCGCGATATGATATCGCGATACAGAGGTCACAATACAACACGTATCGCGATACAGACTACATTGACTAGAATGATACAACAACAGTAAAACACTCGTTTATTTATTGTGAACGATTGAAACGAATCAGTAATACAAGTAGAGGTCTACATTGTTTCAAACTCAGCAGCACCCTGTTGCACTCGCAGTCTTGCATATCATTCCAGCTTGCTATTGGCTTTATTGAACAGCAACATGTCCACATTGTGTGCGTTAAGCGTGACACACTTAGGTATCACGATGTCCCCAGATGTGCTCAACACACACTCACTTGGAACAGATGTTCCCGGTGTCGACAGAACACACTTGGCCAGCTTGGCTAGCATCGGGTATACTATTTTTCCTACAGAACACACTTGGCCAGCTTGGCTAGCATCGGGTATACTATTTTTCCTACAGAACACACTTGGCCAGCTTGGCTAGCATCGGGTATACTATTTTTCCTACAGAACACACTTGGCCAGCTTGGCTAGCATCGGGTATACTATTTTTCCTACAGAACACACTTGGCCAGCTTGGCTAGCATCGGGTATACTATTTTTCCTACAGAACACACTTGGCCAGCTTGGCTAGCATCGGGTATACTATTTTTCCTACAGAACACACTTGGCCAGCTTGGCTAGCATCGGGTATACTATTTTTCCTACAGAACACACTTGGCCAGCTTGGCTAGCATCGGGTATACTATTTTTCCTACAGAACACACTTGGCCAGCTTGGCTAGCATCGGGTATACTCTTTTTCCTACAGAACACACTTGGCCAGCTTGGCTAGCATCGGGTATACTCTTTTTCCTACAGAACACACTTGGCCAGCTTGGCTAGCATCGGGTATACTCTTTTTCCTACAGAACACACTTGGCCAGCTTGGCTAGCATCGGGTATACTCTTTTTCCTACAGAACACACTTGGCCAGCTTGGCTAGCATCGGGTATACTCTTTTTCCTACAGAACACACTTGGCCAGCTTGGCTAGCATCGGGTATACTCTTTTTCCTACAGAACACACTTGGCCAGCTTGGCTAGCATCGGGTATACTCTTTTTCCTACAGAACACACTTGGCCAGCTTGGCTAGCATCGGGTATACTCTTTTTCCTACAGAACACACTTGGCCAGCTTGGCTAGCATCGGGTATACTCTTTTTCCTACAGAACACACTTGGCCAGCTTGGCTAGCATCGGGTATACTCTTTTTCCTACAGAACACACTTGGCCAGCTTGGCTAGCATCGGGTATACTCTTTTTCCTACAGAACACACTTGGCCAGCGTGGCTAGCATCGGGTATACTCTTTTTCCTACCGCTATCGTGTATCGCAGCGTATCGCGATATGGATATTGTGTATCGTGTACCGTAGCGTGCGGTATGTATTGTTCTGTCCCTACTACTACAGACATACACTGACGTGGTCACTCATGCATGCACGCATGTATGCATGCATGTGCACACACACACAAAACACACACAAACACACACACAAACATGTATAGTATTAATATATAGAAAATCTTTGAATAGTGATATTGGTTGTACTTTTTAGTATAATGCTGATTTTTGTAGTGACATCCACGTACACATGACTTAATACTAACACATTCAAGTACGTATTACTTAATATCAACCAAGTACACATTATTTAATTTAATACTAACACATCCAAGTATGTGTTACTTAATAGCAACCAAGTAGACATTATTTAATTTAATACTAACACATCCAAGTATGTATTACTTAATAGCAACCAAGTACACAGTATTTAATTTAATACTAACACATCCAAGTATGTGTTACTTAATAGCAACCAAGTAGACATTATTTAATTTAATACTAACACATCCAAGTATGTGTTACTTAATAGCAACCAAGTAGACATTATTTAATTTAATACTAACACATCCAAGTATGTGTTACTTAATAGCAACCAAGTAGACATTATTTAATTTAATACTAACACAGCCAAGTATGTATTACTTAATAGCAACCAAGTAGACATTATTTATTTTAATACTAACACATCCAAGTATGTATTACTTAATATCAACCAAGTACACATTATTTAATTTAATACTAACACAGCCAAGTATGTATTACTTAATAGCAACCAAGTAGACATTATTTAATTTAATACTAACACATCCAAGTATGTATTACTTAATATCAACCAAGTACACATTATT
This sequence comes from Paraescarpia echinospica, assembly GCA_020002185.1. NCBI lineage: Eukaryota > Metazoa > Annelida > Polychaeta > Sabellida > Siboglinidae > Paraescarpia > Paraescarpia echinospica. The sequence continues at coordinate 28,773,755 of CM034540.1, forward strand.
TAATTTAATACTAACACATCCAAGTATGTGTTACTTAATAACAACCAAGTAGACATTATTTAATTTAATACTAACACATCCAAGTATGTATTACTTAATACCAACCAAGTACACATTATTTAATTTAATACTAACAGCAAAGCATGTATTACTTAATAGCAACCAAGTAGACATTATTTAATTTAATACTAACACATCCAAGTATGTATTACTTAATAGCAACCAAGTACACATTATTTAATTTAATACTAACACATCCAAGTATGTGTTACTTAATAGCAACCAAGTAGACATTATTTAATTTAATACTAACACATCCAAGTATGTATTACTTAATACCAACCAAGTACACATTATTTAATTTAATACTAACAGCAAAGCATGTATTACTTAATAGCAACCAAGTATACATTATTTAATTTAATACTAACACATCCAAGTATGTATTACTTAATAGCAACCAAGTACACAGTATTTAATTTAATACTAACACATCCAAGTATGTGTTACTTAATAGCAACCAAGTAGACATTATTTAATTTAATACTACCACATCCAAGTATGTATTACTTAATAGCAACCAAGTACACAGTATTTAATTTAATACTAACACATCCAAGTATGTGTTACTTAATAGCAACCAAGTAGACATTATTTAATTTAATACTAACACATCCAAGTATGTATTACTTAATACCAACCAAGTACACAGTATTTAATTTAATACTAACAGCAAAGCATGTATTACTTAATAACAACCAAGTAGACATTATTTAATTTAATACTAACACATCCAAGTATGTATTACTTAATAGCAACCAAGTACACAGTATTTAATTTAATACTAACACATCCAAGTATGTGTTACTTAATAGCAACCAAGTACACAGTATTTAATTTAATACTAACACATCCAAGTATGTATTACTTAATAGCAACCAAGTACACATTATTTAATTTAATACTAACACATCCAAGTATGTATTACTTAATAGCAACCAAGTACACAGTATTTAATTTAATACTAACACATCCAAGTATGTGTTACTTAATAGCAACCAAGTAGACATTATTTAATTTAATACTAACACATCCAAGTATGTATTACTTAATAGCAACCAAGTACACAGTATTTAATTTAATTCTAACACATCCAAGTATGTGTTACTTAATAGCAACCAAGTAGACATTATTTAATTTAATACTAACACATCCAAGTATGTATTACTTAATAGCAACCAAGTACACAGTATGTAATTTAATACTAACACATCCAAGTACACATTATGTAATACTAACAAATCCTAGTACACATTACTTAATATTAACACATCCAAATACACATCACTTACAGACATACAGTTGACAAGTGCAAGTATATGTACCTGAATGAATACTGAGTGGCTTGAACAGATCTTTCGTCACCCTAACATTGCCTTCATTAGTATTATGCTGATTCACTCTCGGTTGTCACGTGACATTGTTGGTGATCGTCACGTGACATAAATTCCAAGAATATTGCGGGAAGATTGTAGGTGGTATCTCTGTTGATCGATGGTCACCTCTTTCAAATCTCAATGTCATCGCTAGTCTTTCTTCGGTCTGTGTTCCCCTACAGCTGTGAGTGGGCCCTCGTGTTCTTGCATTCTTTGAGTCTGGCCCCCAGTCATCTGTTACTATGCCTATGTAGGTCTGATAACAGTCTTGACATGCTAATTCGGTAACAACTTACATGCGGAAATTCAGTAACAACTTACATGCTGAAAGTTTATAAGTGGTTGTTGTCTTTTTAGGGTCGTGTGGCCTTCAATTCAGAGGGAGATCGCATTGCCTGGACCCAGATTGAGCAGATGTGGGGTGAGTAAATAACACAGTGTCATGGTGTCACACCTGAAATATTTGATAACCAATAACTGCTTGACGTAGAGAAGTTAACAATTATTTAGAAGTTTAGGTTCAGTCTGAATTTGTCAAATTTCAACATGAAGTGTGGCACATATTTGTCATTAATCAATACTAATTGTGCCAGTAGTAAACAGTGCGTGTTCTTTAGGGGCACTTGTGAGATTCAAAGTGTTTTAAACAATACCACAGTGCCAATTTGTGTGCATAAGTTAGGCATTTGTATAGTAGGGGTAGTTCTTTTCATATCTTACTGATAATTTTCTTCAAAGAACTGGTCCTGACATTTAATTTATAAGAATTAATTGTTGTATTTGTCCCACTGTCATACTTCCAAGAGTAAGTCTTCCTACGAATGACTTCTCACACGTTTCTCTATCTTCAGATGGAAACTACTCAAAGATGGGTTTTTACGACTTTGTATCCGATAACCTGACATGGTTTAATTTGGAGAAATGGCCAGGTACAGTACTTCCATCCCTTTGTAGTACACTACAGGTTATGTCAAAACCATTTTTGGCACGTTCATTAGGGCTATACAAAATGGAGCCAGATAGTAGGTCGCTCAACAGAACTGGTGTTTATTGGAACAGGAATGCTTTGAAAAACCACCTTATAGTGTAATATTACAACACTATTATATAGTGTAATATTGCAGTACCACCATGTAATGTAATATTACAACACTGTTATGTAACAGCTGTGACATAGATCAATGTTTGTATGCCTTATTATTGATAACTCGCTCACCCTCCATTCATGATTTTGCCAAATTATTCTTGTTTTGTTGCATTTCTGAGGTCAGGTCCCTGAGGATACAAGCACCATAGAAGTCTACTAACTATTATTATTATTATGTTATCTACTTGTATTATGAAATACTGCATAAGGTACACAGTACACATTTTAAGAAAAAATATTACATTTTTAACAGTACAGCTGTGTTAATAATAACAACATTAATAATAATAATAAAATAACTTCTATTGCGCCTAAATCCTTAGAAACCAAGTTCAGAGGCGCATCAAGACAAAAAGATCAGTCAATCTTAAAATCCATAAGCAGTATTCCAGTTGTCAACAGATGGGTCAAAGCCCTAGGGAGCTACGGTGGATAAGCAAGGTTGTAAAGATAAGTTTTTTAAATGACGATGGAATTTTTTAATATTTTCAACTGATCTAACACTAAGAGGGAGCATATTCCAAAGAGTTGGTGCAGCAACAGAAAAAGCCCTAGTTCCAATGATAATGTTGACTCTAGGAACAAAAAGTAGGTCAGAACTAGATGATCGAAGCTGGATAGGTTTTCTTACAGGAGTAAGCATTGAATGCAAATAAGATGGTTGCTTACTGGGTAGTGCCTGTATGTAATGGTACAGATCTTAAATATTATACGATATCGTACAGGAAGCCAGTGCAAAGACTTCAAAACTGGTACAGAGCGAGAAAAACAAGAAGATCTTGTAACTACACTTGCCAGACAATTTTGGACATATTGAAGTTTTGTAAAGTAATATCCTTGCTAGCGATATTATAAAGGATGGAATTGCAATAGTCAAGTCTGCTGCTAACAAGCGCTGTTGTAATAGTTTTAGCAACAAAAAATTACATATTAAATAACAATAAATGTTATGCATCATTAATTTAGCCAACAGCTTTGTTTGGTTGGATACTGCATTAACTGATAAAGATGTGTGATTGTTGTTATTGTCGTAGGGGACATAATTGTTGTTGTTGTCATAGGGGACCTAATTGTTGTTATTGTCATAGGGGACCTAAGTGTTGTTGTTGTAGTGGGCCTAATTGTTGTTGTTGTAGGGGGCCTAATTGTTGTTGTTGTTGTAGGGAGCCTAATTGTTGTTGTTGTCGTAGGGGACCTGATTGTTGTTGTTGTTGTAGGGGGCCAGATGCCACAGGACCGCACTATCATCCAGCCAGTACTGCGCCTCGTCTCACTCACCCTCTTCATTGGCATGTGTCTCCTCGCTTCCCTTGGCATCATCACAGCTGTCTGTCTCTTCAGCTTCAACTGTACTCACAGGAACAAAAGGTACCGTAATTGTTCCTATTTGTTCTATATCCCGTTAGACCTTACATCATTTTATGAAACGTGCTCTGAATCCTCACGCACAACATCACCATGATATGGGCGCACCTAGTTTTTTGCATGTAACTTTTTTGTTTCCTAACATTGCAAGGTGTGTTTATCTTAATTAAAGATAGTTAAATTCTGCACAAGACGGTGCTAAATATATTAATTAATTTTGTAATTAAACGTGCAAAATGCGATATGTTGTGTCTGGGAGTCTGCATAGACTGCAACACATATCTACAAACTCTTTGTCACATGATATTTTCAAACAGTAATCATTAAAAAAACAGTTACATAAGTATCCAGAAGATGGCGCCACCTCCACGCGTTGTCAAAGCTAAAAGACGTTTTCGGGTGCATGATGAAGCAGGCGTCTTGAATCTCTTGATGCTTGAGGATGCTTGAGGAAGTGGGTGTCTGCACACTTTCAGGCACTGAAGTTCTAGAAAGTTAAGCATACATGCCCCAACTAGCATTCATCTCAACTTTTAACAGCAACTGACACCGTGACTGTGATTTACAAGATCATTCTTGACTGTTGATTCCATCATTGTAATTTAATTTCTACCAGTGTCACCCTAGACTCAAAGATCAGTGATGACAAAAGATCTATCTCAACCTCACATCAACAACCTGATCCTCTCTGGCTCCACCATCTCTCAGTTGTTGTTGTTTCTTGTTCCAGGTTCATCCTTCTGTATCAACCTCACATCAACAACCTGATCCTCTCTGGCTCCACCATCTCTCAGCTGTTGTTGTTTCGTGTTCCAGGTTCATCCTTCTGTCTCAGCCTCACATCAACAACCTGATCCTCTCTGGCTGCATCATCTGTCTCAGCTGTTGTTGTTTCTTGTTCCAGGTTCACCCTTCTGTCTCAACCTCACATCAACAACCTGATCCTCTCTGGCTGCACCATCTCTCAGCTGTTGTTGTTTCTTGTTCCAGGTTCATCCTTCTGTCTCAACCTCACATCAACAACCTGATCCTCTGTGGCAGCACCATCTGTCTCAGCTGTTGTTGTTTCTTGTTCCAGGTTCATCCTTCTGTCTCAACCTCACATCAACAACATGATCCTCTCTCAGGCTCCACCATCTGTCTCAGCTGTTGTTTCTTGTTCCAGGTTCATCCTTCTGTCTCAACCTCACATCAACAACCTGATCCTCTCTCAGGCTCCACCATCTGTCTCAGCTGTTGTTGTTTCTTGTTCCAGGTTCATCCTTCTGTCTCAACCTCACATCAACAACCTGATCCTCTCTCAGGCTCCACCATCTGTCTCAGCTGTTGTTGTTTCTTGTTCCAGGTTCATCCTTCTGTCTCAACCTCACATCAACAACCTGATCCTCTCTCAGGCTCCACCATCTGTCTCAGCTGTTGTTGTTTCTTGTTCCAGGTTCATCCTTCTGTCTCAACCTCACATCAACAACCTGATCCTCTCTCAGGCTCCACCATCTGTCTCAGCTGTTGTTGTTTCTTGTTCCAGGTTCATCCTTCTGTCTCAACCTCACATCAACAACCTGATCCTCTCTCAGGCTCCACCATCTGTCTCAGCTGTTGTTGTTTCTTGTTCCAGGTTCATCCTTCTGTCTCAACCTCACATCAACAACATGATCCTCTCTCAGGCTCCATCATCTGCCTCAGCTATTGTTGTTTCTTGTTCCAGGTTCATCCTTCTGTCTCAACCTCACATCAACAACCTGATCCTCTCTGGCTGCATCATCTGCCTCAGCTGTGTCTTCCTACAAGGTCTGGATGGTCGATATGTCGACGAAGACACGTTTGTCGTTCTTTGCCAGGTTTGTGAATTATAATAACCTTATTTGTCCATAAAATGGAAATACATTTTGCACTGAGGATGGTGCATAAGGACATAATATTTAAATCATATTGCAGTATTTATATGATTAAATTGACAGTTGCTAATTAGTAATACTGAGTCTTGTATATAAATAATATCATAACATCGTAACTAGGTAAGGCACAGTGTGTCACTGTGTGTTAACAAATATAACTAACTATAACCTAAACAATCTGGTGTAAATTGTACACAGAAAAGTATTTTCAAAGACTACATAAAACTACTTTGAACATAAATAAATTCTGATATGGCACCTTGCAAGCGGCAACTCAGGGCAAAACGACACCTAGTTTGCAACGACTGCCAGTGCTGGGTGGATTTTGCGTTGTCTGGCTGTCCAAAATCATGGGCATAAAGAGAGGATCATAGACCAAAGATGACGGATTCACCTTTCGGTGTATGGGGTGTTTGAGGGTGGAATGTCTGATGAAGGAGGTGTGTAAGTTGACGGATATAGTGAAGGAGATGGAGGCGAGACTCAACATAGAAATAGATGGAGCAGAGAGGGATGACGCGGAGAGAGTTGAGAATTCTACAACACAGAAGGAGCAGAGTTGTGACACGGAGACTGAAGAAAGGAGACTGAGAGGAAGGAAGGTGACCGGTGTGAAGGAACAAGACATTGAGAAAACAGAGGGACGGAGGAAAAGTGTTCGGCAGAGGAAAAGAAAACGGGCCAGTGGGGATAGATCAGCAGGTAGTCAGACTGTAGAGAACGAGGAGAGACACGACAGCGATACAGGTGGTGAAGAGGTAGATACCACAGAGGCAGTTGGTAAGACTGTGAGACAGAAGACTGATGGAAGAAGACAGAGTGTTCAGCAAAAAACAGAAAACATGACAGGCGTGAAGGTGACAGGGGAGAAAGTGACCGTAGTGAAGGAGGTAGCCGGGGAAAAGGGACGGGAGAGGAGAGAAGAAAATGTGATGGGAGGAAAGAAGGGACGAAAGGAAGTGAGAGTAAATGTGCTAGAAGAGAAGATGACAGGAGGAAAGGGGACAAGAGAAAACGCGACAGGAAAGAAGGGAATGGAAGAGAATGTGACAGGAGAGAAGACGACAAGAGGAAAAGACAACAACCAGACATATGCAAACCGGAGGAGCTACTCCGAGGCAGTGATTGAGGGGGCAAGGAGAAAAGAGAGAGTGTTTATGGGCGATTCAATTCTGAGAAAAACAGACAAGACTATATGCGAGGGGAAGGACGTTGTTGTATGTCTACCGGGGGCTAGGATAGAGCATGTGACCGAAAGGGTAGAGAAGGTATTGGGGCATGGCAAGGGAGGGTCTATACTAGTACACGTTGGGACAAACAATGCAGACAAGGAGGGAACAACTGGTATAGTTCAGAAGTACAGACATCTAGTGAGGAAGCTAAAGAAGACAAGAGTGGAACAGGTTATTCTCTCAGGAATTTTGCCAGTAATGGGAGGAAGGGGGGCAAGATACAGAAACTGTAAGAGGATGGCGATCAACGCACTAGTTGAGCAGATGTGTGAGGAAGAGGGCGTGGGATTCATAGATTTATGGGGGTACTTTGTTGGGAGAGAAGATATGTGCATGAGAGATGGCCTCCATCTAAGTGGAAAGGGGGCAGCAGTATTCTCAGAGAATCTGCTGCGATCTGTTGACAGTGGGACAGGTTGCATCTATTTAAACTAAATTCGCAGGGGGGACTCACAGAGAAGCCTGAAACTGGAGGCATAGGATAAAGGCAGCAAAAATAATTAGCAAAGAACAATCTGGAAAAACTGTTCTGAAGCTGGGTATAAATGTGCCTTTGTTTAAATGCAAGGAGTATAGTAAAACAAAAGAAAATGAACCAAAAGCATTATGGTAGAAGATATTGACCCTCAAGCATAATAGTATAACCGAATCATGGGCAACCACCCATATATCAGATGCCGAATTGGGACTGACAGATATGTAATGTTTAGGAAAGATAGAATAGGGTTAGGCGGGAGGTGGAGTTAATTTTATATATTAAAAGAAATCTATCCAGTTTGGCGAAATAAAATTAGACAGAGAAGCAGATTGCGAAGAAGCTGTTTGGCGTAACATAGTTACAGGAAACTCAACGTTAACGGTTGGATTAGTTTATCGAAGTCCAAACATAAGCATAGAAGAGAATGAAAAAATACAAAACGCTATAATGGAAGTGAGCAAACGGACTGTGTTATTATGGGGGATTTTAACCATGGGCATATAAAATGGAAATCTCTACAGAGTATGGGTAGTGAGGACCACAAGTTTTTAGTTTTAGTACAAGATAGTTTCCTTTCTCAACATGTGCTAGAACCAACCAGGAGAGAGAATGTGTTAGACTTAGTTTTGTCCTCACAGAATGAATTAGTTGACAATGTTAAATTATGTGAGCCTCTGGGAAGTAGTGATCACAACCAGATACATTTTACCATCAAAGCAAAATCAGAAAGAAATAATAAAAAGCAGTTCAGGAGAAATTTCCACAAAGGAAGATATAAGGAAATGAGGAAATATTTAGCAAAGATAGACTGGAATAATACACTGAAGAATAAGACAGCAACAGAACGCTGGAATATCTTAAAGAATGAAATAGAGTGCATCGTAGATAAATTTGTTCCCTTCAAAAAACAAGGGAAACGGACCAGAAAGAAATACTTATCGAAAGAAGCCATTAGAAAAAATTCAAGTATAAAACAAAATCTGATGGAAGCCGCACTTACTGGCAAATGACGGCACTACAACATTTACAAGAAGCACTAAACCAAGCTACAGCTGAAATTAGAAATTCAAAGAGAAGCTTATGAACATAAATTAGCTTGTAATATAAAACATGACAGCAAGAGTTTTTATGCGTATGTTCGAAGCAAACAGAAAGTTCAGGATAAGAAGTCGGTCCCTCTAAAGATAGGTGCTGGAAATATAATATCAGAAGGAGGAATGGCTGAAGACCTAAATGAGTATTATAGTTAAATGGTTACCAGGGAAGATACCAGTTCACTGCCAGTACCAGAGGCTAAGTTCAAAGGGGCAGAATCATACTATTTAGGACAGTTAATTGTAACCCCGGAAATGGTAGCTAAGAAAATTAGGGCCATGAAGGATAATAAATCACCCGGTGTGGATGGGATTCCGACCAAACTACTATTGGAAATTGTACAACAAATTAGCATACGTTTTGCAAAAGTTTTCAACTTGTCATTAGAAGAGGGAGTTGTTCCTTTAGAATGGAAAGAAGCAAACATTAAGTAAATCGCTATTTAAAAAAGGTTCGAGAAACAACAGAGAACAATAGACCAGAGTTTAACATCAGTGGGATTTGTAAAATTATTAGAAAGATCTAATTAAAGATCACATGGTGGATTTTCTGTTAAACATAACTTGATAAACCCATCTCAACATGGGTTTCTAAAAAAGCGAGGTCATGCTTAACAAATATGTTATGTTTTTGGAAGATATCACTATGGGTAGATGATGGATCACCAGCAGATATCATCTACTCTAGGATTTCAAAAAAGCTTTCGACAAAGTGCCACATCAGAGATTACTGCTTAAACTAAAAGCCCATGGCATAGGAAATGGTATAATTAACTGGATAGAAAATGGCTGATTGACAGAAGACAACGGGTAGTTGTTGATGGGGAGGCTTCAAACTGGAAATAAGTTTTGAGTGGGGTTCCACAGGGATCAGTACTGGGACCTATATTATTCTTAATATATATAAACGATTTGACGATGATATAGCTAGCAAGGTGTTGAAATTTGCAGATGATACAAAAGTGTTTAGAAGGATTGAAAGTGATGGTGATAGACAGCATTTATAAGATGATCTTGACAGGTTGATCAAATGGTCTGAAAAGTGGCAAATGTTGTTCAATTTTGGGAAATGTAAATGCCTCCACACAGGACATGGGAACGAATATGTAGAATATACAATGGGGGGAACTGTACTAAGTACTACTGTAAAAGAAAAGACTTAGGGCTGACAATTAGTGCTGACATGAAGGTTTCAGAGCAGTGTGGAATTGCAGCTTCAAAAGGAAATCAAATCCTTGGATTGATTAGGCGAAATATAGCATATAAAAAAAGAACTAATAATACCGCTGTACAAAACAATAGTTAGGCCTCATTTAGAATATTGTATACAAGCGTGGAGGCCATACCGCAAGAAGGACATAGATATGCTAGAAAGAGTACAGAGGAGAGCGACTAAAATGATACCAAAACTGAGGGATCTTAGTTATGAAAAACGCCTAAAAGAATGTGGTTTAACAACACTAGAGACCAGGAGATTGAGAGGAGATCAGATAGAAGTGTTTAAAATATTGAATGGTTATGAAAATATTGATAGAAATATGTTTTTTTCAGTTAAGAAAGATAGAAAGACTAGAGGACATGAAGTTACATTAGTAAAGGAGCAGTGTAGATTAGACGTGAGAAAGTTCTCATTTTCACAAAGGACTGTGAATGAATGGAACAGATTATCTGATGATTGTGTGGGTGCTAGTAGTGTGAATATGTTTAAAAATAAAATCGACACATACCTCAGAAAGGCTGGATATATGTAGATAAAAGGGTTGGACTCTCGATGCCATCTAGAGTTAATTCTCTGGATGGCAATCTTGTTAAATCTTGTTAAATAATAGAATCATGAACATCATATGGTTGTGACATGTCAGCACTAGAAAGTAAATTAAACATGTTAAAACAGTGTGGAATAAATATGTGAAGACAATATGGCAATATTAAAAAGACTGTAATAAAACCGATCAATGATGTGTGATGTTTTTAATTTGATGGAGGATGGAACAAATGATTTCAGGGCTGAGTTTGTAAAAAACGGCGGATGTCTGAGCTAATATTTATATCAAATGGCACATTTGCAAATTGCACTCTGTAAAAATACATATTTCACTCAAAACTAATTTTAAAATCGAATTGATCACTGATCACGTAATATTGTAATCAGTTAATTGATCAGATGAGTCATCCAATCATCAACAACATTTATTAATTGGAGCAATATTTTTTTCTCTGGAACTTGTTTAATTTGAGAGTTGTATTGTGCATTGTAGGTAAGGACCTGGGTCCTGTCCATTGGCTTCACTCTAGCCTATGGTCCCATGTTCTCCAAGGTTTGGACCATCTACCGTCTGACACTGCAGAATAAGAGAGGGATAAGGGTGAGTTGCTGTTGTTTGTACTTGTTGTGACTGCATTCATGACCAAACTTATAATTTTCTGAATTTTTGTCTGTGTGTGGACTCATATCTCCATTAATTTTGCATGTATGTTTTTTTTTATGTGAACTAGCGGGTTCATTGGGGTGGTTCGTAGATTTAGTTTTTCCAAATTCGTCCAGGGTTGAGATCTTGGGATCACCATTTAAAATGGCAGTTATCTCCATTAGTTTTGCATGTATGGGGCTGAAACTTTGTATGTTATCTAGCAGGCCCATTGGGGTGATTTGTAGATTGATATTTTTTCGAAATTCATCTGGGAGGGTCTTGGGGGTCACAATTTAAAAATTGTGTATAATATGGACCTGATGTTACTCTGGAAGTGTGGGGTTGCACTCATGAGTGTTGGCAAATTATTATTTTTGTGTGCAATTCCTTATTAAATCTATCTGTAGGTAATTTGCGGATGGACTTACTATTACAGTGGTTGAGAACCCGTGTTGCATTGTTGCTCCTTAATACTGTAGTGCTGAATGTGTCTTTTACAAGAATGTAAAATGTACTCTTCTATCAAAAACAAAACTTGTCTGCTACTAACCAATTTGTTCAAAACACTGTTTTACTCTTTACATATCAAATCAGGTAACAAAGTCACAAAATCTTCCAGACTTTGGTTTAATCGCTGAATTGCCAAACAGGCCATGAATAAAAAGACAAAGAAAAAACAATAACAACTTTTTGGGGAAAAGAGATTAGGCCAAAAATTGCCATTTAGCTGCCAGACTACAATGTTAAACCTCACAAGAAACCTCGATTCTGTTCTGTATAGTTCATAACTAAGAAACCAGATAATCCATCAATTCAATAAACTATGACGATTGCAGATTACTGCCATCTGTTGCTGTTTCTTCTGTGTTGATTCTGGCTGTCTCTCATCCAGAGCCTCTCCAACTGGGAGATGTACATGGTGCTTGGCATCCTCCTCAGTCTAGACGTCATCGTACTCGTCACGTGGCAGGTCATTGACCCCTGCTACCGCGAACTCGAGAGTTTCCCGCACGAGAAGCCACGAGACAGTACGATGGACATCGAGATTAAACCACAGCTAGAGCACTGCAGCTCACGACACATCAACATCTGGCTAGGTAAACAACCAGATGCTCTTTACTGCTTTCTTACATCAGTATTAACCAAAATGAGACATGGTGCTTTCTTGTGTAGGCTTGGGCAGGGATTTGTCACTGAAATTGCCCGTAGTTCTGACTGCCCTCCAGACATTGGTGAAACATGTATTGCAATACAATTTACATCTCAACAAACGTCATTATATGGTCTGTTCATGTGTCAAATTTCTTTCTGATAATTCCAAAATTATGCGTTCAGCAAGCTTTCAAAGAAACGTGTGAAACCACGATTGCCTGGCCATGGCAACATGCTGCCTGTTCTAAGATGCTATGTTGTTACGCTGGTGCCGAGCGTAGCGTAGATCGAGAAATTTTGCTAAAACTATGCTATCTGCACAGACCTCATGCGGTGTCAATTTGTGTTCGATTCAACCAGAATAAAGTTTACTTTGAAAAGAAACTATTGCTTTATAAATCAGAGATACACACTAATCTGAATTAATTCAAAATTGCCCACAACCATGCATGTAAATACAAGCTTTTGCATAGCAGTCATGTTTTTAGTTAAAACTTCACCATTTCACAAAAGTACGTCTAATGTGTAGTACCAATTGATTCAAAATGAAATTTGCAATAAATTAAATGTTGTTTTGTGAAGTATACATTTGATTTGAGGCTGTGTCGTCACTTAAAAGTTGAAAGTTTTGCAAATTTCCCTTGAGAGTCGACGCTTAGCACGGCCTTGGCAGTGCCGCCTGCTGCATGTAAACAACTAAGCATTTACGTGGTGGTCATATTTTTTAGTAAAAACTTTCCTATTTCACAAATGTACGCTTAATGTGTAACGCGAATCAATTCGACATGAAATTTGCAATAAGGTATGTTTTTTGTGAAAATGTTTTGAATTGTGGCGCCGCCGACACTAAAAAGGTGAATGTTTTGCAAATTTTCTGGAGTATCGATGCTTAGCATGGCTTCGACAGCTCACTGCGTGTACCATTAAGTAAGTTGCCAATGTTTTATTCTAAGCGTATGTAAGCTATTTTGGTGTATTGTGGTAGTTACTTGCAAACAAATACGATCAACATAACATTATTTAGTATTGATAAATGGTAGTGAATAATTTGAGTATTTGTTTATAGTTAAACATGGATCTCCCCGTTACAACAAAATAGGCTAATCCACATCAACGTTCGCAATGGACGGTTGAACTAGTCGACCTTTGGTGTGAGGGGTGCACGATTCCCGTCGTTAACTGGACGTTTGCTAAACAAAGTACACGTATATGATATTTTCGCTGCTTGTTATCCCTAGTAGTAGTAAATAAATTATCCCCAAGATGCCTTAAACATTGAAACGCATATGAGTTAATGAATAACAAAATGTAGTAAATGAGTCAATAAGAGGAATGTTTTTTTATTTTGTGCTTGTCTCTTGCCAGAAGCTTAACTGCCCAAACAACACATTCCCTCATTTTCAAAACATGATATCTGTATATATAAAACTATATAACACTATCATTCTCATCCAACTCATATTTTGCACACTTACTGTATATGTTGTTGTCCTTGAACATGTCTAATATTACGAGATTCGAGCTATTAATTAAAACGTTGTATTAGTTCTTTTCTTTGGTAAGGACAAAGTGATCTACTGAGACTTCTGGTTGTTTCAGGTGTAATATTTGGCTACAAAGGTGTTGCATTGTTGTTTGGAATCCTGTTGGCGTACGAGACGAGAAACGTAAAAATGAAACAGATCAACGATTCGAGATTTGTGGGAATGTCAATCTACAATGTTGTAGTAAGTTCGTTGTGTAATGCTGATACAGTTTTGTGTTGGTCAGTCATGTGACGCAAATGTCATTGTAAATTGTTATGGGAAAATACAAAATACATGATTCAATAATGTGTACATTATAAGTATAAATATCACCAAGATATGACTAATGTTTGGTGATTATGGTTAAATTTATATTTTTAAATAGGATTAAAAAAATAAAACACATTTGGGAAGTTAAAACATTAAAACAGGCATAGTTTATACTGTTTTATGTAACTTTACAATTATAAACAATCAGACATTGTGTCAGTAAAAACTTTGTAAGCGAGTTAGTGGGTAAAGATTGAAATTGTTTATGATAATGAGCGTGTGAATGGAATAGATATTAATGTACTTTCACACTATTGTGGATATCTGAACCGGACAGCCTGGCAGGTAATGTCTTGCTAACCAGGTAATTATGGCTGTGGCTTTGGAAGCTATTTTGGATCACTCAAAATCGCAAGTTCCCCCCACGTATTGGAAGAGTGGCTGATGGTTTGAGTGATCAGAATATAATTAACCTTTTTGTTGTGTTAAAGAAAAATACTATCTAGAAAGTGGTGATATAAAATAGTTGAAGAAAATGTTATATGTGAACTGAGTGCAATGCCATTTTTATTAACATAACACACATGGTTGCAGAAAAACATGACTATTTTGGCAACTATTGATGGGCACCACACATGCATGTGTTTTAAGGCTATATTTCAAGATTATTTGTAAAATATTTTCATTCTAACTACATATTACATGTCGTCACTACATGGTTTATTTTATATTGCATTTTAATTATTTATTTAATTTAATTACTTGATTGATTTTAAAGCAGTAAATAATTTAGTGTTTGTTACAAAATTATTATGTTTTAGCACTGTTTGTTGATGTT
>CM034540.1:28789598-28910779 GCA_020002185.1 Paraescarpia echinospica
CTGACAAGATAAGGAATGTATATATAATACATATTCTGACAAGATAAGGAATGTATATATAATACATATTCTGACAAGGTAAGGAATGTATATATAATACATATTCTGACAAGATAAAGAATGCATATATAATACATATTCTGACAAGATAAAGAATGCATATATAATACATATTCTGACAAGGTAAGGAATGTATATATAATACATATTCTGACAAGATAAGGAATGTATATATAATACATATTCTGACAAGATAAGGAATGTATATATAATACATATTCTGACAAGATAAGGAATGTATATATAATACATATTCTGACAAGATAAGGAATGCATATATAATACATATTCTGACAAGATAAGGAATGCATATATAATACATATTCTGACAAGATAAGGAATGTATATATATAATACATATTCTGACAAGATAAAGAATGCATATATATAATACATATTCTGACAAGGTAAGGAATGTATATATAATACATATTCTGACAAGATAAGGAATGTATATATAATACATATTCTGACAAGATAAGGAATGTATATATAATACATATTCTGACAAGATAAGGAATGTATATATAATACATATTCTGACAAGATAAGGAATGCATATATAATACATATTCTGACAAGATAAGGAATGCATATATAATACATATTCTGACAAGATAAGGAATGTATATATAATACATATTCTGACAAGATAAGGAATGTATATATAATACATATTCTGACAAGATAAGGAATGTATATATAATACATATTCTGACAAGATAAGGAATGTATATATAATACATATTCTGACAAGATAAGGAATGTATATATAATACATATTCTGACAAGATAAGGAATGTATATATAATACATATTCTGACAAGATAAGGAATGCATATATAATACATATTCTGACAAGATAAGGAATGCATATATAATACATATTCTGACAAGGTAAGGAATGTATATATAATACATATTCTGACAAGATAAGGAATGTATATATAATACATATTCTGACAAGATAAGGAATGTATATATAATACATATTCTGACAAGATAAGGAATGTATATATAATACATATTCTGACAAGATAAGGAATGTATATATAATACATATTCTGACAAGATAAGGAATGTATATATAATACATATTCTGACAAGATAAGGAATGTATATATAATACATATTCTGACAAGATAAGGAATGTATATATAATACATATTCTGACAAGATAAGGAATGCATATATAATACATATTCTGACAAGATAAGGAATGTATATATAATACATATTCTGACAAGATAAGGAATGTATATATAATACATATTCTGACAAGATAAGGAATGTATATATAATACATATTCTGACAAGATAAGGAATGTATATATAATACATATTCTGACAAGATAAGGAATGTATATATAATACATATTCTGACAAGATAAAGAATGCATATATAATACATATTCTGACAAAGTTGGGCAAACAAACCTTTGAGAAAATTTATTTTAGTGAAGTACTTATGAATATAAACCGTGTTCAAAGTTCATATCCCGTAAAAGATGCCTATTGCCCAAGACCATGTATACTAACAGATTTTAAATACCTTGGGCTAGGCAATGATGTTTTTGCACAGAATGTGGATATACTTAACAACTTACACTGTTTTATAAAAAGGACACAATTTGAGAAAAGTTCTTGCGATTAACAGAAACATTTTTATGGCATTCCAGAAATGACTGTTTAATTAATTATCAACAAATAAAGTATACTCTTTGAAATAGAAGCCACCAATTTAACATCATAATATTATGATATGATAACCATTTAAGGTGATGATGTGGGAAAGAGTGTTCAGATGATTCCACTGTCACTGACTCTGTCAGCGTGGTAACAAGGCCTAGGGATAGGGCAAGATAAACCTCACCACAACCAAGTACCTGTGGTCAAGTGGATATCACACCTCAACTGAGTACCAGTTGTTAAGTGGAAACCACACCTAAACACAATGAAGCAGTCATGATTACTGACTTTTATCAATCACGGTTACTACATTTACAAGTAGTGTAATAAACATGTTTACATGCTATCTTGTTGTTTTATATCTTCCCTTCTCAAGAGTAAAGGTTAAACATACCTCAGAATGCATCATTTTATAGCTAGTTTTAACAAATTTCTGGGGGGGCATGCAGGCCCCCCTAGGAACGCTTCATGCCTGCGGCGCTCACATAACCCACACCTACCACCTCACCCATCATTTTACCCAGGGGAAACACTGGAAAGAGTTACTCTGTCTCCAAGAAACCAATTTCATTTAGTGGCATACATAATTTTTTGGGTTAAAACTGGTATACTTTCCATTTTACCTTGACTATGTCACTAGTCCGTCCAAATTTAAGATCTTTTCTGTCCTGAAGCTAAATAGTTACACAGAACCCCCGTCCTTTGCCAGGCCCAAGGAATGTTGTTTGTGTGTAGCTGGGCATTGTTTTATTTGCACGGGAATTTCTTGGAACTGAGGCAAGGCCATTTGACCATGCAAGGTGAGAATATATGAGCATGTCATAGGGCGGACATTTACCTTGGTAATGCACAGTCCTGTATGGGAGAGTACCATTGCGGCATCCATTTTGGTTGTTCTAGATAGATGTTTACAATGAACCACTGTCAGGTAGTAATTAGTGTGTTTTCACTTGGATAGGCTGGGTCGTTGTTGTAAACATTCTGTTCGCACATGACGTCTTTTGGTGTTGCTACACACAGTTTTAGGATGTAACTTGTCAGTGTAGAGTTGGCCAGGTGAAGCATGTGTGTGTACAACAGGCTTTTATGCACGACTGAATTCCAGAGTTGGTGTAGTAACTAGAAAAGACCCAATTCCAATATTTGTCCCAAATCTGGGGAAAAATAGATGGGAACTAGATGACCAAAGCTGTCTGGGCTATCCTGTACACATGCCCAGCTAATTGAGTCCTTTGATACATGTACAATTGATGTTGATCTGGTTAATTGTTACACATTTACTTACTTTGACTTAACCAGACAGACATTATTTGCCTACCTGCAAAGATGCCCTTGAACTTTGTAAAGTTGGGAAATAAATCTAATACCTCTTATGTAATACATATCAATACAGCCTAGAGGTGTGCAGCCATTTGTGAGAATAATGAATTTACTATGGTGTATGCGTTGAACATGTGGGGTGGGGGGTCAACATAGAAGTAATCTTGTGCACAGTGGCTCGTCCCAACTTACTTAATCCTCTTCGCTGTGATTAGAGCAGAGAGCCGAAACAAAACGTCTCCATTGTACTCTGTTAGCCATTTTCTTTATTCCGTTCCGTCTGGTATCAATCTTCTTTAATTCATCAATTGTTGATCTCCAACCTTTTTTGGAACAGCCGGTTTCTTTTTTCCTTGTTGATTTCATTCTAGGGGCTTGTCTTTGTAACTGTTATAGTGTCTTTTCAGAGTGTATGTTCTGTCTATGCCCAAGTACTTTTTAAGTTGATGCTTTGATAATGCTCTCAGCTATTGAACAGTAATTGTCCCAACACCCTCAATTTGTCTGTTATACTGCAGCTGAAGTTCTATAGATATGTGTTGAGTAGTGTATTGTAAAACAGTGACTCAGAATATTTGTTTAGGTCAGGTTTCATTAAATCCAAGTTCTTGGTGTCTGCCTATAATGTTCACATTCATTGCTATTCTAAATCTGACCTTATGGACGGGATAAGCAGCAATATCACACATGTAAAACACCTTGTTTTAAATCTACCTTGCTCATCTTATCACTATGTTCACACGCACGCACGCACGCACGCACGCACACACAGGCGTGTATTGGTCAATTGTGAGATCAATGAATTATGAGATCGGGATATACGCCCTCAAGAGCTCTGTGAGGTCGATCTCAGGACGACATCACACACTTTTTTGGTTCTCACGATGCATGTTAAAAATGATCTCATAAGCCATTTTAATTGATCTCACAAGACATTTCTAAAACCGTCACACACCTTTCACAAAAGTCTGTGTTCACACATGGTGACACAGATACTGTGACAGGCCAAAAATGCTGCAGTCGGGAACAATAAATCAGATGGTTTTGTACTTTGAAAATTAGGTATTTATATGTATGATCGAAAATTAGCATTTTAAATACTTGTAATGAGGCATACATACACTGTGAAAATATGTATACATTTATTCAACAGACACAAAAACGTATCAACATTTATTCAGCATAAATGAATACAGTTATTTATCATAACCAACAGGTCATATTTCTATCAATACTGAATATATCTTAACCAAATTTTGTGTACTAATTAGATAAAATATAATTAGATATAAAAAGCTCCTCTGTCAGACAAGGTGGCTTTGAGCAAGGATATCTGACTTCAATGACTTGTTTCAGTTTGACCATTTTTCAAGATACCATGACAAATTTTAAAACCTAAAATCCCATCTCACAAGTCATTGAAGTCAGATATCCTTGCCCGAAACCACCTTATTATGCAAAGGAGTATTCTAGCTAATGATTCACGACAATTGCATGACCATAAATTCAGTTATTAGTTCAGAATAACTTTCAAAAATGCATGCCCCTCCGTCACACTAAACGTTCATCACCATTGTAATACACAAGTAAATGAGCCCATATTTCACATATCATATTATATCATACTATTCACTTACCTAATTAATACTCCACATTTGGTTAAGACATGTTCAGTATTAACATATGTATGGTCTAAGGGCGTTTTCAACCAGTGGCTACCCTACAATAAACAAATGATGCTATTCATCATAAAATTATCTTCACAAGAGTGTTTTTTTTAAAAACAGATTGGACATAATGTTTATGACTTTGCCAGTCTATTCTTTTCTGTCAGAATGATGTTGTGAATGTTGTATACAATTTGTCTGTACGGCATATCTTGCACAGACGAAACAGAAAACAGTTTCTTCATTTTCGCCTGTTCAACATCTTGCATGTTTGGAACACTCTGAAGGTCAATGAAATCTCTGAACACAAGATGGACGTCCTCTTCTTCTGACGTCCATCTAGCCCGCGCTACAAAACAGAAATTGTCAAAATAAGTATATATTAATTCACATATTATATACCACATACTGAAAGAAATAAAACAACAGGTGACACAACATATTATATATACTTATATACAGTTATTATTATGTATCTTAACACTGTAGCATCATAATTGGAATATTATGGCACAACCCATTGCTATTTTAATCATGCTACGCATACAGTTTTTTGGCACAATTACATAATATTCCTTACCAACTCATCAATATAGATTGTGCATCAATTTCATTAAGCGTTAAGCTCTAACCAGTATAATACATCTAGTGTGTTGGATTAAATTTTATATGTAAATTAGTCAATAAATGCTCAATAGCTTGTTGACAAGCAAGTGGATGCAGCTGCACCAGCAACTGCACATCACTGAGATGACCATACCTGCCTGTTAGAAGGGGATTACACAATTATATTATACAGATCCCTTACCTTTCCTGGGGAGTGGCACCACTGTTAGCACATCATCATCCTCACTGGACTCAGTGTCAACGATGAATTTCCTCTTTACTGTCTTGTGTACTGCTGAAGAATAAATATGAATATACTTGTATATTCATGCACTGCTTCAAACATTTGTAAATACAAATATATTGTCAAAGAAATATTATAACGCTACATTCAGATGATTGAACCAATACTTTATTACAGGTTCATCAATTTCACCATTCACACATAAATGCCGAATTCACAGTAAAAGTGCACTGTTAAACTGAAACTAGATGCTAATTGTTGCACACCATAGACTATTTACATGAACAATGAACTTCCAAGTATTGGAAGAGTCATATTACTACTAGAACATGAGAGTGCGAGGGTACTGTTTTCATGTCACCTTGACGGATTGTAAATGTCATGCAAGATAATGCACTTCAATTTCAGAATGGGAAAAATTTATAAAGTACTGATATGTCAGCTTATGACTGCTGGCGTTTCCTTTGCTTTTAGAATTGGGCTACTATTGTGAACACTACATATTTCATACATGAATGTAGCTTTGTGTGATTATATTTTTATACGTAAATATGACATGTATTTGTTTACCTTCCTTGGGGGTCTGGTTTGTTCATCATCATCACTTGACTCGTTGGTCATCTTCTTTCTTGTGGTGTGATCTGTCTCTGAAGGTTAATAAGTACAGGCATAATTATGCACCATTCCATACACTTACCAAGACAAACACATTTGTCGATATTTTCTTAAGACAATCATCAAATGTCAACAGATCTCCACCAAACTAGGCAAGCATTCAGAGAACCACTGACAATTTTCTGTAAATCAGAGACATGATGTTGACCTAATCTGCATGCACAAACTGCATCTACCATGTAAACACGTAGACAAACACCAATGTCCAGATATTTGGTGAGAAAAACTTAAGGACAGACATTGGAGCTAAAATAACACTTTTGGACAAAAATACTAAAAATGTGATTTTGGTGTATTCTGATAGCATTTTATGTTTACTATTGATCAAAATCTCTTTTATAACATTTACAAGTAACCTTTATTCGTGGTTAAAGTGTGCTTCTGTCATGTAACAAATCCCATTATCCAATCTTTCACAGCCATTTATACCCGTTTGCTAAAACCGGTGTTTTTCCAATTTGGAAACATTATATCTCTAGAAGTAATGATGCTTTAATGACATTTTGACTGATGTGTTCCTTGCTATCTTTATGCAATGTCAAGGATATTTTATTTATTTTCATTTTAGTTATGGGCTGAACACAGTGGTTGTAATAAAAAATATGGAGTTGTTACCAACAAAATTGTAATATATTTTTTAAATATTAAATAATGCCCATATGTAAAATATCTCTTAGATATTGCATAGAATAACATGTTGTAAATAAGAAATAGAAAGAATTACATTGATTACTGTATTATCGGAGGAGCTACGTTTCCAAATTATGTTATATTTTCCATATCCAGCAGCCATCTTTGATTGTTGCCATGGAAACAGTGGGTCTAGCAGAACAAAATACATATTTTTATTCAGTAAGACCTACTCTACACCTTGGGCACAAAACATTTGATTATTTATGCATTTAAAAAAATGTCCTATGTAGCTCCCAAATCTCTCCTTAACTTGTTCGGAATCTATCACATGAGCACAGCACTAATAGTTACCTTCAGTTTCTGTTCTAGGGTCAGGAACCAATTGCGGTGTGGAGGGTCCATCCTCTGACTGCATGGATAGGTCAATCTCTTAAATAAAACAATCATTACATACGTATTATGCTTGGACAAGGTATGTCCTAAAGTAGGGTAAAGTTTACAGGGAAACACATCCTAAATGCAAAATGTACTTTGGTTAGGATATAGGTGGAATGCACTGGCCATAATATACCTCTAAATTGCCAGACACTGGCCACAACATACCCATAAATTGCAAGGTAACATCAGCATCTAGCTTAGCAGCAGCAAGACCAGCTATTCCAAGACACTGCTTATTATCAAAAATAGAATCCTCCAGTCAGCTTATCACATTGGCACTTGCTTAACTTATGTACACATACATTTACAATTTGAAGACAGTAAAACAAAATCTTTAAAAGTACACACTAATGCCGAATGCGGGGAAAAATCACTCTAGTCAGGAGGCTCTGCTCAAAAACTGTTTTGACGTACATATACAATATTTTATACATGTATAGGTATACTAAAATTTATCAACAGGTAAGGATATCTCTTAAGATGGGGAATGCATGGTGTACTTAACTGAAGCATGTAATGAACAACATACCATCCAGTGTAACTCCGTCAAGTCTTTTACCAGCATATTTAGCCAATTGTCCCTCATCGCATAGAATTAACAGCTTTGCCACTTTTGCTCTTTCAATGACGCTCTCCAGGCATCTGTAGTAGGTCTGATGCACCTCCACGCTGTGGCCAAGATGCTTCACCACCCATTGTAGTTCCACATCTTTGAGGTCGAGCATCTGTAGTAGGTCTGATGCACCTCCATGCTGTGGCCAAGATGCTTCACCACCCATTGTAGTTCCACATCTTTGAGGTCGAGCATCTGTAGTAGATTAACACACATGACATCATATCAAAATTTATGTTATATAAATAATTCGATGTATACATTAATTACAGCTAGCAAGATACACGGACAATTAAACATAGGGCACAGGGAGCATGCAGTTCTTTAGATATCTCAATGCTCTAGGTGTAAAAATGGTATGTGTCCAATAGCTCGACGTATGAGTCCAATGCTTGACGCTGCTTAGAATAACAATCCAACACGTTCTTTATACGTGTACGTCTTCAACACTGGACAACTTGTTTACTGTTTCATTGAAACTTAACACAATTATACACGAATGCACACACAACACAATACAGCTCTAGGACCAAAGGTCATGTTGATAAGGTAGCTATGAAGTATGAACATGAGACCTTGAAACAGTAGGACTGTTTTACTCATTGGTATGGATAATTCATATAGTTTGCATAAGTTAACTTTCTCCAGTTTTTTCACACGTTAACTGTTTGATGTCAGCACCCACAAAAATTTAATAAGTATAAGTTATTTTAGTATTAAGTAAATTATGCTTGATGGAAACCAAAACAACAACAAAAACTAGCGAATAAATTTCTTGGTGTTATTAAATCATTAAGAGGACGTAGGCTTTATAATAAATATATTTTGGGCATCTTCTTGCATTTTTATTTAGTGATCCTGATGTATCATTTTTAAAATCATTTAAAATATATTAAACCAATGTAACATGTTAGTCGTATCTACTCTCCAACTGCTCCCAAAGGTTGACATTTTCTTTTATTTTGTATAATAGTTATTAAGAAGCACCTACAAATAGAACAGGTTATATGTGAGAAGGGAGGTGCTGAACTTGTACAATGTTAGGTAGTGTTCAATTTACCTGTGTAGCTGTTGCCAAATACTTTCTTAACTCAGTGCATCGTAGACGATCGACATGCACCAAGCCACTTACTTCACCAGTGACCTTTCGTATTCCATCGCAGACTCGAAGCACACTTTTGCCTAAGCAGAAGACAACATTCACACACATCTCATTGAATACTGAATGGAGAATATGAATAATACATTACATATGTACATGAATAAATGTTGGTTCATAACCCAGCAAATGTACTAAAAAATGGAGAAAACAGATTTTTTTTCACTTGTTAATTTCTCGTTTTGTTTACGATGTGATATATAAGTTTAAAATATCTACTTAATTCATGATGTATAGGAGCATAAAAAAGATTTTTCACACAACAATTTGTCATGTTCATATTTTTCAAAAGAATTTCAATTTAATTTTTCATGAATCATTAATGTGCGGACTCTTCAATTATTAAGTACATTTGACTACATAATCATTTTGATGCTTATGCTACAGTATGTTTTTTTAACTATGGCTTACACAAAATAATATTGCTCACCCTTGTTGGCAAAGAAGAAATGATTTCCTCTGTCGTCAACTGCTTGGTCTATCCCTAGAGTTTGGCGGACGTCAGAATTTGACAGATAATCCATGGCAGCCCTGCAATCCTGTGAAATTAGCACTGGAACTGGTCTGCCCCTCTTTCCTCTCACAGTGACCATCACCTGTGATTTCACAAGCACCTTCTCCAGTGATGTCAGTTGAGCCATGCAGTCTGGGTGGAGGTCAGCACTGCTCAAGATCGCCTCAGTGCAAATTTCAAGTCTGAAAACAGACATTATAAACACCTCATTAAAGATTATTGATAATCCCCAAAGCTGCAACATTCATAAGCAGCTGACACTTCTCCATGCTAGTAATATATGATTAAAAAACAAACAATATTAGGTCTAGTCTTGTACACTCAAAAGAACAAGTGGTCAATTTGGTTTTCTTCTCGTTTCTGTTTTGTTTTCGTAATCACCGTAAGCATGCACATACATTTGAACATGGGTCGTATTTTGTAGTCAAGCAAAAATCTAGTACACACCTGTATAACATCCAAAGAACTATCATAATTAAGGCATGCAGTTTCATTCAAATGGTTCTGTTCAAGACGCAGAGTCTGCTCAAGGACTGGGATGGGATATAACATATATACTAGTAATATATCAACAGAACATTTTAAATCTACCTTAGACTTTCTAGTTCTCCAGGCCTTCGTTTGTTGTAGGTGGCAAGTCTTGTCTGGACCAGACATACAACATCAAAGTATGTCTTCCATGTGGGTTTCTCATCATCATATGTAGTCATGGTCAATTTGTTCTTGACAAATGTTGTGAGTTTGCTCATGTCAGTAGGGTCGGGGAGTTCTGGTCTTCTGCTGAAATTTCTCTCATGAGAAACAGCACTTTCTGTAATGCCGATTTTGATAAGCCGTTCTTTTTCTAGGACCTTCGTAAACTGTTCAGCTTCTTGAGCTTTCACCTTGTTCCCTTCCTTTATGGCAAACATTTCTTTGGCCTGTGCCAGCCGATGAAGGTCTTCCTTGAGCTTCTTTGCTACAGATGGAGTTTTCATGTCATACATTCCATCACTACCAGAGAGCTTCTGACTAGCAGCAAGCATGACATCCACCATTTCAGGCTTGATGAAGTCTTCCATAAATTGCTCTCCCTGGTGTACATATAGTTTTCTACACTCTATCAGCAGTCTTGCTGCTCTCCGCATCCTGTCAGATGCGTAATTCCCCCTGCGAAGAGGGTTCCGACTACATTTTGCAAGCCATTCTTCACCAAGTCTCATGATCAGTCTGTCTGACATGACTGTTGATTTGACTTCCCCGCGATGCATTGCGTAAATGACTTCGTCTTTCAGCAGTTTTGACGCTCCTTGATATAATTCGTCATCGGCACCCTTAAGAATCTTCGAATGGATTGCCAGGTTTTTTGAAGAGGACACCAGGTGATCAGGTTCTAAGGAAACAGCAAGACATCTTTCTCTCTGGTGTCGTGCGATATCAGTTAGAATCACCCATGAATAACATTCTGGGCAAGGACCATATTGCTCGATGTCAAACTCATCCTCTCTCTTTCGACGTGCCAGTACAATGCTGCCTTCTTTGTCTTTAATGACGGCAAGATTATGTTTATGATCGCCTAGCATTCGCAATAGTTTCATCTTTTTTCCAGCTAATTTTTCTTCTCGAGTAGTCAGATCATGAATGCTCTTTACATCCTCTTCATCCTGATGCTTTCTTCTCAGATGGCGACTTATGTTCGACCCACTATATGAGCAGAACAGACAGTAGTGAAATAAATTCCATACTCTAATGCTCTTTTTCTCTCTCTCCGCCATGTATATATTTTAATTGAGTATCGCTGGCATTGTGAAGGAACCAGATTTGCTGACATTAGTGGCGAATGTCGTTGTTTCTGGCATTATAAATGGGAATATTTCTGAGTCGTCATTCTCACTGTCAACGCTATCGCTGACCATTTCAACTGTTGGCCCCTCAAGTATTCCAAGTGCTCCATCCATCTGAACATACAAACAAACTACAGTAAATAGAAGAAAAAAAAACAATGTAATGACTGTCTCTGACTTGACAGTGTCCAGTCTCTTGTATGTGTTACAAATTGCATATTAATAAATGGTGGCATGCAAAATCAAAAATATTTATAAAAAAACGGAAGGTAAATTATGGCAATTTGGACCGCTAAAATTGCTCCAAAACACCTTTTGATGGATATTTTATATGAAGAGGTGGGTCACCCCAAGCCAAATCAACCAATGGTAAATACATTGGTCCTTCAGAGTTGCATGTGCATTCTTCGAAAAAGTTAAGCATTTACATGTAAATTTTGTCTATAATTAATGCCCTATTATAGGAACACCCAAAATGGCACATTTTTTCTACCTGTTTTCAGGTGCCTCTATAATCATGAGAAGTACATATCTGAAGTTTGCAGAACATGTAGACATAATGATAGATTGTCAACGCTTTGTAAGTTAGTAAGGATAGACAGAAGGACAGCAGTTTTACTGGTGCATGACAATGAAATAAACACATTTTTATAATTACCTAATGTGATTTTAACAGCAAATGTAATTAATTTTATTACAGCAGTGTCCAAATTGCTATGATCTGGTGTCAGTGATACTGGCAATAATCGTGCATCTACTCACTATACTTTCTGAACAATTCACCTTTAAAATGTTAAATATATTATTAATTTAAAATGAGAATTGGGGATACATTTATTAATATGGCTTAAATGATGTATTGTAGTGAACACATCAGTATAAAAATATAATGAGTTTGCCATACACTGTAGTATAGCGGCATAAATTGTGTAATTAAATTAGGCCCATCTAATTACACACCTAAGACTGTCGGCAAACAAAGACCCAGACAGGCTTTACTGAATTACGTTCACACAAGCAGGGCCTCACCCAGGATCAAATTTTTGCCAGTCCAAATTTTTTCCGACATGCTACAAAGCGCAGTCGGGCATGCGATCGGACGCGCGATCGGATGTATTGAATGATAATTCCTAATTAGTATGTATATTTTTTGTTCAAAGCATGTGATTCACATTTTAATGCCATTTACAATATAGCACATATAAGTTGTTTCATTAGAACACATTTAATTGCCACAATTTTCAAAATTATTAACAATACTATAAGAAATTAGCAAACATATTTAATGTGGAATGCCAATTTTTATATACAATTAAAATGTGTGTATACAAATTGTATACAAGGTCTGATAGACTATGGAAGCTTGGAATTTTGAATTTTAAAGCATTCAATTTTTTGTTGTAAAAGTATCATATAATAATATTAGAAATACTACAGTTCGATTTTGTTTAATTTCTAAAACAAAATATTAGATTGACAAATATTGTTTTTAATAAGTCGCCATGCAATGGCCGTAATCAGTTACAGTTATTAATTAAAACATTGTGTATTCATGTTGCTGTAAATGTTTCAATTGTTAAACTATAAATCAGTCAAGACATTAATTAATTTAATTAGCAAGCGTAGCTCCGTGCCTTGGACCACCCAACACGCGACCAAATAACGCGCGACGAACGGGACTCACCACGGCAATGCCCTAACAATAGCGCAGACGTAACTAAATCTAGCACAGTCGCCATACGTTCAGCCTGAATGCTCCACTGCAGCCTGATTATCACAATCCTGTTCAAAAAGGATGTGACATCGTCGAACAAAATCTAGTTTCTGCACTTGTAAATCATGTTTAATTATCACACAACATACATAATTTGAATAGTGGAAAACTGACAAATAGCATCGGTGATGCACGAAGTTGTATATCGGGCGATAACATAGGTAAACCGACATGTTTACACTTCAACTGATCGTAACTTTTGTTTCTCTGACGGCATCAATTTCGTGTAACATCGACAGTCAGGGCTGCCTACCTGACAAAAACAATTTCCATAATGACCCCGTCGCAACCCGCCCCGCTCCCTGGTCCACAAGGTTGCCAATCAAACCTTTCTCTGAAGTAGGTACAGTGGCAAGTCCAGCCTGTTGACAGTGCCTGGGAATACAGGAAGTTGCTCATTTAATCATCAAAAGTAGATATACTTTGTTTCAGCATAATTATTGTGTTGCTACACTGTAACTCCTGTCGGCAGTTAAGGTCGTCCGTTAGCACTTCAAAGGGATGCTTGTTTAGCAACATCCAATAAGTTACATTGTGTTAATTACAGCTGTCAAAGTGCCTGAATGGCCAGACATGTCCAAGTGTTTACGTCTGTAGAGCATCACCGTGAGAAAGACAGCGCCAGTGAATAGCCAATAATCATCCAACGAGCTTCTAAATTTACAACACACAGCAGGAACATTATAATTATTAATAACAATCAATGACGCAGTTAAATTGTTCTATTCAAATAAAAACCTTTCAATACAAAATTGATAGTTTTATATTGCAATTACAACAATTATAATACTCATTTTATATTATTCTAAGACATTTTATAATTATATCCATAACTTTCAGAAAACCATAACTATTTAATGTAATTTAATGGTTCTACCGAACGTCATCTTCATTTAGTTTTTTTACTATATAATTCTACACCTGTACATTTTATTAATGTCTAGACGCGCATTAATGACACTGATAATAATAATATGCTCACATGCCACATGCCATGTGCCCCGCAGTCATCAGCAGGCTGGTGGCAGTCAAAGTTGTAACATTGTACACAGGCACAGCAACGATGATGTCACCGTACTGACTTTGTAGAACTTGTAGTGGATTAAATGTGTTGATAAATTGTAACAAGTGAATGAGACAGTTTCTTCAGGGCATCTCGAGCAGCATTATTTATAGATTTAGCAATTCTTTAATGTGTATCATTTTCTTTAGTCGGATATTTGTATTCCCATAATACGGCGGCAGTTTCCGTAATCTGAAGTGAATTTCCGTAATGAATACGAAGAATCCGTAATGGTAGGCAGACCTGCAACAGTGAACACCAACATTTCTCCTCGTTGGTTGATTAAAAACCATACGATCCAAATATGATTACAAGTGTGGGTTTTCGATTTGCCGCGACCTGTGTTTTTGCGAAAACCGTACCTTTGCAACGCGCCGTTGGCATGAAATTCTTAGCGCGCATTTTCGCAAAATCACAGACAAGTTCGTAAAATAAAAGAATTATTCTAAAACCTTAATACCATTGTAAAGAACGTTCCAATTATATTAAATATGTATCATTTAACTCCCCGCCCTGATTATTTGGTCTACGCAAGTGTTGCCTGCTTTTCAAACAACCACCTCTAGTGGTTAGGTGACAATTACCCTAGCAAGTCAGGCCTTAATTGGTTTCTGGCGTGTGTCCGGCAGATAGCCAGGCGATCTGAGTGGTAGATTTTTAAAACCAATCTCAGTAGATTTTGTAACTGGCTTCGCAGAAGTTTCAATGACGCCGTAAAAATGGCATGGGCGTGTTACTAGTAATACTAAAAGCAAAGAGAACGTCGCTTACCGTCAGCTTCGTCAAAAACCCGCCAATACCATGGAAGCGTAGGGACCATGTTACAGATTGGTTGAACGCCGTGAACTCGCGTCTGATTGGGTGTGCGCCAAAAGTGTGCGTGTCAATGACGCACACTCGCGGATCGGAGTGATTCGAGTGCTGCCATCTCATGGTAACACACACAAACCATCATACGCACACAACACAGTTCACACAGTAAATTTCTTGTGAGATCACACCTCCGGGTGCCACGAGGGGGCGTTTCGTGTCATTTCTGTTTTAAGAGGTCGATCTCACAGTTCAAAACGATCTCGCAATGCTGTAAAAGCAACAGAAAAGGATCTCACAATACGCCCGCCCACACACACACACACGCACACACACACACACACACACACACACACACACACACACACACACACACACACACACACACACACACACACACACACACACACACACACACACACACAAAACAGAGTGTCATCACTACATGTGGGTTGTGTGATCTCTGGCTGCTGCTTGTAGTGTACAACAGCCTGCAGATAGCGATATCAGCACTGCACCTTCTGACACCTGGGAATAGGTTGTATGCCAAGTGGAGAGAGGGAGATAGAGTGATAAGGGATGTGTAACCGGGAGTCAACGACTTTGTTGGCCTCTGGGATGTCAGTGTGATTACAAGCAAGGACATAGATTCAGTGGCATGGGGTTATCACTGGACTACCAGCCTAACAGGGAATATCGAATGGCAGGTGTGATGTGTATATATGGATTATTCTGGGACTTTGACTCTGTCCTGAATGTTGACCAACGTTGGAAACATTGACCCCGTTTGTGTGGGTGGATATATACGCCAATCAAGTGTCTGCAGCTGTAGCCATGCGGTCACTGGTTGGTCAATAAGTGGGCAATGGTCCGTGTTGACCTACAACACAGCTGGGGCCCAGTTCACTTGTGTGTGTCAAGGCATTAGTTGATGTTGTGTGTGCTGTCTATTAATATGTTAATCGTACCTAGATTTAGCAGATACTGATTTGGCCAGCTCGGTTGGTAGAGACCTTTGTTGTAGTTATATATGTATGTATGTATGTATATATATATATATGTATGTATGTATATGTGACCCATCTTAACGAAATGAGTCGCATGTCGGAAATTTTTAATATTTAGTTATTAGTAGCGTTGGAAAGAGCAGAATCTCTGCTTTCACATGGTGTATTGTTTAAGAAGATATCTTATTTCTAACTGAAGTTATGGCTTAACAAACACATGTGGGGTAGAAACCTTCAAACTCAGAAAACGGCCGTCAAAGTTGATGCAAAATATTCGTTATGTTTCATGAAATGTACCTTATTTAACGTGGACAGATCTTTCTAAAATTCCGTCCTAGTCCGCCTCGCTTCCATCCGTCAAGTCTTCCAAAAAATACTCCTCGATCAAACTGTAAATCTGTGCGCAATTACTTTCATCCGAATTTAACAGCTTCGCCACGTTAAACACCATTTTTCGCGTCTTCTTAATCACTATCTAGGTCAGCAGTGACGCGGTGGAAATACATGGTGCGCATGCGTGTGTTTACAGATTATGTAAATTAATATATTGAGTGTTGGTGTTCAGTCAACCTTCCTGTTTCATTGGTCTTGAAACTTTCTGCTGCGTAAGTTGTGAGACTCAAAATAGCTTGCTTTGATGTCTGTTAGTTTTTGTTTTCTTTGTTCCTCTCCCACTAGGCATATATGGGAACAGTTGTTACCCTGTTCCTCTCCTACTAAGCATATATGGCAACAGTTGTTACCCTGTTCCTCTCCTACTAGGCATATATGGCAACAGTTGTTACCCTGTTCCTCCCCCACTAGGCATATATGGCAACAGTTGTTACCCTGTTCCGTTCCCACTTGGCATATATGGCAACAGTTGTTATCCTGTTCCTCTCCTACTAGGCATATATGGCAACAGTTGTTACCCTGTTCCTCCCCCACTAGGCATATATGGCAACAGTTGTTACCCTGTTCCGTTCCCACTTGGCATATATGGCAACAGTTGTTATCCTGTTCCTCTCCTACTAGGCATATATGGCAACAGTTGTTACCCTGTTCCTCCCCCACTAGGCATATATGGCAACAGTTGTTACCCTGTTCCGTTCCCACTTGGCATATATGGCAACAGTTTTATCCTGTTCCTCTCCTACTAGGCATATATGGCAACAGTTGTTACCCTGTTCCTCCCCCACTAGGCATATATGGCAACAGTTGTTACCCTGTTCCTCTCCTACTAGGCATATATGGCAACAGTTGTTACCTTGTTCTTCTCCTACTAGGCATATATGGCAACAGTTGTTACCCTGTTCCCCCCCACTAGGCATATATGGCAACAGTTGTTACCTTGTTCTTCTCCTACTAGGCATATATGGCAACAGTTGTTACCCTGTTCCTCCCCCACTAGGCATATATGGCAACAGTTGTTACCTTGTTCTTCTCCTACTAGGCATATATGGCAACAGTTGTTACCCTGTTCCTCCCCCACTAGGCATATATGGCAACAGTTGTTACCCTGTTCCTCCCCCACTAGGCATATATGGCAACAGTTGTTACCTTGTTCTTCTCCTACTAGGCATATATGGCAACAGTTGTTACCCTGTTCCTCCCCCACTAGGCATATATGGCAACAGTTGTTGCCCTGTTCATACTGGAGAACCTCCTGGAACCTAAGCATGACTTGATAATGATTAAACACTCACATGTTCTCATTTTCTCGACGGTATTGCGACACTACTGCATGGATTAGTTTTTTGTAGTTTGGTGCTTCTAGTCGTAGATGCTATTGCACAGACTCCCTGGACCAACCATGACTCACAAACAATCCATTTCTAATGCAACACATCAACTACAATGTGTGACTATGACAAAATCATTGTTGTTTAGGGGTAACTCGGCCCCGGATCCTCTCTCCCAGGTACCTACTTGACACTTATGCTAGGCTCACACCAACTGATTTTTGGTGCACACCAACCAACTAGTCGGCATTAAAACCGTTGGTTGTTGTGTGCAGGATTTAAGCCCGACGATCGGCCTTATTCCGCCAATTAACACTGATTAAAAATTTGAATCGGCCGTCCGTGTAATAGGCACAAATAAATCAAGTATCCGGTGACAAGTCAGCACATATCCGATGACAAGTCGGCTGACGTGCACTGGTTTTCTCTCTTAACACGACAGTCGGCAGTGAGTTGGCCAATAAGAGAGCATAGCGCGATCATGAGACATAAGCCCAGCGACATTTCCGAGTTGTCAAGCCAGTTCGGGCCAATTGTCATTGACCGTCATCAACAAATAAATATAATTTCTGCCTGGTTTTGTTTCACACTTCCAATAATCGCTATCTTGTTTTGTTAAAACGCTACCGCCAGCGACACTGCTACCAGGTGCATATATAATGTAAGCTTCAAAAATCCACACAGCAACGCCAGTGATTAAGAACGTATGAGAACTAAGTGTGCTGCAACTGAAACTTGTTTTCTCATGGCACGGAAATGGTTAAATATTCAATGTTGTTTATATCGATATAAAAGTTAGTAAAGCTGTGCGTTTATTTGCTGGAGGATTGATTAAATGCGCAAACCACCTACGAATTACGTTGCAACAAGTTTCGTTTTCCACGACTTCAGTCGATGCGGAAAATTCATAATCATAATGACAAAGCTGGATTGTCATCATTTATTTCTCATCATGTAAAAATGCTATCTGACATTTAAGCAGCATTTAGAAATGCGAAAGGTGTTTTGTGTCATTCGTCAAAGCAGCTCTAAACAACTGAGGTCTATGCGGATCTAGCAATAATCGCCTCCCATTCGTGGTCTGGTTGCCCGTGAGGGACAAGGCGCGGTTCGCTGGCTAAGTATTAGTTTTGACAGAAAACGTGCCTTTTAGGAAAATAAATGTGCCCTTTTGAAATGTAAAATTTTAAAATAAAAACAGAATTTACCTTTTTCATCAATGGAATTTTGATAAAATTTGTAACCCCAAATGATGGCTTGACGGATATTGTTGGAAAATTGTGCTTTTCTCTGTTGTAAATTACGCATCGAGCAAACGCCATCGAGTTAAAAACATGCACGTTTTTAGTGGATTTTTCACCAGGTTTGCATCGTCAGTTGGTGTGCGCTGGCAGGTGTGCACTAGTTGCAGTCGGCGTTAGTCGGCGGGAGTAATTACCGTTTAGCCCTGACTACTTTTTATGCCGACTAGAACCCCAAAATTGGTGTTAGTCAGTTGGTGTGTGCCTAGCATTAGAATTACATTGACTTCTGTGCTTAATATTCACCTGATGACGTTTCAGCTGTCATACAGCAGAGCAGCATGCGCTTAAAATGAACTGTCATCGGTAAATAAAAACAGTTTTTGCGAAATACAAAAATGTTTGGCCCCAAATGAAACAAGCAGCTACCCACCCAATTAAACTAATTCGCTTCGTTTTAACCAGGTTTTGTCCCAATGTACCGTATTAAGTGACTGCAGGTATCCAGATATCGAAGAATAATTAAATTCTCAGTTGTACAACAAAGCATTATTTGTTTGCTTTCTCAAAACATACATTACAAGTCCACGTATGTATACAACCATTATTAGCCATTATAGGTTGAAAATAATGTTTGGATGTCTGAAAACATACCATATCCAAATACACAGTCACAACGGACTGTATGTTCATAGCTGTCCACAAAAATACAGTACAGAAAATATTTATCCAGTACATGGTTTGTAGTTTCTTCCAGAGGGCGTTTTCGTCCATGTTTTTTCCAAGTTTCTTCAGTCCCGGACGAAATAGTTTCTTCCAGTTTCTTCCAAAAGAAAATTAAACGAAAATGCTTACAAATCATCTTAAACTAGTGATGTTCATATTAAAACATGTTTTTTTTTATTAGTCCTTTGGCCGAAGGTCCAAGGGTCTATTGCCATTACTCTGCGCCCGCCGTCTGCCGTTAGCTGCCGTATCTCAGAAACCGTTCAGCAACTTTTTCTCTAATTTTGCATAGACATATCTTGGGGCACTGCCACTATGCACGAGAAATCTGTATTTGATTGAATCATTTTAAGGGCTCCTAGGGCCTCCAAGGACCCCAAAACTGGTAAAAATGTAACATTTGGCCTATTTTTAGTCCTTTGGCCAAAGGTCCAAGGGACTATTGCCATCACTCTGTGTCCGCCGTCCGCCATTAGCTGCCGTATCTCAGAAACCGTTCAGCAACTTTTTCTCTAATTTTGTAATGACATCTTGGGGCACTGCCACTATGCACGAGAAATCTGTATTTGATTGAATCATTTTAAGGGCTCCCTAGGGCCTCCAAGGACCCCAAAACTGGTAAAAATGTAACATTTGGCCTATTTTTTCAAAAACTTCAACTTTTTTTCTAATTTTGCATATATATATCTTAGGGTGCTGCCACTATATACAAGAAATCTGTATTTGATTGAATCATTCTAAGGGCACCTAAGGGGCCCCTAAAGTGCAAAGTTTTACATTATCTAGTGATGTGATTTTGAGAAGGGCCCTTGAGACCACCCCCAACAGTAGATGTTGTGTATTGTGCCACAAAGTCAACAGCTGTGACTAATCTCTACAGCCTAATCCATTGAGACCTTGACTAATCTTTCATTGATCACAGCATCCAGGCAGAGTAGACACACTTGATCCCTGTTAGACTGAGCAGTTGCCTAACACTTTTAAACTGTATCTTCAAAACTATTGATTTTCTATAATTGCAAGTTGTGTTTATTTTGATGTTCATTTAATTATTATAAAACGGTGTGACTGTGGTGTCTTGTCTCCTGTTAGACTGAACAGTTGCCTAACACTTTTAAACTGTATCTTCAAAACTATTGATTTTCTATAATTGCAAGTTGTGTTTATTTTTTATTTTTTTTAGACTACCTTTTACTCTCAGATAATCTGTCCTCTTAATTTTATACGTAGAGACATAATCTGGCATAACTTTATACATTTTTGTAGCAGCACATTTGTAATTCCAGTGTATCATATATTTATCACTTGTTGTGTATTACACCCAGCTGTGGAGCTAAGATTCTCTTGCCTGCTATTGTTTGATGGAAACTGTGACTAATCTGTAATTGGTCACTGGCAGTAGCTTGTTTCAACAGACAGCATTAAGCCACTAGACCCCTGTTAAACTGGACAGTTGCCTGTAGGTTTTAAGCTGTGTCAAACAGTGAATCTACCTTTTGCTCTCAAATAATCTGTCCTCTTAGTTTTACATATAAAGACATGATCTGGCATAACTTGATAAGTCTTTGTAGCAGCACATTTGTACTTCCAGTATATCATTGCAACATAACATACATATTACATATGGTGTGCCACATTTGAATGTTGTGCAAGTAATATTTCCATGCAATCCATTTGCATATATAATTTCAACAGCTGTTTTCTTCATTTTCATTTTTTGACCCCTACCATGTTCAATGCTCCATAACTTTGCCAATTTTTGTAGCAGTCATATAATTTTTGAAACCATGTAAAGCACCCTACCAAAAATTTATAAGGATGTAAGAAAACAATGTTACAATTTTTCTGACTTATCACTCATTTGGTCAGCCGGGGTCACATATAGACGTATTAGTCCAAAGGACTTCAGGGCCACTTGGCCCATTTTTGTAAATACAGTATTTCAACACATTGTCATTGCTGACCGGTACATCTCATGTGTTGTTGTGTCGCAGGTAAAGACGGGAGTAAGGTGACAACTGTGGTGGCGACGCCAGGCCAGGGTGGCTCTGACCGGCCACAGGAAGTCTCCTACACTGACACCAAAGTCATAGGCAATGGTTCGTTCGGCGTCGTTTACCAGGCGCGGCTATGTGACACCCAGGGGCTCGTCGCCATCAAGAAAGTGTTGCAAGACAAGCGATTTAAGGTGAGATTTACACTATCTTCATATCATGTTTCATCGGGTGTTGTAGAGCAGCTTAAGACTCCACAGCTCATTTTGCACACCGCCAATAGGGTTCATTAATATAATAAAGTGTTCATAACAAATGAGTGATATTTTTACTTATTTAACAGTCAGTTTACCTTTTGTTCTCGTGACGTTTCGACTGCTTTCAGCAGTCTTCTTCAGACGACTACCGCTAGATGGCGACACGGTAGTCCTTCAATGCAGACGTAGTCACTCAGGTGTGTGCCTCCCTCTGCTGCACCCTGGGTGGCTCTTCAAGAGATCGTCGTAGATGTGTGAAAGCCGAAACACTATATCAACAGAAATTTGGCACAGCCATGGGTAGCCCTGTGTTCCCCATTGTTCATTGTTGCCAACCTCTTCATGGAACATCTCGAGAAAGAGGCCATCACCACAGCCCCTGTCACATGTAAACCAAGAATGTGGAAATGCTTTGTTGATGACATTCTCGAAGTTGTAAAGGCAGGGATGACAACAACACCTGACCGACCATCTTAACACAGTGGATGAAACTAACAGCATAAAATTCACACACGAGGAAACGGAAGGAAAGATGCAATTTTTAGACACATTACTAGTCAGAAAGGAATCAGGGGAGGTGAAACTTCTGATCTTCCCAAAGAGTACCCGCACGGACAAATATCTCAATTTCTCCTCACATCATCCATTACACCAGAAGATGGGAGTGATCCATACGCTACTAAACAGATGTGAAACGCTTGTCACAGAGGAGGAAGATAAACGCAAAGAAAGAGAACACATCAAAGAAGTCCTAAAGAGATGCGGGTATCCACAGTGGTCCTTATCATGAAGAAATAGAAAGTGAACACAGCAATGAAACCTCACAACACCATCAAGAGGTCACTAGTAAGAGCAAAAGACAAAGTGGAACCACGCAAGATGTGCGAAGGAGGGTACGCTATATCATGTAAGAACTGCAATGCCACATATATCGGAGAAACTAAACGCACACTTGGAACCCGCATCAGAGAACACAGAAATGACACACACAAAGCAACAATGAACAGACCACCCTACACCAGAAACAACAGAAAAACATCGGAAAAGGAGATGAACAAATCGGCCATCACAGACCACATGACACAGCAAAATCATATAGTAGACTGGGAGGGAGCCAAATTTGTGGACAGGACTGGAGGACAAGAGGCATCAAAGAAGCGATCTGGATTAGAAAAACCAAGGCCTGCATGAACCGAGACGAACGACGGTACCGGCTCTCACACATCTATGACGATCTCTTGAAGAGCCACCCAGGGCACAGCTGTGGGGGGCACACACCTGAGTAACTATGTCTGCATTGAAGGACTACCGTGTCGCCATCTAGCGGTAGTTGTCTGAAAAAGACTGCTGAAACCAGTCAAAACATCACAAAAACAAAAGGTAAACTGAGTATGAAATAAGTAAAAATATCACTCATTTGAACCACTCAACCCAGTCTGATGAACCTCTTTACTCATGTTCATCACTAGTTATCTGTATTAATACGCAAACTCAGAAGCACTAGGTGTATCTCTTCCAGGAAGAATGATTGATTGTGAGCGTTAGTGTGAGTAGTATTAATGTTACATCATGGTATTTACTAGTTATCTGTATTAATACGCTAACTCAGAAGCACTAAATGTACCTCCTCTAGGAACAATAAATGGTTTTGAGCATTAGTGTGAGTAGTGTTACATTATGGTATTTACAGCGTTGGGCCATTTTTCCATTTATCACTGAATTTTGACTAAACTAAACAACACGTGAAGGTGGAAACATTTGGTTTTTCTTGAATTTAGAATTGCAGAAGCAGTCTTAATTAGAAACAAACAAAAATGCTTATCTACCGGCACAATTATTATGGTTGTGTAATTTCAAGCTACAATTTTTCTATAATTATCTCTTGACATCTTTTGAAGTTGATTTGTGTCTTGATTGAATGTACATGACATTGTGAATTATAGAAGAAGTATTGATGGTTTCTACTTTTAGAATCGCGAACTGCAGATTATGCGCAAGCTTGAGCACCAGAACATAGTGAAATTAACATACTTCTTCTACTCGAGCGGTGAGAAGGTGGGTGCCACTGCTTACTGACCTGCTTAGTGGTCATCTGTATTAGTGTAGTGTACTGTGTGGGACTTTGTGGTATACAATACTTTATATTTTGTATCGTATTTGCAAATCACGATTTTAAGGGATATGTTCAGCTGCATGGGTTATTTATTAGTTTGCAACTGTGGCAAACTTATGCGTCCAATAAGAAAGAGTAGGTCAGGGGAAAAACGGTTTGTCTCCAACCGTTACTACAGCAGATACAGTTAAGTACTCGTGTGGATATAAGTTGCACACACTACCAGGCATAACATGTATAATTTGCAGTTCCGGACATGCATATTTTGCACAGAAATGGATTTTATCTGTGCACTGACTTTTACGTAGTTTGGAATTTCTAGTATTGTCAGTTGAAGGTGTAACAAACCATATGGAATTCCGGTTTGAATGAGTAAAAATACCAGTTTGAAAACTACATGAAAATATCAGCACGTTTGTTATACTCGGGTCTTTTTAGTCAAGGGCTGTCCTGACGTTCACCTACAACCTAGTATTTATACGCAACAAACAATTTGCTGGCAGAACATGTGGATTTTGCATAAGTTTGATCCAGTGAAAATGTAAGTTGGTATCAGAAAATGTCTGCTAAAGTGCTGATTTGACCGTATTTTGATTTGGAATTACTGCAGAGTTGTAGTCTTGGTAGACATTATGCAGCGGTTCTTAACCTTCTTGGGCTGCGATCCAAATGCTAGTCGCAGGTTGTGCTTGGTGGCCCACGCCTTCAATCAGTTAACTTGTGATTAATAAAAAATTATATATATAATGATTAAATAATTAATAAATAGAGGGCAATCGGGACAATAAAGGACAATTCAAATAATCGCTGGATAGTCTTGGCGACGCACTTAAAATGGCTTGGTGACACAATTTTGGGTCACAACGCAAATGTTGAGAACTGCTGTCATCCTGGATTCAAATTTTAATACAACTATAATATATGTAGAATGATGATAGGTTAATGTACAGCAGATGAGTGTAACAAGGATATCTGAATTGAGGCTATAGACTATAGTACAACCTGCAGCTGTAATAAACACATGTTGGTTGTAGACCACATAGTGAAGATTTGGCACCAAAATTACCTTGTGAAATGGGACCAGTGTTGGAAGTTGGTTGATTCAATTTGCTTGGTTTATGTGCCAAATGACTTGGGCGTCGGTGAAATTGGCTTGTGAAATCTGACCTGTTGCACAGAGACTTCAACGTGTACATCTGGTATTGGTAATGGTGGTTGTGAAACAGGAGCCAGTCATAGATAACCGAGTGAGCAAGCGTGGCATCTGCAATGCTAGTCAGTATTGTGAAATGGTGTTGCAAAATGTGGACAACAACAGAGTACCCTGCATAGATTTCTTGTGACAAAATGATATTTGTGGAATAGTCTGGATGGAGCGCTGACTGTGGTACTGTGTGAGACACCGTACCACAGTCAGATCATAAAAATCAGTTAATTTTGTAACGTAATCGGTAATGTTGAAAGTCGGCAATTACTAATTTGCATTAGCTCAAATCAATAGATGGCACCACTTGAAATCAGATGTTAAAATATTCCTATATTTTATTTCTGAATTCCAAATATCTAATACATTTGAGACCAACAGACGGGCACACTGCAGCAGTAGATGTAGGTGCTGCTTTATAGTAGTGATAAATCAATCGGGGTTTGATTGACAGGCCTCCAGGGAGCAGTGATGTCATCGGCAGGTCTAATTTAAACATTCCAGGAAATGCCTCACTTCTGGCTAACATTTGATGTGTTGTAGTAACCCTGTCGCTGGGTTGATGTGTTGTAGTAACCCTGTCGCTGGGTTGATATGTTGTAGTAACCCTGTGGGCCGAAGGTCCAACGGACTATTGCCATCATTCTGCGTCCGCCGTTAGCTGCCATATCTCAGAAACCGTTCAGTAACTTTTTCTCTAATTTTGCATAGACGTATCTGTATTTGATTGAATCGTTCTATAGGGCCCCCCCATGGCCCCTAAAACTGGTAATTTTTATTATTTTTCTGTCACTTTTCCAACACCTGTCACCGCCCCCTATCTCCCACTTTCACCCCATCTTCTGTTACCCCAACCTATCCTGTTTCCACCCCATATCCCATTTCTACTCCTCTTATCTCTCACGCTCCTCTCCTAGTCGTCAAGTCTCTCCTCCCGTAGACTTAATCATCTCAGTTGTGGTTTTCCACTTCTCCTGTTATGATTAATGTTACTTGATACTTCAATTAATTTGTGAGCATTGTGGTCACTCATGACGTCAGCACGTCAGAGATAGTGTCCCTTTGTAAGTGTATTGACTGTACTGCTTACCGAATTGTGTGTTCTGACTTAGATACGATGACAGTGCAGTTTTTATCGCCGAGACAGAAAGCAATAAACAGAACAGATGGATTAATTTGTCGTACCAGCATGGCGTGTGTACGTAGCTTGACCGAGCAGCTATTTCTGTCTGCCGGCAAGTGCAGCATTATGTACACCTGATTCGCAGCATGCGAATATTTTTATGTACTAATTCCTCTGCATGTCTAGCGCGGCTGACTGAATGTGATTGATCTGGTTGCTGTGAGTCAATTTTGGGGCACATCACAGCAGTCTGCGGGTGGGCTACTGCCAAGACACCTTGAACTGGCATTCAGAACACATCATATTATAATGCTTCTGGTTTGTTTACTTACGATTGACACAGTAGGGGAGGCTATGGCAGCTACAATTAAATGCATCCTGACCATTTTAATAACAAAACTAATGCTAATTGAGTTACCATCCAATAAACTTTGTTTTGAGAAATCTGTATTTTTTTATTAAATGTGTTACGTCAGCAATGTTTTACCATCATATGTCCCCTGTTATATCCTCTACCATGAACAGGTATGAGATCCACAATGTAGAGACATTTCTGATTAAATAGCTGCTATTTGGGGAAAGGTTCACTAGGCTAGCAGTGGCACTAGAATCTGTTTAGCCAAATTGGCTAAAGGTTCCAATTTTCTTTAGCCAAATGAGATTTTGTTTAGTCATTTTTTAAGCAGAAACTAGGGTGAGAAATTGTAAACAATCAAATCCTATAAAACAATACATCGACATAATATGTATTTATATTTTGCACACACATATATATATATAGTCACAACAACACCAATATATAGAACAGTGTTTAATTATCAATATAAAACAAGATATAAAGAACATAAAACAAGATAATTGACCACATGGTGTGGTAAAAAAAACCATCACCACAGTGTCCTCCACTACACTCCAGAACTAAAGATCTGAAGCTCGACCAAGGCTGCGTTCTTCACTGTCGGGAGGCAGTTCTTTGCTTCAGGTCAGGACGGTCCTGAGCGATAATGGCCGACTTTGCGTGGTCATTTGCTGTGACCGTGGCAGTCACGAAGTCCAGCTGGCGCTTCGGAAGCAACACCGATCTTCGGTGGTCAGCAGACAACTCGTGCTTCCCCAAGTCGTCCTTCTTCGGCTTCTTGGTGCAATCTTTCCCAGAAACAAAAACATTCTTCGCTTTTGCGTGAACGCAGATCTTGCAACGAAAGACGTTGTCACTAGTATCGTGAGTCAGCCACGGAAAACGGACAAACCAGTCCGACTTGATCAGACGTGCCGGCAGCTTCGTCGTTTTCTGCTTCTTCTTTTCACGGTCATCGTCAGCTGATGTACGTTTTCTAATCATCTTGAAACGTATAACTAAGTGAACCGTTGTGGGGAATTTTACACGCGCGCAGTATTTATACGGATGATTACATACGATACGATTGGCTGTTGCCGAGAACAATTCAATCATTGGCTTATCACGGGACAATTATAGATTAGGGGGCGCTGAAACAATTCCACGGGTGGCGGGCACCTGTGATTCACGGGTGCACTGCTGCTAACGCCACGGTGCGCTGTTAATACGGCCACGAAAGCGTTTCGCCAAATTGGCGAAGAGATTTTTATTTCTTTCGCCAAATGGGAAACAGTTTCGCCTATGGCGCAAGTGGCGATCGGCAGTGCTAGCCTAGGTTCAACTGATTGGTCCGACATATATTGCTTGACAGCTCTGC
Source organism: Paraescarpia echinospica (assembly GCA_020002185.1). NCBI lineage: Eukaryota > Metazoa > Annelida > Polychaeta > Sabellida > Siboglinidae > Paraescarpia > Paraescarpia echinospica. Next base: position 28,817,788 of record CM034540.1, read on the forward strand.
TAGGTGCAGGAAACTTAGAAACTGCACATTGGTGGACCAATGCACTAGATATGTAGTGTCTCATCAAAGTAAAACACAAGTTGATTGACTTGGTAACTTAATGCAAGTTCTGCCCTTGTTCTTTGGTGATGTGCTCTGGCAATGGAGGGAGAAAGCCATGTAGAAAACAGTGATGGCTATTTGCTACACCTCCACATAAAATACATGTAAACACCTGATGTCAATCTTGTTGTAAGTACCTTCAACCTAACCCTATACCCGACTCTTTTCACACATCAACTAAACCATGCAAGGGCATTTGTACGTGGAGGGGTAGCACGAAGTTCCCACCATGGGGTCATGGAAACAATTTAGTACTGAAGGCTGCATCGGCTTTTAGTGTCAGACAGTGTCTGTGTCGGAGGGTTAGTGTTTGCTCTGTGTCAAACAGTCTGTGTTAGCGTTACTGTCAGCTTTGTGTCAGCCCTGTGTCATCAAGCCTGAAGGAAGAGATGTGCTAATGGTGTGTTTGTGCTTGCAGAAGGACGAGGTGTATCTGAACCTGGTGCTGGAGTACGTCCCTGAGACAGTGTACAGAGTGGCTAGACACTATAGCAAGAATAAACAGACTATTCCTATTTTGTATATTAAGGTGAGTGTCGCAATGATATTATACGTAGCAAAAGTTAGTTGATGTAGCGCACAATAATACAATTGTCTCAAATTATAAATATGTTAATTGTATATTAAGATGAGAACAATTGTCATGCTTGTTTCTGTTGCAAAACAACATGTTGTAACTCGGCAACATTACATAGAGGAAATATAATTGGCTAAAACCAATTTTGTGATCAATACAGAAGAAGTACGAAGTGTTGGCAGTCCCTTTTTGAATATCTCAAAATACATAAAAAATAACAAAACAAATCTATTTGACCTGATCTGTTGTATCACAGGAAACATTTGATAGTGGCTGTTCTGTGTATGAGTTTGTACTGTTCGTGCATACATGCTACTGCATCATTTGTTTAGACTGTTCTTTTTTCATTCATCAACTTGTGTGCACCTAAAAGTTGTTCTGTAAACAAATTGAATAGAAAGACAGGTATTGCAAAACGTCACCAAGGGAAAATACCCTCAAAATATACCTATCCATATTTTTATTGCATGTTTTAACCCTACATGTGACCAACAGTAAACTTCCATGGTGTACACAAATTGAAGCTATTTGTAAGGGGTGCTTTTAAAAATCACAACTTCGCTAATACTTGCAAATATGATTGAGCTATCATTTTGTTGTCAAAATGACCCTTTATTATTATGCAGTGATAATATTTGTATAACATCAAATAATCATGAAGATATAACTGTTTACATTTTATCCAAAATAAATGCAAAAAAAGTCCACCCTACTACTAGCTAATTACTGAGTGGATCTATGTGTCATTGTCCAGTTAGAGAAATGTAGCCATATATATAAGCTAATGCGTACACACACAAATTAATCAAGTATACTGAGAAGTTTTTTATGTGAATTTGTTTAGGTAGACCTATGTAAAATGTATTCTTCATGAACGTCGGAACGAGGGTAAAGTAAAAACCCCAGTTCGCCCAGTGACAGAATAATTATTGGGCGGTTGTATGTCCGTACATCCAGTGTAACAAATGTATACATTTCAGCTGCGTGATAATAAAAACTAGACTCAAAGATATTCAGAACTTTTGATTTTATATTTTTCATAGAATGTTCAAATACAACCGATACAGCAATAGGCCTGGTACTGTTACGCGCCGTGGCGCACTCGTCCGATAGCATGACGTATCCAATATCAATTTCTTTACATATCAATAAAATAAATAATACCTACAGTTCCTAATTACACATATATATGCCATCAGGTTATAGAATATGTTGTGCTTGAACTCTGAATGCAACGTATCCTTTGCTGGCGGACCGAGTAGGCCGGCCGAATCGGCCCGGGTGCGAGGTGGTGATGTCCGGCTATGTTACTCACCGGCAACTTGCATAACATCCACGTAAAAACAGCCCTCAAACTTGATCCACAAATACTGTCATGTATTTTGCCAATATATTGACGCGAACATTTGAAATAATTCAACTTATATCATCGAAGCGAGACAAACTAAAATGGCAGACTAAGCCAATTTTCGTCGTGATGGAATGAAACCAGTGTCAACAAGAAGACGTTTCAGAGGCAGGTGCTTATTGGCTGACTGTTAACCTAAATTTCTTTGAATAGATCAATAGTTGGGCTTTCCATCAGTACCCCCATTTCCGGGTTTAGACCATATGAATGGGAATGTAAATTCCTAACGCAGAGCGTAATAAAATCAGCCATATTTGGGCATCTACTAGTACAACATTTGAAAGCTTAGTTGTGATTAGGTATTACTGAATCGTGAAGTGATAAAACTCATTGATAAAAATGCCACAGGAAGAAGAATCATGCAGCTTTCCAATGATACCTAGCGTTCCCCTGTCAGTTGCTAGTGAGGCAAACAAAATGTTTTAAAAAGAGTGATACCGAATCGGGCCGAAATTTGGCCTGGAGCAGTTTTGCACTGTTTGCATGGGCTGAATTTGGCCCAGTGGCCACCTGTAGGGTTAAAATGTGTAATCCTTATGTGTTTATTACTGTTATTTTGCAGTTGTTCCTGTGCTCAGTGTTCATTTGTCAGAGGTTCTGTTTCAGCTCTACATGTACCAGTTGTTCCGTAGCTTAGCCTACATCCACTCCCAGGGCATATGTCACCGTGATATAAAACCCCAGAATCTGCTACTAGACCCTGAGTCGGGGGTCCTCAAGCTGTGCGACTTTGGAAGGTTGGTGGCTGCAGTTTCCTCGTAGATGCAACAGTTAATGAAATTTCTTGTTCTCAGCACAAAACAGTGTCTGGTAAAGTTTTGTGTTCAGCTGGAGCAAACATTTCAGGATGTTGTCCTGTTGCTAATGTGCTGTTGCATGTAAGGTGGAAATTCATTAATTTTAGCTTCCATTGTATGTGTTTGGGTTTTTCTGGATAAACTGGTCATTAACATAACAGGGTTCCGTAATGACTATTTATTTGGACAACTAAAAATCATTAAATTCTTGAATATTTACGAACATGAACGAGTCCTGATATTGTATCTCCAAAAGTTATAATTTTGTTGATTTTTAGCCAAAATACTCTGACTCCTGCTGTTTTCTGCTTTATATGTTTTGAACATTGATATGTAATCTGATGACGTCTGTGCAGTGCCAAACAGCTGGTACGTGGGGAACCAAACGTCTCCTACATATGTTCACGCTACTACCGCGCCCCCGAGCTCATCTTTGGTGCCACCGACTACACCTCACAGATAGGTACGTCTCACCTGCACTCCCAGTGTAAACACTTAGAGATAGGTACATCTCACCTGCACTCCCACTGTAAACACTTACAGATAGGTACGTCTCACCTGCACTCCTACTGTAAACACTTACAGATAGGTACGTCTCACCTGCACTCCCACTGTAAACATCTCACAGATAGGTACGTCTCACCTGCACTCCCACTGTAAACATCTCACAGATAGGTACGTCTCACCTGCACTCCCACTGTAAACACTTACAGATAGGTACGTCTCACCTGCACTCCCACTGTAAACACTCAGATAGGTACGTCTCACCTGCACTCCCACTATAAACATCTCACAGATAGGTATGTCTCACCTGTACTCTCCCTGTAAACATCTCACAGATAGGTACGTCTCACCTGCACTCCCACTGTAAACACTTGCAGATAGGTACGTCTCACCTGCACTCCCACTGTAAACACTTACAGATAGGTACGTCTCACCTGCACTCCCACTGTAAACATCTCACACATAGGTATGTCTCACCTGTACTCTCCCTGTAAACATCTCACAGATAGGTACGTCTCGCCTGCACTCCCACTGTAAACACTTACAGATAGGTACGTCTCACCTGCACTCCCACTAGAAACACTCACAGATAGTTACGTCTCACCTGCACTCCCACTATAAACATCTCACAGATAGGTATATCTCACCTGTACTCTCCCTGTAAACATCTCACAGATAGGTATATCTCACCTGCACTCCCACTTTAAACACTTACAGATAGGTACGTCTCACCTGCACTCTCACTGTAAACACTTACAGATAGGTACGTCTCATCTACACTCCCACTGTAAACACTTACATATAGGTACGTCTCACCTGCACTCCTACTGTAAACACTTACATATGGGTACGTCTCACCTACACTCCCTCTGTAAACACTTACATATAGGTACGTCTCACCTGCACTCCTACTGTAAACATTTACATATAGGTACGTCTCACTTGCACTCCCTCTGTAAACACTTACAGATAGGTACGTCTCACCTACACTCCCACTGTAAACACTTACATATAGGTACGTCTCACTTGCACTCCCTCTGTAAACACTTACATATAGGTACGTCTCACCTACACTCCCACTGTAAACACTTACAGATAGGTACGTCTCAATTACACTCCCACTGTAAACACTTACATATAGGTACGTCTCACCTGCACTCCCACTGTAAACACTTACAGATAGGTACGTCTCACCAGCACTCCCACTGTACACACTTACAGATAGGTACGTCTCACCTGCACTCCCACTGTAAACACTCAGATAGGTACGCCTCACCTGCACTCCCACTGTAAACACTTACAGATAGGTACGTCTCACCTGCACTCCCACTAGAAACACTTACAGATAGGTACGTCTCACCTGCACTCCCACTGTAAATACTTACAGATAGGTACGTCTCACCTGCACTCCCACTAGAAACACTCACAGATAGTTACGTCTCACCTGCACCCCCACTATAAACATCTCACAGATAGGTATGTCTCACCTGTACTCTCCCTGTAAACATCTCACAGATAGGTATATCTCACCTGCACTCCCACTTTAAACACTTACAGATAGGTACGTCTCACCTGCACTCTCACTGTAAACACTTACAGATAGGTACGTCTCATCTACACTCCCACTAAACACTTACATATAGGTACGTCTCACCTGCACTCCTACTGTAAACACTTACAAATAGGTACGTCTTACCTGCACTCCCACTGTAAACACTTACAGATAGGTACGTCTCACCTACACTCCCTCTGTAAACACTTACATATAGGTACGTCTCACCTGCACTCCTACTGTAAACACTTACATATAGGTACGTCTCACTTGCACTCCCTCTGTAAACACTTACAGATAGGTACGTCTCACCTACACTCCCACTGTAAACACTTACATATAGGTACGTCTCACCTGCACTCCTGCTGTAAACACTTACATATAAGTACGTCTCACTTGCACTCCCTCTGTAAACACTTACAGATAGGTACGTCTCACCTACACTCCCACTGTAAACACTTACAGATAGGTACGTCTCAATTACACTCCCACTGTAAACACTTACATATAGGTATGCCTCATCTGCACTCTTGTAAACACTTACAGATAGGTACGTCTCACCTGCACTCCCACTGTAAACATCTCACAGATAGGTACGTCTCACCTGTGCTCCCACTGTAAACACTTACAGATAGGTACGTCTCGCCTGCACTCCCACTGTAAACATCTCACAGATGGGTACGTCTCGCCTGCACTCCTACTGTAAACATCTCACAAATGGGTACGTCTCACCTGCACTCCCACTGTAAACACTTACAGATAGGTACGTCTCACCTGCACTTCCATTGTAAACACTTACATATAGGTACGTCTCACCTGCACTCCTACTGTAAACACTTACAGATAGGTATGTCTCACCTACACTCCCACTGTAAACACTTACATATAGGTACGTCTCACCTGCACTCCTACTGTAAACACTTACAGATAGGTACGTCTCACCTGCACTCCCACTGTAAACACTCAGATAGGTACGCCTCACCTGCACTCCCACTGTAAACACTTACAGATAGGTACGTCTCACCTGCACTCCCACTAGAAACACTTACAGATAGGTACGTCTCAATTACACTCCCACTGTAAACACTTACATATAGGTATGCCTCATCTGCACTCTTGTAAACACTTACAGATAGGTACGTCTCACCTGCACTCCCACTGTAAACATCTCACAGATAGGTACGTCTCACCTGTGCTCCCACTGTAAACACTTACAGATAGGTACGTCTCGCCTGCACTCCCACTGTAAACATCTCAGATGGGTACGTCTCGCCTGCACTCCTACTGTAAACATCTCACAAATGGGTACGTCTCACCTGCACTCCCACTGTAAACACTTACAGATAGGTACGTCTCACCTGCACTTCCATTGTAAACACTTACATATAGGTACGTCTCACCTGCACTCCTACTGTAAACACTTACAGATAGGTATGTCTCACCTACACTCCCACTGTAAACACTTGCATATAGGTACGTCTCACCTGCACTCCTACTGTAAACACTTACAGATAGGTACGTCTCACCTGCACTCCCACTGTAAACACTTACAGATAGGTACGTCTCGCCTGCACTCCCACTGTAAAGACTTACAGATAGGTACGTCTCACCTGCACTCCCACTGTAAACACTTACAGATAGGTACGTCTCGCCTACACTCCCACTGTAAACACTTACAGATAAGTACGTCTCGCCTGCACTCCCACTGTAAACACCTCACAGATAGGTACATCTCACCTGCACTCTCACTGTAAACACCTCACAGATAGGTACATCTCACACATCACCTGGGCACCGTTTCACATAGTTGCCTTGAAATAAAGTAGTTTTAAACATGATGCATCTTCATGTCTACTTGGTCTATTTGGTTAATCTGAATGTGTAAAATAATTGTCAATGCTAACCATCCATGGTAACCAGTTCAGTAAGCTTCGTTATTTTTAGTCACGAGGGAAAACAATTTTAAATCCAGTTGTCTCGATCTTATGTTGAAAGATGTTTCTTTTCTGTCTCCTAGCTACACTGAAAGAAGTCTCTCTTGTTCCATAGCTAAACTGAAAGAAGAAATCTTTCTTGTTCCCTAGCTACACTGAAAGAAGAAGTCACTTGTTTGTAGCTACACTGAAAGAAGACGTCTTGTTCCGTAGCTGTGGTCAAACCTGTGTTTAAGACACCTAGGTAATGCTGCCATAATAACCACCCATTTCATTGATAGCAAAGTACGAGATGTTATTCCTGCTACTATGATCACCTTGCCATTCAGAACGTATTGAAAGATATGTCTGTGTTGAGGCATCTGTGGGTGTGTTACAGACGTCTGGTCAGCAGGTTGTGTAGTGGCCGAGCTATTGCTGGGTCAGCCGATCTTCCCGGGAGACAGCGGGGTGGACCAGCTGGTGGAGATCATCAAGGTTCTCGGCACGCCGACACGTGAACAAATCAGGGAGATGAACCCAAACTACCAGGAGTTCAAGTTCCCCCAGATCAAGGCACATCCCTGGACAAAGGTGAGTCGGTCGTGCACAACTGGCGAGTTGAAGTACAGTGGACCCTCACTTCACACCTAACTTCAAGAGTGAAAGCCACTGAAATGTGAAATGTGGTGCCATTTTATGGCTAAAAGCACAATGAATTGTTATCTAGAAAGTATCTTCAATGTGGCACGATCACTATTGAAAATCTGTTTTCGAGCATGATTTAACGTCTGTAAAATGGGAGTGCGCATCAATTAAGCAGTGCGCGTCTGTTGCAGACAATACAGTATTTTAATAGGGATAAGTATTTGACATGCGATTGTGGTATTTATAGCACACTTCTGTGCCCCCTCCTCATTTCACGCCTGTTTGTTGCGCCAGGTATTTCGACCTCGTACCCCCTCCGAGGCTATCGACCTGGTGAGCCTGCTCCTCGAATACACGCCGTCACGTAGAATAGAACCACTTGAGGCATGCGCGCATGTCTTCTTTGACGAGCTACGCGAACCAAACACTCGGTTACCAAATGGCAGGGAGCTTCCTCCCTTGTTCAACTTCAGCGCCCAAGGTATGGTAGCGTACAGAAGAAAATGTAGTATTTTACATGCTCATTCTCCGTCTAATACTTAAATCATGATCGTTAATTTTAAATGCACTGTATATGTGTTCTAGTTTCTTCCCATTGATATGAAAATCATTTATTCCTTCACTTATCTTCTTTATTATTTTCTTCAATTATATTTATTTTCACAGCATTTTTAGTCCTTTGGACCGAAGGTCCAACGGAGTATTGCCATCACTCTGCGTCCGCTGTCTACCGTTAGCTGCTGTATCTCGGAAACCACAACTTTTTCTCTAATTTTGTGTAAATATATATTAGGGCACTGCCACTATGCACGAGAAATTTGTATTTGATTGAATCATTCTACGGCCTCCAAGGGCCCCAAAAGTGGTAAATGTTTACTTTTTGCCTGTTTTAGTCCTTTGGCCGAAGGTCCAAGGGACTATTGCCATCACTCTGCGTCCGCCGTTAGCTGCCGTATCTCAGAAACCGTTCAGCAACTTTTTCTCTAATTTTGCATAGACATATCTTAGGGCACTGCCACTATGCATGAGAAATCTGTATTTGATTGAATCATTTTAAGGGCTCCCTAGGGCCTCTAAGGACCCCAAAACTGGTAAAAAATGTAACATTTGGCCTATTTTTCAAAAACTTTTCAACTTTTTTTCTAATTTTGCTTAGATGTATCTTATGGTGCTGCCACTATATACAAGAAATCTGTATTTGATTGAATCATTCTAAGGGCACCTAAGGGGCCCCCAAAGTGCAAAAGTTTTACATTATCTAGTGATGTGGTTTTGAGAAGGGCCCTTGAGACCACCCCAACAGTAGATTTTGTTTAATGTGCCACAAAGTCAACACCATGACTAAACTCTGCAGCCTAGCGCTACTGTTCCATTGAGACCTTGACTAATCTTTAATTGGTCACAGCGCCCAGGCAGAGTAGACACACTTGACCCCTGTTAGACAGAACAGTTGCCTAACACTTTTTATCTTCAAAACTATTGATTTTCTATAATTGCAAGTTGTGTTTATTTTGAATGTTCTTTTAATTATTATAAAATGGTGTGACTGTGGTGTCTATTGGTTAAAGATGTATTGTTGGTAGAAACCTGTAGGTGACAAACATAGAAAATTAATATTCTGGACAACTATAGAGTGAAATATCCTACACTTTGTTGATATCAAATGCATGCCTTGTGTAGACATGGTACTGTGTAAATCAATTGTATCAATATAGACTAATAATTACATATTCACAATATAGTTGACACCTGAAACAACCAAATGTCAACTATTAGAAGAGTTGACATAGTTCCGCTATACACAAGCAAGAAATCTGTATTTGATTGAATTCTAGTGTCATCAGCATATAGTAGAACATACATTTTCTACATCATCATCCCTAAGGTTGTTGTAAATTTCACCAGCTGCCATGACAAGTCCGTTATAATTGTTACTAACAGTGTTCAAAATGATTCAGGTAAATAGCAAATAACAAAGGACACAAGTTTTCTCCTTGCCATACCTCTACATCACATGATGTTCAATGCTCCATAACTTTGCCAATTTTTTTGTCATATTTTTTGAAACCGTGTAAAGCACCCTACCAAACCTTTACAAGGATGTAAGAAAACAATGTTACAATTTTTCCGACTTATCACTCATTTGGTCAGCCGGGGTCACATATAGACGTATTAGTCCAAAGAACTTCAGGGCCACTTGGCCCATTTTTTTCAAAAACTTCAATAAATTTGTCTCTAATTTTGCATAGACAGTTCATGTGGTAGTGCCACTGTACACAAGAAATCTGTATTTGATTGAATCATTCTATTTAGAATTCTATAATTATGAAGATTTTTCAAGTTCTATGAGCTACATTTAACAAAACAAACGTGACAGTACTGTTCTCATCTTTTTTAATCTGTAGTAGCATCAGATTTTTAGTGTAAAAGCTTTCAGAAAATGACTATCCCTGATCAACAATGCGTACATAAAGGTTAGAAATCCAGCCGTAGCTGCATTTGAAGCTAGATAATTGACTTGATCTTGTGAAAATATGGCCTGTGTATGATGAAATGTTTGCGATTGCAGAGCTCGCTATCAAATCGTCACTCAACTCGAAGCTTATCCCGCCACACGCACAACAGCTATCAGCAGACGTTGCGGGCACCCCGATGAACTCAGGCACCAACGATACGTCAAACAACGCCCCGTCAAGCAACGAGGGCACAGCGGCACAGGCTGGCGCTAGTGGCACTGCGTGATCGATGTCGCCAGAGGGCTCTGGCGGGCAGGACGGCACGCACGCAAACGTGCGTGCGCATGTCCTAGTGCTGTGGACAGACAGGTGGCCTGGTGGTGGTGGTTTGCGTTGTCGGGCAAACGCGTGGCGCACATTGCGCGGCAGCAGACCCGGTCCACTCCAGCCACAGTAGCAGCACTTTCACTTGTACATATGTCATTTTAACGCGATTCAGCATCTGCAATATACACGATGCGCTGGTGGCACATTTTACGGTCTTTTAGGAGCATTTATTGGCGACTGCCGCGGCCGCGTTGGTGTGTGGGCGGCGGGACGTTCAGTGTTTTTAGACGACTGAGGTAGAAGCACCAGCCATGTGATGAACTACATACACAGGCATCGTGTACGAGGCGGTCCTATGTATAACTTACAGACGTTGTGGCTGCCACGCGTGACAGTTCTGCTGAATCGGACATGTTTGACTAACAAACCCACAGTTTGGCTGCAGCCTACGATTGCATAGCGACACCTCACCACTAGACTTTTGCCGACGTGTAATAGAAGGTTGGACTGTGGTGGTTGAGTTATTCTTACGCACGCAGTTGTCATCGTAACGGAAAGGTTCTCTTTCAGCTGCGATCAACGTTGCAGTCATCACATGGTGTCATTTTATGTACGTGTTGTCCACGGCGACAGCGTACTCCCGCAGTATCTGCTATGGCACCCACGATGGCTTTACGAAAACGGTGGCGCACTTCTTGTCTGCTTGTGTATCTTGTAAACGTTTACACGTTCCACAAATTTTTGTCGATGCACGTTTATTACTAGAATCTGGGTGGAAATATTGGGGCGGGAAACTTTACCTGTTGAGTGATCACACAGCATGACAGGAAAGATACGGCGGACAAGAGGACAGTATTAACTTTGTAGTTGGTGTATTTATGTCGCCCTGTAATACAGCAAAATGCTGGCAACAGTTTAAAAAAAAATTTTATGAGCCTGTAAGCCCAAATTTCCTCTTTAAAATTGATTTTCCTCAACTGTGATCTTGTATATTGAAAACTGTCAAGACCAGGCCATGCCACATGGACATTTTCATTGCTCTGTCATGCAAATAGTGCCTCTGTGATACAACGGCAGTTTTTGCAATTTAGAAAAGATTCTTAAATTTATAATAACGGGTTCTGTTTATTAATGACAGATTTGCATTATGAGCTCATTCTCTTGGTGAAACAGTATCCAGATGACTTTGTTAATAGGTCTTCAGTTGTAGTGCATCTTTCACTATCTACTCAATTAGATTTCAAAATATGAAGTTGAGGCGTGAGTGCAGAAACGTCAGTTATGTTTCGTAAATATAAATTGCTAATTCCTCTCCTCGACTACCAAAAATGCGCTGGACATTGGTCCGTTGGATGTTTGATCTATTTTAGACGCTGCCTTTTTATTGACAAGATTTTAGTTACTGTTGGCTTGGCTAAGAGCCATATTACGGCATGAACAAACTATTGGTAGGTAGGATGCATACACAGTAACAGAAATTGAGCAACGGTCAAATTGGCACATCATACAACACCTCTTCCATCTCGTAAATGGAACGCCACGGCAATTGCATCAAACTAATGTTATAATCACATCATTTGGAAGACAGTTGCTGCGAACAGGGCAGCCAATTAAAAGTAATCTTGTGATTTGCTGCAGAATATGCCATGCCTGGAATGCTAGAACACTGTCGCCGCCCGCATGTGAGGATTGCGTGCATGGAGACTGAGGGAGGTGTGACAGGGAGGGGAGGGGACAGTTTGCGCATCTAACTGAAGTGTGTGTATTACAGAGATTCAATACTGGCAGGAGCAGTATTCTTGCAGTAGTAGTTTATTCTCTTTTGTGGGCTTTCTCTGCTGGAAATATCATCTTCTACACAGGCAAACGTTGACTATGTATACTTTCCAGCATCTCCACGAACTAGAGAGGGGAAGATTGATTTTTGCCTAGTTAGGTATAACATGATGTTGGGCGCTTGCGTGGATGGTGATTTGGCTAGTTACCCCACGCCTTGGTGTTGGGGCCTTTGTCTGTTAGGCATGCTGCATTGCACTCGTGTCAGTATCGCCATTCGACACGCAGTCCGCCGTCAGTGTAAAGCACTGTAGACTAGTTCTTGTAAATAGGACCACATTACTACTAATTATAGCGTATTGTTGCCATCTGTGTTGACGACAAGCCGGCAGATTATTCTCTAGGTAGTCGATGTGACGTAATTGCTATCTATGTTTCAATGTCCTGCAGCGTGTGTGGTATACAAGTGTGACGGGTGGGGGAGACGCGATGACCGATCGCTACAAGTTGTATGTGGTCAGCTGGGCCAGTGGGTAGTCACGGAGCAGGGGGTGGACAAGACCAGATTGTCTTAGACACTTTGGTGGGTGTAGGGAGAGAAAGATTTAATTTATTCAGCGGGATTGCCAACATAGGTGTGACCGATCTCTACGTGTCCTAACCTGGATGGTTCATACACTACGATATCAGTTGTTATACGCATGTTAAAAGTCGAGCAAAAACTAAATTTAATACTGTAATAATTATGGATATTTTCAAAAGTTTTCAATGAATGCTGTTGTTATGGCAGCATGTTCTGAATTTCCATATTGTTTGTACATCCACCGCCTTGTGATAAATGTTAGTACCGACGACTGGTTTTGGTTTTATTAATGTACAGTTTGGATATGAAGATATCAATCACAGTGTGAACAGTGACAGTCTGCCAAACCTATGCATGTGTAATTGTACACACTGATTCTTCGTCAGTTCTTGTGTTATTATATTGAACCTAAATTTGATGTGCTGTTTTTGGTGAAAAGTTGCATGTCGCCATTTAGTCAGGTGACCTTTCTAAAAAAATGGTCGACCCTGTCTGTTGAATTCGTCATTTCTATGATTGGTGTACAACATTGTGTTGTACAGTGGACATGGAGCAAGCTGCATACAACTTGTAGAGATCAGTGTGAGGGTTCAGTCATTACATCATGCATGGTCTGGGGCCAGCGCTGTGGCTAAGGTAATGTGCTACTCGTCATTCTTGTTTAATGTGCATGCATCATTGTTCGATGTAAAAATATATATATATATATATAAAGCAATTAATATTTTGGTGTAAAGATTAAAACATGGCATGAACCATTGGCGTTGGGTGTTGATGTCTGGTGTCAGTTATGCATCAGAACAGATGGGCACCGAGGAGAACATACTTCCACAAGTGGTACTTGCTGTAGTTCTATAACTGGATGGTAACAGCTGTTGCATTCTGAGATTGTCCATCATTTAAATAAAAATTTCAGTGAATCAACATGCTCAATACACGGTATATACACATATCGCTTTCCTCAACGCCATTTCAACTTTGTTTCATTTAATATGGAATTTTTAAGATAAGACTGCCAAATACAAAAATTTCCCTACGCCATGTTTATTCCACTGGCTGGACCTGGGGACTGGTAATTTTACAAAAGCATAATTTATTAAATACTGTCAAATGCCAAAGTGACATGGTTGCAACTATGATGAAATAAATAAATAGTGTTCATGTTGTACACACTTTCTTAAGAACAGTTGCAATTATAATTTAACTCAGAATGCAACTAACTAAACTGTAAAGGAGTTACTTTTCCCACTGGATTGATTATTGTATTTAAATTAATATATACATGTAAACTTGAACAAACAAGAATACTTATCATCAATCATACTTGACTCATGGCTGGGAGCAGCAATTGTTCAGAGATAATTTATAAATTAGATATGCACAAAAATCATAGAAAAACTAGTCCATTCTGTGTGTACTAATGTCTGATCCACTTTTACACCTATAGGCAGTTTACCTAGCATACGATACATAGTAACCTACACTGCCCATACATGTACGCATGGCGTACACAGTCACAATTTAGCCCCTTTGCGTTCGTAATTTGTAGATGGCCTGCAAAGCCTTTGAAAATGTCTTCATTGACTAGTGTTCTTTGCAAGATGTTTACAATCCATTAAAACAATTGCTAATTTTTTGTCGAGTTCTACTGTTAATTCTATTCCAGTTTTGGCAAGTTGGATCGGACACTTAGAACTTCTTCCAACAGTGTTGTGTTTGCTGTGTCCTCCAATATCATTCCATTTCCAATATCTCCTCCTTTTTTCTTATCCAGTATTGTCCACTTCTTCCGTCTTCAATTTGCCTTACCTTTAAAGGTGCATCTTTTTATCCTTGCACACACTTAAATAGGACCTGAACTTACAATATATTTTTTCAACATTCTTAATTTATTAAAGAAAATTAAAACTTATTTTTTCAGGCTACTTGTTTTAACTACAGGGTACTTGATGTTTATATTTATTTATTTTAACAAAAACAAATTTGCTTTTTACTACTGATGTTTATCATCTTAATTTATGTATTTGTTTTAAATGTATTTTATTTGTATTTTATCTACCTGTTATTAGTGTTATATACAGCACTATAAACATTAATGGCTATAACACTATATAAAATAAATATTATCAATGCCACTTTCACTTTATTCTTCTCTGTATGGCGAACACTTTCACTTTCTTCACAGTACTGGTTAGTTACAACTACCAAACAATGTCTTCTGCCTCATAGCAGTTAAACATTGCTCTTTCTAGTGACCTTGTTCTTTCACAATGCTGTGTGTGTGCCACACAGCATCTGTAATCTGGTCAGTCATGTATTGTTAACTTTCAACAACACATTATTCTCCAATCTCCCATACTGCCACAACTGACAGGATCACTAAAACATGTCCATTGCATCCCATATTTGTATTACATTCCACCAGAATACAGCGCACCTGCATCAAACCAAATCTGCTAGGTTTTGGCAGGCTGTATTTTCTGGTTGACCACTGTAACCAAGTTTGATATTCGATTGTAAAGAACACAAAGTAAAGGTAAGTTCTTATATAGCACAGTATCCAGTCCTTAGGACTGCTCAAAGCGCTTTATACTTTACTCCCTGGCAGACCTGTTCAGTCGAACACCATTTCGACTTCTCTGGGTAGCATTCAGCCATGCTGCAATTAATGCGTGAAGAATACATAAATATCCACCACTGTCTATAGCCAGGTACTCATTCATGTAGCTGAATGAACTGGAGCAACGTAGAGTGAACAAACTTGCCCAAGGTTTTACACGGCAGCAGAGGATTCGAACCTGGGTTCTCTCGAGTGAGAGTCCGATGCTCTAGTCACTGCACTCCACAAGAAAATAATGTTTTGCACTTTATCGCAGTTTTTCCGCCTGGAGTAAATGTTTTAAAACAGGATTCAGATTTAGTCCTCCGAAAATAAAAAAATCTTGTGTGTATGTAGTAGGGAAAGGATGGATCATTTGGATTCCTAGGACAAAGTGGGCCCACTATAAAATTATAGTGATCCTGGTATGCAAAGCAATAAACCGATGGTACTAAATGGAACACCACTTGACATGGCATGTGCCAGTTAGACCTGACTACAAAATGGTGAGGCACAAAACTATGTTTTTTTACATTTTTCTTAAAATATTTTGGGTGTACATGTTTTAAAAACTCCATATTTTCGTAAATACCCCAAATAATATATAAGTCAAATCATGCATGCATGCAATATATAAGGGAATTAAGTCATGTAGTCTAATGGGTGCATATACACACTCCCTTTCACCCTACTGAGACGAGAGTTCCACCCAAGGGAAGAGTTTTGTCTGACGTCTCAAAAGGAGTGCAGTTGGGATTAAAAGAGTATTTCCTTATATGTAAGTATTACTAATGATAATGCATTACATAATGGTCTTTACTATGTAAGTATTACTAATAATAATGCATTACATAATGGTCTTTACTATTAATCTAATCACATTGATATTTATAATTGGTATAACATTTATGAATACTAGGCCCATTAGGCCAAGTAAAAAAAGAAAATAGTTTCTCGTCCTGATTTTTTTTCAAAAGGAGGCGGGAGGTCCTTATTATTTACTATTTGTCAATATTTTGTTATTTTTTAAAGATGGCCACAATGTCGTAGATGTTAAGTGTTACTGATTTAAAGACACTGTTGCTTGTCCGATGTAACGTGGAACATACCAGGGCTGTGATGTATGTTACTATAATTACTATTATTTTAGCTGGACTGACAAATAAACAGAAACAATTATGTGGAATCTATATATCCCATGTTACACCGGAATACAATTTAAATTGATTAAATAAACAAAACATAATGTTAAATGTATTTAATACACAGCAAAAGGTGCCACACTGTACGGATTTCCCGCATACATTATGGATTTTTTAAAATACGGCAATATCCAGTTTTAATACGGATTTGCTACAAAATGTAAGCAAATGTTAATTAATGTAGGTATATTTAGTAGCCTGGTAAATGGCGACACTCGCTCGGAACAAGCATGTTAACCAATACAAAAATACTACAGTTTCAAGTTAAAATATGCATTTCAGAACACAAAATGTGGCATGTCTGTAAAAACAACCATCCATTGCCAAACGTACACATGCACATCATTTGCTTGCAGGTTGCCGAGGTGCGAAGGATCTAGTCACTTTCTTCTTGGCCACTTTGCATTTCACCTCACATTCCTCACAAAGAGGATAATGGCCAACCGATGTTGTAACGCTATGTTACATAGTACGACGCCTCAATGGACATTTTATATGTTAATTTGTCGTTGACCTTCACTATGTCAAATGTGTTCCCTTCTCCAGGATCATTGACGTCTTTGAAGCATGCGCCACATGAGTGTAACATCACCTCCAAGTTCCTCTCCAGTTCTTATTTCTCTTCTGGTTTGAGAACGCGGGCAGCATAGAGGACACTCCATTTCAGACATCCTTCACACTTATAAAAATTGAAAGTGGAGAAAAATTGAAATTGGCCAGTTCACAATAAATAAAGCAGTTTCCGTCTTACCTTATTGTGGTAGGCATGGTTTGCCTACTTATCTCTCTGTTACAATTGATTGGGTGTTTATAACCTATGTGGTTAAACAACCAATCACAACATAAATATTTCAACCACGACAAGTTGGAGGGCAGAGTCATACCATCTTTGATGCAAAGTTGTATGCGTTGTCATAAAGCTTTGTTGTGATGAACATATATATTCATTTGTAAATAACATATATATTCATTTGTAAATAATGAATCATTCCAATTATTCAATTTTGGGGTGTGACATGTATTGCAATTATCTCACTGACGAGGTAATTGACACAATGTCTGCTAGACACTCGTTCGGGTTTGCCGACACGTCCAACTTGTCCTTACTTCTACCAATGTTCACTTTTACCTGAAGACAAAATAAAAGAAATGAGACCTTAAAACTACAACCTTTTCCAAAAACCATTTGACAAATCTTAATTGGCTGAGGTTATTTTGAACAAAACAACACAAATGATCAAGCAAGAAAAGGGTGAGTAGGCCTACATTGAAACGTTTTTAATATTTGTGCCCGAGCAGTAGGCTATCATGGAACGATTTCCAAGGAGTTGCAATCCACAATATCTCTCTGGCTACATTTCAAATATTTCGTTTAAGCTATGCAACGTATTGCTGTATTTTACGAAAAGTGCACTTGCATTTCAAAATGTTACTTATTTCCATGAAACATTCGAAAATTACAAACTAAAACAGACAAAAAAATTCGTACAACTCCGCATGATGTCACTAGTAACAGCCTTGTTAGACAGTCACCATAATTTAATAAACCGCACAAATCAGCATGTCATGCCATATTTAAACTACTTCAGTAATACTTTTATACACTGTTGCTAAAAAGTTGTCATTTTAAGTAATCTTCAATATCTTGGCATATTTGTGGCGGGTCTAACCGGTGATTATTTACACTAGTAGCGCCACCATGTAGACTTGAGCGAAGTCAATGCAAAATCTACTGACAGGCCTCGAATTTTATCAAATTGAGGACTTTTATACTTTTTAGGGGGCACATAATATATAACACGACCAGACCGTGAACAATAGCTTAATTTCCGAGGCAACGCGGCCAGTTGCCAGGGCATTTCGGCAAATGGCCGCGTGCTGCCACGCAGTTTGAGGTGAGTACCGACCTGTGACGTTTGACAGCATTCTGTGACGTTTGACAGCATTCTGTTGAACTGATGTCTTCTTCGTCATCAAATTCCCCTGTGGGCGTGTGGCAAATTGTGAGAAAAGCTCTATGAATGTCTGCTTGCCATTTAATACCGTCCTAGCATACCACGGTTTCAATATTGCGGTGGACCTACGAATTCGCAAGCAAACAAACACCGACATATTCGGACTAAAGATGGCCGACAATAGCAGACATGTCGCGCAAGCGCTATAGTTTCATGCACGTGATTAGCCTCGATTCCAGACTTGAGTACGCGGTCCTTGGAGCACGGGGCACGCAACAAGCCAATATCGTTCCTATTTTAATCTCTATAGAAGGCATACACAGATCTGAAAAGCGTTTAAAATAACGAATTTTGTTAATAGTAAATAGCAAAAAAAGGAGGCGGCAGCTAAAAAGGAAGCGGGCGGGGACGAGAAACTATTTTGTTTTTTACTTGGCCTTAGTTATAAGTAGCTAGTAGGGGAGGTAAGGTGGGGCCATGTTCACACGCAAAGGACTGTCAGCACACCACGTTGTGGTTTTAGAACTGTACTATTACACAATAGCACCCAACATATACAAGTCTGAATTCGCGATTTCATTTAAATATTGTATGTAATGAATTTTTCAAATAAAAAGTTTAAATATAAAACGTAATATAATTTTATATTAGCATTATGCTAAACAAATAAGTCACAACCACCATAATATACGCACACGTACAAAAGATATGATGACGCCGTTGTAAACTGTTTTATTTTTTTGTCGTTCCAAATATAAATTTCACAATAATTTAAATTGGATTTTGATTCAAAACAATCTCCGCTAAAAAGACTAAATAAAACTCACAATTAGTTGATTTATTACTAGCAAATCATCAAACAAATGCGAGTTTAGTCAAGACGCCACACACCGGACAGATTATTGTGGGAAAAAATAGTTTTATTGCACATTGACGAATTTAATCTATTAATTTAACACCATATGATACGGCATTTTATTCAAGTTATTTGGAGGTGTTTTGTAATAAAGATTCTATACACAATGTCTAGTAGAGTGCCTGTCAAAATGAAATGACCTCGCATCAAACTCAAAGTTTAAGACTAAGGCTTACTAAGTCTAAGGTCTAAGCTGAAGCGTGAACTGGCAGACTATTCTGGTATACACCAAAAGATGACAAAACGTAATAATCCATGTTTTGCGCGAATTACACATCATATATACTCATACACGGATTACAAGTGAACGATTGTGAAAATAACGAACAACTTTCGTGGTCAAAATTCAAATCGGCGTGAAAAATAATTATGGAATCGAAAGGTTCATTTATAATTTGGAACGAGTGATCGAGTCTATCTTAACATTTGAAAGCTACCAATGAACAATCAAACTATATTAAGTGCTGTATATATCATCAATATGTAAGAAAAAAATGGTTATGTCACAATATAGAAAGCACTGAATATTTAATAAACTACAACATAATTTTTAGGTGATACATGTGAGAACAAATGTTGAATTTGCATTAAAAATCATATTTATTAAATGATCGCCATTTTCCCGATTCTACTTTTCGTTGCGCCTCCTGGTGGATTGATTGGAAATGCTCAACCGCGTCGGAAGCCATTTTGGGTGAGCAGATTCATTCAGAAACTTTGTTTATCAAGATCGAAATTATATGCGGCACAGTGCACATACGCAATGCCGGTGGATTGTAAATTATACGTGGGCGATCTCCATCGCGACATAACTGAAAAAGAGCTCGAACGAGCGTTCGATTACTATGGTCCACTGCGAAGTGTTTGGGTAGCTCGTAATCCACCGGGTTTTGCATTCATCGAGTTCGAAGATCCACGTGATGCCGATGATGCCGTACGCGGCTTGGACGGTCAGTCAATTTGCGGTAGTCGCGTCCGAGTCGAACATTCATCAGGAAAAGTGCGTCCGAAACCTTGGATGCGTGGCCCACGTGAGCCGCCACGTTGGCCGTCAAGGAAACCGTTCGACCCGAGCGACCGCTGTTACGAGTGTGGTGAGAGGGGCCACTACGCGTACGACTGCCGCCGCGGTCTTGCTGGTCGCGGCAAGCGTAGGTCCAGGTCGAGGTCGCGTTCCAGATCTCGACATCGAAGTCGTCGCAGCTACAGCCGAAGCTTGAGCTCTGACCGCAGTCGCAGCAGGAGTAGAGACCACAAACGGAAGAGGGTCCACAGTCGCAGCGAAGATCGTAGCCGCAGTCGCAGCAAAGAAAGACGCAGGCGTGGGGACAGGCGTCGCAGCAGCAGAGACCGAAGTGACAGCCGGGACCGAAGCCGCAGCGGGGAACGTCGTCGCAGCAAACATCGCAGTCATAGTAAGCATCGCACTCGCAGCAGGGACTCAAGCCACAGTGAAGGCCGAAGTCGTAGCCGAGATCGAAGTCACAGCAGAAACCGAAGTCGCAGTAAAGACAAGCATGACACCAAATCAAGAAAACATCGCAGTGGTAGCCGTGACAGAAGCCGCAGCAAAGACAAGGATGATGCCAAGCGGCTAGCACACAACAACGACCAGAATGATACCAAAAAGCGAGACGACAGCAAAGGACGCAGTAGAAGCCACAGCAAAGACCGGAATGATACCAAAAAGCGAGACGACAGCAAAGAACGCAGTCGTAGTCGAGATAGAAGCCACAGCAATGATCGCATTGACTCCAAGCAGCGAGACGACAGCAAAAGCCGTAGTGTCAGCAGAGAAAGAAGTGTTGACAAGGACATAAATTGTAGCAAAGAGCAAAGTGTTACAGATGAGAAATGTGTGAAAGATGTCGACAACGAGCAAACACCAGAGAACAACCAAAATCACGATGCAAGCCATGATAACAGTGAAGAGCAGCAAATAAATGAATCCAGGTCTCCCGAATTAACGCATTCCAACTCTTGATTCATCGCTAGCAAGTGAACCCCATGGATTTGTCAAGATTACGACAGTGGAGACTGATTATATGTGGTTGTATGTGACAAAACTGACTGCCATTGAATTGGATAAGAACTTTAGAAAAGATTGCAAAAACATAGTTGTCCACTAGAGATGCTGTTGAACATTGTGTGTATGTGCAAACTGATTCCACACAATTTTGATGTACGCACATGAACATTGTTACACCTGAAATGTAAAGACATGTAAAAAAAGATATATGCAGAAAGTCGGAAACCTTGCTTGCATTAAGTCCAGTGTCGCAATGTAACACTAACTTGTTACTGATGTCATATTTTTATTACAAAAAAATACTGCGGCTCTGCTGGTTGTATTTCACACTTTCATTGATATTGAATACAGGAGTTGGCCCAAAACATTAATTTATCTTGCTGAGTATGTTGTTTTCTGCTGCATGTGGACAATTCAGGTTTATTTATTGCAAAGTCAATCAATTAGACAACCGTGTACTATAAATGCATATGTGGTGACATTTATTAATTGCAACATTACCTAGGAATGAAGTTGGGGTAAACGTCATTAATATACACTAGAATCTTGATGTGAAAACACAACTACAAAGTACGTTTTCAATACCTGCCATTATGTTAATTATTTACACATCATCATTAGTTGGCTGCAGTGTCAACAAACTATTTCCATATGGGTCAGTTGTTATTAGGGTTGGAAGATCAGCCTCTTCAACATAAGCTTTTGCAGATTAGTTTTGTGTACATGTCATGCGTCTTTGATCTATATTTCAGACTAGCCTGTTGCAATATTGAAAGCAGTTGAGTGAGACGAACCATGTGATAGTTTGTTTTGAATAAAATTATAGCACAACTTAAATGTATTTTAACAGACTGGATGGTTTTTACATCAGATAGTCCAAGACTATTTGTTTGAAACAAAAAGCAACTGTTAGATAGTTGCAAACTTTAAGGAAACTACCAGTATAATCTGTGTGCAAATGTATCCTTCCAATCGGTGCATATTCTGATTGGCATGGCATATCATTTTCTGCAACAATTTATCTATTCTAAAGTAATTTTGCTTCGTCATACAATGCAAAGTTCTATTAATGTGACAATTTGCCTTCTATAAACACAAATTAGCTCTAAGTGTTTCTTAGGTCTCTAATTCGGTTTCTGATTTTATGGTTGCACAGGGGAGGGGGTACAACTTCAATAACCAGGTTATTTCAGATCAATGGTTGTATAACATTTTATGTAGTCCTAGCATTTTACCACATCCCTTAAAATTATGTTTACACACGAGGTGTTTGTCTGGGCTCATTGTTAAAATTATCAGATATAATGCTGAATCACGTACTTTCAGCTTTGATGATTTCATGTGTATATAATGTCATAATGAAAATATAGATTTGTGTGTAGGTGAAAGAATTAATTTTCTGGTTTGTCATTTCGGAATTAGGAGTAGTTTTTGTTGGGATGTCTAAAAGGCCGTTTGAATAGAGATTTTGTGTAGATGTTCATCTCTTGGAGGCAGCTTATACCAGAGGAAAAATGTTTTCTAGTTGTGGCAGCCATAATTAATCTCACTGGTGATTTGGGTGTGGAAGTGGTTGGTAGGTGGTGCACACATGATGCCAGTTTGAACGAAAGTCATGACTGCACTAGTGTATCAAATTGTGTATTTTGTTACGTACTTAAAATAAATATAGGAAATTGAAATTAGTATCATCAAATGTTGGGCACATTCAGTACATAAAAATACACGTTGAAAAGGGTACTGCATTAATTATACATGTACAGTAAAACCTAAATTAGATAGCAACATTGTTGATCTGGCAATTTGCAAATGCTTTTGCTGTCAAGTTAACAAGGTTTTGTTGTACGTACAGTATTCTACAAGCATCTCTGGGAGCTTTTCATATTGAGAATAGAATCTTTTATTAGATTATTACAAATAATTTGGAAAGTGGTAGCATATTAAAATGTTAGCTTTGTTCAGTAGGGGAGACCGGGGCTAACTGGGACACAGGGTTAAGTGGGACACTGCTCTAGTGGGGAACTCACCAAACAAGAAATTCTTTGAAGCCTCACTTTCAGAATAGGAGGGAACACCCCTTCCATTCACCACAAGGTTTTACAAAAGGTAGCATTCTTAGAGAGCAGGTAGGTATAAATGCATTTTTCGCCATTCAAAGTAATTTTCGACCTCTCCACTGTGAATCCCATAAAACTATCATGGTATGTTAGTAGCAATAAATACCAATATTAAAATGGGAGTAAGCTAGGCAGATAAGACGAACCATTCTCAAACATATGACAGAGTAATCACATATTTTTATGTGCACACATTCTGTTGGGGCTAACTTGGACACTTGTGATGGGGCTAACTGGGACAGTGTCTCACTTAACCGCGGTGACATTTCTTAAGTATTATGTCATCACGCATACGCGTCATATCGCATGCGGACATCAACGGAACATCGAAAACAACTTTATTACTGAGCGTACATCGGCGGGAAACCCTATATATATGTAGTGTGACTCGTAAAATAATAGGCTCGCTAAATAATATAATTAAAGTACTGATATAATAATGTCACATAGTGATCTTTTATTTTCTGTTTCTACATAACATCACAGCCACGAGGAAGAGGCCGAGGACCACGAACTTTGGTACAGATAAGGACCGCATGAAAGAGGCTGTTCAGATGGTTCTTGCTGGCCAGGCACTTCGTTAGGTGGCAAAAGCAGCACAAGTCCACATTGCAGCGAAATGCTGCCGTGGCAAAGTCAACTGGACAATGTGTGCATGCTATAATACTTGTATGCATCTAAGTGGCGAATCCAGGGTACGTGGGGCGCACCACTCCACCAATATTTCTTATTTTAACAAATTTTATTACTGTTTACATGTCAATTTTTTTTAAGTTGGGGCGCGCCCACCCTACAAATGTTGAATATGTAGTGGTGGTGGTGGTGTAAACAGAAATGTTGAAACATTTTATTTATTTAACATGTTAATTTTCTGGAAGTCGATGTGCAAATATAATTTTTGTAATTTTACCCCACCCCTTAATTTTTTTAGATCCGCCCCTGTTAGTAACTAAGGTCTGCTAATATTTAACAACAATTGTCTTAACATAACATACGTTATAAACTACAAGTATCTCATAATGAGTTACGTGTAAGCTTCTGTGCACAGTTTTCCCGCATAACGCATCTCTGTGACAGCCGTTTAGGGTCAATAACCTGAAGTACATATGTGTATGCCTACACTGTTAGGCATGTAGCAGACCACATGATACACGCTCGACGACTAATAGACCTACTGTTGTTTATCACATACACACACAGGAAATGGTCAACGCAAATATTAGTGCTAAAATATTCTTACCACTTCATTTTCAGACAATTGCATTTCCAGCTCGAATACACCCACCTGACGGCTTTTAATGATGTTGAAGAGTTTGAGGTAGATTATCTCTTGTTGGCATCCAAACACCATCACAGGTTAACAACAATGGCCACCAGGGAGCTAACATACCAGTATGCACTTTCAAACTAAAAGAAGTTTCCGGAGTCTTGAAATGGCAAAAAAAGGCTGGGGAAGATTGGCAACAGTCTTTTATGAAGAGAAATACTCGTATTTCAATCAGGATGCCCGAAGCAACCAGTTTAACGAGCAACAAGTTTTAATAAAACAAATGTGGGAGCCTTCTTCGACAATCTGGAATCTGCAATGTCGCGTCACAACTTTGAACCAAGGAAAATTTATAATGTTGATGAGACAAGACTAACAACCGTCCAGGGCAGAGGCCACCAAAGATTATTGCAACCAAAGGTGAAAAACAAGTGGGCCAGGTGACATCGGCAGAGCGTGGAACACTCGTCACCATGTGTGATGTAATAAATGCAGTGAGCATGACAATTCCACCATTTTTTTCAGATTTTTCCTTGGATTCACTTTAAAGGGGCAATGATAAGGGCCCACTGTTGTTTATTACACACACACAGCCGATGGCGTCACACATACCAGCGGATGGATGATGGCTGACAATTTCATGAAATGGATGCAACACTTTATTACATACACGCATTGCTCAGTTGCAAATCCGGTTCTTCTATTCCTTGACAATCATGAGAGCCACATCAGCATCGAATCACTGAATACGGCCAATTTAAGGACAATTGTGTTGTCATGGTAGCATTCCCACCCTACTGCAACCATAAGTTGGAACCTCTGGACCGTTGAGTGTACGGTCCCTTGAAGAAGTATTACACGGATGGTTGCAACACCTGGCAGATGAGCCACCCTGGTCAACCCATGACCATATATGAAATTGCCGAAGTCCTTGGTTTGGCCTTTCTAAGAGCATTCATACCAGAGAACATCATCTCTGGCTTCCGTGTATCAGGAATCTTCCCTGCTGGCAGAAATATTTCCAGTGATGATGAATTCCTGTCATCTTAATTGTGTGACCAATCGACCGGTACCAGGAGTGGATGCCGCCAATGGCAGAGCAGCATCAGATGTGGATGCCACTGTTGACAGAGCAGCATCAGGTATGGCCGACAAGGATGACCAGGCAACATCATGCAGATATGGTCGCCACCTATAGCAGAACCGCACAAAATGTAGACGCCACAGCTGGAAGAGCGGAATCTGCATAGCCACAAGCTGGCACCTGCTATCAAGCCTCAATTGCCATTGCTCTAAGGAAGTCAGCAACTTCTCACCACAAGATCTCCACCCATTCCCCAAAGCGGAACCACGGAAGAATACAGCTGACAGAAAAGGGGGCAGATAGGTAGGTAGGTAGGTTTATTTCTGAATTGTATAATATACAAGATAAATGAAACACAAAGCGTATACAAACTTTACAATTCCTGGTTGGCAGTAAAGCCAAGGCTGTTACCAGTAGATATACAATGTTATAACAGGAAACAATATAACTTGAATCACTGGTCGCTGCCATCCACTGTTAACGGTAATGTAGCACTGTTGTAGATACGCGCAATTTATAACTACAAGCAGACAGTTAATACATTACCATAAATAATACGTAACAGTAGTGACGTGGTTGGTAGACACTAATCTTGACTGATGCTCCAATAAAGGACCGAATCCAGGCAGACATCCTCTAAAGAAGAACAAAGAAGATCAGAGTCCCCAAGCTACACATGGGATGCAACCCACCAATGAAGAGGAAGAAAGCTGTCAATGCAGACCTTTCGTAAGCGCTGGCTCACCCACTTATGCTGATGATTCCGATGATGCTGTATGACGAGATGGACGTACAACTGGAACATCCACATAACAACATTCAAACCAGGAATATAAGCTCTAGTGAGGTATGCATCCAAAAGGCAAATCTCCCGCTTCATTGGAGTAATTCTGGTTGAACCAAGCAATGAGAACACCGTGAAAGTCAAGTTCATGAAGTGGCAGGCACTCAACTCTGGTATGACAATAGGCCTGGGTGCCTATATTTGTCTTCCCAGACACTGATGACACGGACGAGTTAAATATTGAATCAATTGTCTCACTGCTGTTGAAACCAACCGCTACTGGGGGTACAAAACGTGCTGCCAAGAGGATGGTTTTAAACGGAGTAGATCCGACTCCGGAGGACGTAACGTTTTCTTAACTACAACAGACAGTTTACTTTAATTTTCGATGTGCTTTTATAGTTTGTGTTTGCTGACCAACAAATAAATGAAAAAATATATTTTGCTTTTCAGTTATAGCCTATAGGCCTATATATATATATATATTCTCCATTGACAGATGTCCCAGTTGGCCCCAGTGTCCAGTTTATGGGGTAAACTGGAACAAAAAATTTGGGCACATATTTTTGTACGCTGAGTGTATTTAGATGGGAATGTAAATTAATATACCCATGCATTATGTTAAGAAATGTGTTGTTTACCTTGCATGATAGTTTGGTGCCTATATTTCTATTAGTGACTAGTGTGTGGTGAAAAAGTGAATTTTGTTCCAGTTACCCCGGTCTCCCCTACTCATTTAGTCCATGTTCACTTGTGTGTAATTTTAGGAGATATTCCGTTTGTTGTTATTGCAAAATCATGTTATACAGACAGAAAAGTATAATCATAACAAACTTACTGCCCAAATATGTTGTAATGCAGCAGAAACGATTTCCGAATTCAACAGCTCAATGTTTACCAAAAATTGCTGTGGTGTCATTCAAGTCCGCAAATTGTGAGCTCAGATAATTCCAAATGTTGTGACCTGATGGGGGGGGGCAGGGGAAGGGATTATTTTTAATATCAGTACACTGTCATGGCTTCGGTTGCAAGGCCACACCTTCGAAAGCGGCACACTGCCATATAAACAAATGGTTTCCTCTTGACACATTTCACACAAAATTATAAAAAATTTGACCAGTCAAACTGTTACAGTATATAGTTTATACTGTATGACATAATTTTATAACAAACAAACAGACTACCTCCTTTTAAAGTATGCGCAGTCAGTTTAGTAAAAGCGCGTCATCAATAGAATTATTAGATCGGGTAACTTCCGAATTGTGAAGTCTTTCACATTTTAGGTGAATTCCAATTTGCACTGTGCTCAGCTGAAACATGGGGGAAAAATGTATAAAAAATACATGTACATAGGATTAGTTGGAGAAATCACAAAATGCATAAGAACCAGCTATGAGACATTAGGTTGCTTGTACTTAGATTTTTTGGATACTGGCTCCATTGACCTTTAATTGACAGTGGTGAATATTTGTGTACAAATAGTCTGCGCATTAATTGCAGCGTGGCTAGATGCTTCCCAGAGAAGTTGAGATGGTGTTCTATTGAACAGGTCTGCCAGGAAGTAAAGTATAAGTAAAGGTAACAGCTGCACTTTGTCAAACAATACTATGAAAAATAGGGGTAACACGTACTATCAAACAATAGTATAAAACACAATATAATGTATGATACACAGTCAAACCTCAGTAAAAAATGGGCCAAGTGGCCCTGAAGTCCTTTGGACTAATATGTCTATATGTGACCCCGGCTGACCAAATGAGTGATAAGTCGGAAAAATTGTAACATTGTTTTCTTACTTCCTTGTAAAGATTTGGTAGGGTGCTTTACACGGTTTCAAAAAATATGACTGCTACAAAAATTGGCAAAGTTATGGATTTCATAGTTTATCCGATTAAACTAAATATAACATTTGCATAAATGAACCTGCGTGTTGTTGAGGATGCTAGATAGATTGTTTGTAGAAACTGGTTTAAAAGCAACATGTTTTGGGATCAGTAGAGAAAATACAAACTGTGGCATTGCAAAATAATTACACAACATTGAAAGATTGTGTTTAATCTTTCTCAAGAATGTAATCTTGTTTGACAGATGTAGTTTATATATGCCAAGAGATGATTTCAGGAAAATATAGGTGTGACATTACATGAAATGTATTAATTTAACTGTATACCCCACTACGTGAATTAGACAACAGTGCCATTTCAGACAATGCAAAACAGGGCTCGAATTAACTGAAAAATAAACAGTCCAAAAATGCACTGTATGATGCTGAACAAAATCGCTACTCACCTCCCAAATACATGTATTATTTTACATAAGTTTCTTGAAATCATCCATAAGCTGTTTGATCGTCAGACTTTGTAATAATCATGGTCCCCCGGTCTATCCAACAAACAACTTTCTGTTCACTGACAGGTTTTGCTCCAGTGTTGAGAAACCATTTTATCTTACTAGGGAAAATTATTCGTACAACAGGATTAATTCTTGTTCTAAATTAATTTGTTGTTTGTATAATCAGACATTAAAAAAACTGAAAAACAGGCAAAAGAACACTGTATGCTACCCTTGGAGCTGTATTCTTAATGCATTGATATTGTTAATTAGATCATTTCCTTTGGGATTTCATTTAACCATTCTGCCTCTTCACTTCAGCAGTAGTTTCTGACTGACATACACCTGTCATAAATCGGGAGGTTTATAATGCAGGGAAGTATACCATGCTAAATTTTATTAATACAGAAACAAGTGCTTTAGGTGACAATTCAAAATAGACATAACTAATGCGACAACATCGTTAAAATGTACCAAACGATCAATCAAATGCAATATATCATTTACTAATACACAAACCGTGTTAAGAGTATAGCACATACATATTAGCTGCTCCGAGGGCTCATAGGGTGAACATGATCTATGATATACAACTCTCAAATATGTATAAACAAGTGTTATTCTATAACTTGTCTAACATTGGTTACATTGACAAATATGTACATATCAAAGCATAAGTGAACAGGCATTATTAACTAAAACAAACTAGATACATGTATACCAACAACTAAGTTAACAAGTGTTATTTATATTATGTAATACCATTGTAAAAAAGTCAAATACCAAGTCACTCAAATACCATTAACCGCCATTATCTGAACGTGGCCCCTTAAAATATTCACCAGTCCCTGATTTCTATAGGAGTTTTAAAACATGTTGGGTTTGAAATTTTGCAAACACCATAAGACTACAACAAATATTATTTTATGAACTTTGTTTTTTAGTTTCTAGTACAGATGAACTGGTAGTTGTACTGAAATATCTACAATTCATTCAATTATTAAAATAATGATCAGAAAACATTGATATAGCACAAATTCATTTATACAATGCAATAAATTTGCAGAAAAAATATCTGAATGACGAGAAAAGATTAAATGTACAGTAAAACCTGTCAAAATTGGACATCGTCGGGACTGTGCAATAATTATTATGTCTGTTATGGCCATATTATCACAATGGACAAAAGTGGTTAATGCAAACTAGTAAATCGGGACTTTCAGAAGTGTGCATTGGAGGCAAGTTTTTGTTACGGACAAGTATCTGCTAAGGCAGGTTGAACAATATATAACTGTACAATATTTTAAACATTACTATCAACTTGCAGAAAAAAATGACATGCAGCTGATTCACATTTATAAGCAAGAATTTGTTTACAGTGAAAATAGAGGATTCCATCCCAGCCAATACCTGATTCTACAGATCATGATACCTACAATTCTGCTAAGAGGAATCCACTGTATTTGTACAAACATATACAGCACACCTGCTACATTCCTCAGTAAGGTAGTACATCTAATTTGTTCTGCCTTGGCACATATTATTTTACTATAGCTCTGTCATCGATATAAAACATTCAATAAGTCATGCATGATCCAGTTCAAGAAATCTATAACAGGACAACGAATGTGATTATCTCTGCGGTGATTTTAGGATTTCGCTTTCTTCCACTTAATTGGAGGTGCCTGGAACGACCGGCAAGACTTCCTTTGTTTCGGTTTTATCCTCCTTGTTCTGGGTACCATTTTCTAAAGTTCCCTTCATCGGTTTCTTCAGCTCTTGCTCCTTCCAATGAACACACTTCTTGATCTCCAGTCCAATCTCCCGGGCCATGGGTGGGGGCACAGCATTCCCGACCTGGTCGAAAGTGGGGGTGCAATTAGTGAAAATGACGGTTATTAAAATAAAAGTAGTGATGGGAACTTGTTTATTTTAAACAAAGATGCACAAAATCTGCACGGATGTATTTTATTTGGTAAACTCATACAAGACATCAATGATTGTCAGGAAATCTACGATATTAAATGCATAAAACTCTAGATAGTATTGTTATTGGAAATTTTATTTGAATACAATAACATTTGTTTTTTGTTTGAAACTGTTACATTAGTTTTGAAAATGCATAGTTGAAATTGTTTAAACAACAACAATTGTTTTGCACTTTTGTTGGGAATGTGACACAGAAACTGATTCCAGAATGAGGCTGTGACAGACTGATGCCAGAATGAGGCTATGACAGACTTATGCCAGAATGAGGCTGTGATGGATACCAGAATGAGATTATGATAGAGATTGATGACAGAATGAGGCTGCGACAGAAACCAATGCCAGAATGAGGCTACAAAACAGATTCCAGAATAAGGCTATAAAATAGACGGCTACCAGAATGAGGGTATGACACAGAGACATACACCAGAATGAGGCTAACACCAGAATGAGACTACTACACAGACCTGTCGGTGGCGGTCAAGGACGTTGCCAAAGAAGCGATAAGTGTCAGGGAAGCCTTGGGAGCGTGCGCACTCACGCACACTCACGACGCGATTCTGTTCTGGATGCAACACACGACCCTGAAAATAGCAAACAGTACAATAACATGGCATGTATGAACACATCAAACACAACAGTAGAGTAATATTTACTAAGTACTAAGCACACAGAGAATATAATTCACATGACTCATAAAGAAAGCAAAAACATACAATTTGTTTCCAAAATATCAAGACATTACAAGTGGTCAGATTCAGAAGTACACGCATCAACATTTTTTACAATAAATTTACAAGTCTGTATTTAAAGGTGATATAACAAATATGATAGCACTAAAAATCAATTGAGTGTTTGTTCATATTACACAATTATTAAAGTAAACATAACCTTACATCATTAACACGATAATACTACAGTCATGTGGTTACTTATTGTGGTATTATACCGGGGTAGGTACAATTACGATTATTAATAGCAACCAACAAGAGCGGAGGACCATGGTCGATGGCAGCGAGCATACAAGTCAAAGTAAGTAAGATTCGATGACGATTGGACTGACCTGTTTACCCATCGGCTCGGGGTTAGTGACGGTGGTGCTGAAGAAGCCGTCCCAGTCGAGTCGGCCGTACAACCCTGCCCAGTGGTTGTGTCTGTTCCCTGTGTGGGGTAGACACCACGGGATGAGGGTGTTGAACTGGCGATCCATCGGGTCACATGACCTACCCTCCGCACACGTGCAGACACCTCGCAGCTGGCCCCCCGACTTGTGTTTCTTGTCGTGGTGGGTGTATCGTCTGAAATATGTGCCCATCCGAAATGTCTTGACGCCAATGCATTGAGTTTTATGTTAAGCATGTACAAACTGATAAAACTCAAAGGTGTCTAAGAAATAATGAATGCTAACATAGTAATTTGAATACATATCAGTCAAATGAATGATGCATAAAGAATAATTATATTTCACACAATCAACATCAACGTTTCAACATCTGAAGCACTCCAATACTTTTGAAGAACTGAACAATACCTAACAACACTTATTACACTGTACACAAAAATAATTTAAAATCAACATCATTGTTTTATTGTAGCACAAGGGCCAGTTGCCAGCTTAACTCCATAGTAAATAAATTCAATACAATTTGAAATAAAAGATTTTCAAGAGCAAAATATTCTACTGAAGTTTCACAACAATTTCAGATAAAATAGAAATTCAGGTAGCAGGCTTGCATAAAACACTTCAGATGAATATAAGCACTTAGAACTCAACATACAGTTTCTTGGTCTTGTTTCCATCGGAGAGCCTCACTTCGATGTTGGGCAGGTCCCGCCAGTCGGAGCCAGGGTGCTTCGGGATATAGTGCATGCGTGCATGAACCAGCGCACTCATCTCCTTACAGATGTGGTCTCGCAGGATTGGCTCAGTCTGTTTACCTCGAATCTGTCACCGGAAACATTTTACAAGTCCATTACACTGATACCAATAATCTTGGTTAATCGACTCTCGCTTGACTGTGTGACTTCGCAGAGAAAGAGAATCCATTGGCAGATATCGTGACTATAATCGTTAGATGGCATCACTACATTTCGGTGATTGAGCCTATTTTGTGTGTGCACCATTAAATTATATTTAATGTGATATTGTAAGGGTTTTAGATAATGCATTGTTTCTATTTTCTAATTGTTTTACATAACATAAAAGATACCTAAACATGTGTTCGGAAATGTTAACTATTATTGGATATACAAACCTGTAATATAAATGCTGCTGTTTATGCAGTCCATATTTTTGTTTAAATCATTGAAAGAATCCACTTTGATCCACCATGAGATGTGGCATCTTGTGAAAGTGTTATGGTAGTTTATCAATCGGAGCGGGCTACACACTTGCCGTTTTAGTCGCAGTTAATTTAGCAGTATTTTCTAAATTTTCTAAACTAAATAACACATTTTCACAAGCTACCACATCATTGTTAATATAAGACAGATTTGATGTTTTCCTAAAAGATTATGAAATGTGAGTTGTGACAAAAATTTAATTTCGGGTGCAGCAAAAGACACTACCACCTACATCACCCCTTACCCAACCCTGCCAACTACCTCTGACCCACTGACCTCTCTCTGGAAGTGTGAGATCGGATCTCCACTGTAGGAGATCTCCTCAGTCTTCGCTCCGTTGCGGATCTCGGGTAGATCCGACATGGCGTCGCGGACCGTGATGGTGCGGAACGGGGCACAGTCGAGTCGCCCGGCACAGCTCTCATACTGAGACAGAACACAAGGTGTCAGATTTAATTAGTCATCAGTTTCTTGTTCAACTCTAGATCCCAACAACCTGCAGAAGTCCACTTTCCCAACCGTCTGCATCTGTTCTTTAGTTTTGACAATGCATCGAGGTGTCATCATAACTTGGGTCACTGGATTCTTTAGTGTATCTGCAGTGCATTAGGGGTATTTGTCATATGGCTTTGTATTGGAAGTTGTTTGAATGAGCACTGTTTGAAAATATCAACTGACAGAGTTTGTAGGTATGCATAGACACAGAATACTCCTAGACACAGTGAATCGCGTTTCGCATGTTTAATTTAAAAGTTGTTTAGTATATTTAGAACTGTCTTGTGTCGAGTTCAATTATCTTTAATATAAGCACAACTTACGTTAAAAAACTGCAAAAAAATACATGCAACCATATATGAGTGATCTTGTGCACGCACTGCGGAGACATGGAGCACATTTCATAAAATTATTAATGCCACCTGATTGAGTCTCAAAATAGTGCTATGAATACAGATTATAGCACTTACTTTCCTGTCATCAACAACC
The DNA here is from genome assembly GCA_020002185.1 of Paraescarpia echinospica. Classification (NCBI taxonomy): domain Eukaryota; kingdom Metazoa; phylum Annelida; class Polychaeta; order Sabellida; family Siboglinidae; genus Paraescarpia; species Paraescarpia echinospica. The sequence goes on from CM034540.1 coordinate 28,852,028, forward strand.
ACAGAGAGTTGCATCCCGCGTCGACTGAATGTGTGTAGAGGGTGTGGGTAGGTGGGGAGTTTCTCCCCTGGGGCTGCTGCCAGGATTATGGCCCTGAAACATGGGGAAAAAATATATAAAAAGTTGGGGAAATCACAAAATGCATAAGAACCAGCTATGAGACATTAGGTTGCTTGTACTTAGATTTTTTGGATACTGGCTCCATTGACCTTTAATTGACAGTGGTGGATATTTGTGTACAAATAGTCTGCGCATTAATTGCAGCGTGGCTAGATGCTTCCCAGAGAAGTTGAGATGGTGTTCTATTGAACAGGTCTGCCAGGAAGTAAAGTATAAGTAAAGGTAACAGCTGCACTTTGTCAAACAATACTATGAAAAATAGGGGTAACACATACTATCAAACAATAGTATAAAACACAATATAATGTACGGTACACACAGTCAAACCTCAGTAAAAAATGGGCCAAGTGGCCCTGAAGTCCTTTGGACTAATACGTCTATATGTGACCCCGGCTGACCAAATGAGTGATAAGTCGGAAAAATTGTAACATTGTTTTCTTACATCCTTGTAAAGGTTTGGTAGGGTGCTTTACACGGTTTCAAAAAATATGACTGCTACAAAAATTGGCAAAGTTATGGAGCATTGAACATGGTAGGTAGGGATCAAAAAGTGAAAATGAAGAAAACGGCTGATGAAGTTTTACATTATATATGCAAATGGATTGCATGGAAATTTTACATGCACAACATTCAAATGTGGCACACAGTATGTAATATGTATGTTATGTTGCAATGATATACTGGAAGTACAAATGTGCTGCTACAAAGACTTACCAAGTTATGCCAGATTATGTCTTCATGTGTAAAACTAAGAGGACAAATTATCTGAGAGCAAAAGGTAGACTCACTGTTTGACACAGTTTAAAACCTACAGGCAACTGTCCAGTTTAACAGGGGTCTAGTGGCTTAATGCTGTCTGTTGACACAAGCTACTGCCAGTGACCAATTACAGATTAGTCACAGCTTCCATCAAACAATAGCAGGCAGAGAATCTTAGCTCCACAGCTGGGTGTAATACACAACCAGAGCCACCACTGATTCATGGTCAAGTAGATTAGCTCAATGCACCAACTAAGACAATACACAACACTGTGAGTGACAGTGTCCAGAGTGAGGCCAAAGCAGTGTCATCATTGCTGAATAGATCAATTAAACCTCCCAAGTGGGTGACATTCTGCACAAGTGTTCATTAATCGTTAGTGATTGTTCAGAACACCAGACTGACCACATACCTAAACAAAGCGAATGTAATAGGTGAAGAACAGGCAGTGTTCAGATAGGGGTATTGGTTGAATTGTATTTGTCTCAACTCAAAAGGCTTTATTGTGTCTTCATCGATTATAAGAAAGCTTTTGATTTAGTAGACCGGTCATCCCTGTGGTCTAAGATAATTTCATGCGGTATTAATGGTATTGTGTTGAAAGTTGTATACAACATGTACAAAAATGCTAAATCATGTATAAATGAGGGCCAGGCTGTGCCTGCCTTCTTCTCATGTGTAGATGTATGGCAAGGAGAAAACTTGTGTCCTTTGTTATTTGCTATTTACCTGAATAATTTTGAACACTGTTAGTCACAATTATAACGGACTTGACATGGCAGCTGGTTAAATTTACATACACAGTGTATAGCGGAACTATGTCAACTCTTCTAATGGTTGACATTTGGTTGTTTCAGGTGTCAACTATATTGTGAATATGTAATTATTAGTCTATATTGATACAATTGATTTACACAGTACCATGTCTACACAAGGCATGGCAAGCGTAAACAGAACAGTAGAATGCATTTGATATAAATAAAGTGTAGGATATTTCACTCTATAGTTGTCCAGAATATAAATTTTCTATGTTTGTCACCTACATGTGACAGAATATTAATTTTCTATGTTTGTCACCTACAGGTTTCTACAGACAATACATCTTTAACCAATAGACACCACAGTCACACCATTTTATAATAATTAAATGAACATCAAAATAAACACAACTTGCAATTATAGAAAATCAATAGTTTTGAAGATACAGCTTAAAAGTGTTAGGCAACTGTTCAGTCTAACAGGGGTCAAGTGTGTCTACTCTGCCTGGGTGCTGTGACCAATTAAAGATTAGTCAAGGTCTCAATGGCCTAGGCTGTAGAGATTAGTCACAGCTTTTGACTTTGTGGCACATTACACAACATCTACTGTTGGGGGTGGTCTCAAGGGCCCTTCTCAAAACCACATCACTAGATAATGTAAACCTTTTGCACTTTGGGGGCCCCTTAGAATGATTCAATCAAATACAGATTTCTTGTATATAGTGTATATCCCTAAGATACATCTATGCAAAATTAGAAAAAAAGTTGCTGAACAGTTTTTCAAAAAAATAGGCCAAATGTTACATTTTTACCAGTTTTGGGGTCCTTGGAGGCCCTAGGGAGCCCTTAAAATGATTCAATCAAATACAGATTTCTCGTGCATAGTGGCAGTGCCCCAAGATATGTCTATGCAAAATTAGAAAAAAAGTTGCTGAACGGTTTCTGAGATACGGCAGCTAACGTCGGACGGCGGACGCAGAGTGATGGCAATAGTCCCTTGGACCTTCGGCCAAAGGACTAAAAAGGAAAGGTAAGTTCTTATATAGCGCAATATCCAGTCTTCAGGACTGCTCAAAGTGCTTTACACTACTCCCTGGCAGATCTGTTCAATAGAACACCATCTCAACTTCTCTGGGAAGCATCCAGCCACGCTGCAATTAATGCGCAAAGACTATTTGTACACAAATATCCACCACTGTCAATTAAAGGTCAATGGAGCCAGTATCCAAAAAATCTAAGTACAAGCAACAATGTTTGATAAAGTGCACCATTAAACATATAATACAAAGACTAAAGAACTGATTGTTGATTTTCGTAAAAAGTAGACTCCCATCCACCCTCTTTTGATAAATGGCGTGGAGGTCGAGCAGGTTGAATCTTTTAAATTCCTTGGAACAACAATTTCAAATGATCTCGGCTGGTGCACAAACACAATGCATTACAAAAAAGGCACAACAACGCCTGTTCTTCCTGAGGCAGCTCAGGAGATTCGGCATTGCTCAGGAGATTATGACACGATTCTACCGCGCAATCATTGAAAGTATCCTCACTTTCTCGATTGTAGTGTGGTTTGGCCGCGCCAGTCAGGAGGAGAAACAACGGCTAGAAGTTATCGTGAAGGGCGCATCTAGAAGCATTGGGCGCGAGTTGCCATCCATTGAATCTATTTATCATGCTCGCTGTGCGCGAAAATCCAAGAGCATTGTACGGGATACTATAACCACCCAGCCAACCATCTCTTTGAACTTCTTCCCTCTGGCAAGCGCTATAGAAGTATTAAGACAAGGACCACTAGATTTAAAAATAGTTTTTATCCGCAGGCTGTGAGTAACTTGAACCGCGAGATGCCATGATACTGTTTTCAGTCGGTTTAGATTTTATGTCGCCATGCTAAATTATGATTTTTTATTTTTTTTATTTATTTATTATTTATTAACTTGACTACATGCATGTACATACTTTTTAACTGTCAGCTTAGTTTTTATATCATCAGCTAATTAATTTATACATTTATTATTTATTTAACTACATGTATACTTTTTAGGTAATGTTCAGACAGTATTAATATTATGTTATCAAGTTCACTTTATGTCAATAGATGTACGACTGTCTTAAAATATGTTGGCAGTTGGCCTTGGTTTAAATTTATACTAGTTTTAGCAGTTTCATAATGTTTCTGATTGTATATTTTGCGTGTGCGTGATGGGGGGCAGGGGAGACAAGCGTGCATGACTGCATGTATGTTGATGCCACAACGCCAAGAATTCCTCGTACATTTTAAATGCTACTTGGTAATAAAGTCTGAATCTGAATAATTCACCAGATTTACTAAGAAGTGCCAAGCAGTCAAGTGCATTTTTGCAACATCTACGGGCATTGGTATTATAATTATGCTTAGATTTGCATGTTAGATGACGAAAATAAACTGGCAGTCATAAAAAAAATTGGTGTGCCCTTTCAGGAAATTCCTTTTTTAACTTTTTTGTTTGGTGATATTTGCACAATAAACGCATAGAAACACAATGTACAAGTCACAAAAAATAACTTTGCACTTTTTGTATATCGGTGCAATTCTGGCAGGCACTGAAATGGTTAGTGGTGCTGACCACTAACATTGCAGAGTCCTGGTGTCACAATGCTAATTTGAAGAAAAAAACATTACCAACAAACTTATAGTTATTCTTGATAAAAGTTCAATAATAATTGGTGTCCAATTACATAGGAACAAACATTTTTTTTATGTCCGAAAACACAGTATAAAAAAAATTATTTTGTAGTTTTTAGGGTGTTCTAACACAGTGTGCGAATACAGGCAGTCATTACGATAGAAGAGCTGAGACTGCGAGCATGTACCTGCGTCGTGTCTGTGGCACGCCGTAGCTGCCGGCCTGCAGGATGCCAAAGGTGCACTGATAGCCCATCCGCACAAGACAGCGCAGGGTCAGCTTGAGAACCATGCTCTTCTTGAACGACACAAAGTTACGCACATTCTCGAGTAGGAAGTAGCGGGGGCGGTAGTAGTCGCAGTAGCTCAGGTAGCTGGCGATCAGCGAGTTCTAGTCACAAACACAGAGGTATAAGATTGGTTCCGTGATGAAACAAGGCCATATGTGTCAGAGATAGGATTATTTTTCTAATTTGTGCAATTAGTGCATTTTTAACCAAGCTATAGAACTGGTCGTATCAAGTAAAAATAGTGAACTTTTTGAAGCAGAGCCTGTTTCCCTGGTGACAAACAAATTGTCCACCATTTGAACAAATATCGGCCAATTTAGAAACACTGCTTTCTTTTTTGAACACCTAATTTTTAGCAAATCCATGTTCAGAATGCATTCTACTGTGCAATGACCAGAACTTTATTTAACAGTGTTTTTAATCTCTTTGTAAACTGCAAAAACAACTTTGTTTTTGGTAAAAAATACTGGTTCAACTGTCACACAATTTTGTGTTGGTCAAAAGATGCCACAAGTTGTAAAATATTTGCGATTCGATTTTGCACGAGTGCATATGTGTATCCACACATGCTTACAATCATGCTGAAATACCATTAGAATTTCAGAAAAAAATCATTTACTGATCATCAACTCTGAAGATTGACTTTTATATGACCAAATGTAATGTGAAGTAGGATTACAAATTGTAGATCTGAATATCCCTTTTGTCTAGTTTTTAGTCGACTACATAATCTAACAACCTGTCATTCAAATACAAAACAGACTGGCTGTCTGTCTCTGGTCAGTGACTAAACTAAAAAAAAAAACTATTTGAGAACTGTATCAGGTCCATATGACTGGATTTCAAACCTAACCTTTGACCTTCATCTCTCACCTTGAACTTTGAGTATTCGCGAGAGTTGAATCGATTCATGCCGCTGAAACCCTGACAAGGGGGTCCACCACACAGCAACTCAACATCACCCTTCTGGGGCAACGTCTGACCGCGAGAGTTTGTAGTTTCACCCTGTGGCACAAAGGACACGGGTAAAAACTAACACTGAACTTAGTAAAATCCCAACCGGCATATACATTTATTTAATAAATTACATCAATAATATTATTTGATAACCCTATCCACCCAACTAATTGACAATTAAATTAATTAACTAGCGTTAATTGTTGTAGATGCCTAATAAGGAAAATGCTTGTCTTGTAACTTGTGACATAATAAACAGAATGGTCTCAGTGTCAAAGCATACATAAACTTGAAAGAATGTGCATACAAATTTGCAGTAAAATTGTGAATATATTAAATCAAGGTTAGAACTATAAAGATAATTATTAATTATTGTAAAATTATTCTCTGGGCTCATAATGTAATATTTTCAAGGATCTGAAGACAAAAAGTAAACATATAATGAAAAAGTCAAATGAATCACTGTTGCACAAACCTTTGTAGAAAGGGCCCATACTTCTGTATTCAGAATTCAGTTTGATATCATATAGTGTGAGTATAATAAGTAGATAGAAAAATTGGTCTTACATCCATGACGAGTCGAAGCAGCTCGTTACAATCATCTGTAAAAACAATCGAGTCGGGATTGTTTCGACGGAATGCCTGTGCAGCCGGTTCCTCTTTTTCTATTGCCCAGCAAGTCTCGGCCACCCCGGCCTGGTGGAAGCCTTCGGACAAGCCTGAAGTTCCACATCAATAAAACATCTACATTATTGTGATGCGATATTACAAATATATGCCATCAGTACTTTAAAATGCATTGTATTATTCGAACAACATATGCAAGGTACACAGCTAATGTTTGGCCATGAAGGTCGATGTCTCAGGCATCATTGATCAAAAAAATAAAAACTTCAGGTCAAAACCCTGATTTCTCCTAATTATTTTCATGTTGGGGAAATTTTCTGAAACCGTCCGTCTGCAGTCATTCATATAGGAAAATGCAGTACAACAGTTCATTAAATAACACAGATTTCACACTCAACTTGATGCCACAGCTGGATACATGGGTCCTGTGCTGTTTTAACCCAAAGTGTTGGCTAATTATTATTATTATACTGAACTTATAAAGCGCTCTTTTCATACATAAAAGCCTGCTCAAAAGCGCTGTACACAATCAATAGAATGATCATAGACAGTAAAAACAAAGCATAAAAACGATGACATGATAAAAAAATGAAATATTTTAGAAGACAGTATATAATAAGATGAATATATATAGACTGTTTTAAAATGTAATAAAACCTGACTAGAAAGAGTTAAGCACCAAAATAGGCCAGGAACAAATGTGTTTTTAGCAGCTTCTTGAAAGTGTTCAGTGTTTTTGCTTCACGAATGTGAGCCGGTAGCTAATAAATTGTGTTGAGCGACGAAACCGATTTTGGGAAGTTCGAATACGCATTGTAAGCAGAGATTTGTAGATTAGCAAGAAATATTAATTGGTCATAAATAACATATAACAAGGTAACTATATATGACAAAATTGTAATTTGTAGATACATTTCCCTTCCATTTATTTTGCTTTTACGGGTCTTTGCAACCGTATGTCTCCCGAAACCGTACATCGGCTCTCATTCCCAGTTGGTTCATCAGCCCAGTCACCCCATTTATTGTTATTTTCGGGAATCAGATGACGCCAAGCGAAAACAGAAGTTCAGTACCGAACATGGCAAGCCCAATATGTTGAACACAAGGGCAGAGTCTTCAAGAAGGTGAAACTGACCCAAGTTGTACAAAGTACAAGAGACTTCACAGACCAATTCATATCCGGCATGGCCGAGTTCCGTGAGCACTGTCACCGGGTGACCATCCAATATCACCAGATCCACATCTTGAAGCAGTCCATGGCGGAAAAGACAGAGGCAGTGGTCCAGATGGACTATGCTGAAAATTGGGTGTGCAGAAACCAGGACGAAATAACGGCAGTGTACTATGTCAAGTCCCAGGTGACCATACACCCAATGGTGGTACACTTCAAGCAGGACGGCAAGCTTTGTGCCAAGAGCTACGTGGGGATTACTTGTATCACTGCTCACACTGTGTCGACAACTTTTGCTTTCATCAAAGCGCTGATGAAGGAAGCCAAGGAAATCCTTCCAGAACTGTCGACTCTGCACTTAATCACAGATTCACCAATTTTGCCGTACCGGAACCGCACATTATGTGCCCTAGTAGCAAAATTTCCATCACTGTTCGGTCTTAGAGCTTCGTGGACCTGGCTGGAGGCTGGCCAAAGGAAAGGCTCCAGTGACGGAATGGGTGGTGGCATGAAAAGGAAGGCTGACAACCTGGTGAAGGCTGGAAGAGTAATCACCACGAGCTACGAGTTCTGCCATGCAAATTCATGCTAGTGACACGACCATGACCCTCCTGGAGATAACCCTCAAAGTCATCCAGGATGAGATCGAAACATGGAATGTTCCAGCAGTCCGTGGCATAATGTCTGCCCGTGCTGTTGCTGCCCAGTCGTGAAAATATGCAGTACTTCCTGCTTCAAGGACTGCTGCTACACGAAGGCCGGAGTGTTCCATCCAACATGTTCTGGTTGGGAGAGCATACAACTGGCGCTGGAGAGGGGAGGAGGAGATGGATGACATATAGGTGGTGGTGGAAAGGAAAGAGAGGCAGGTGGTGGTGGAAAGAAATGAGAGGCAGGTGGTGGTGGAAAGGAAAGAGAGGCAGGTGGTGGTGGAAAGGGTAGAGAGGCAGGTGGTGGAGAAGAGGGGTGACAGACATGTGGTGGTGGAAAGGGTCGAGAGACAGGTGGTGGAGGAGAGAGGAGACACAAGTGGTGGTGGAAAGGGTCGAGAGACAGGTGGTGGAGGAGAGGGATGACAGAGAGGTGGTTCAAGAGAAGGATGACGGAGTGGTGGTGCTTTTGGAATATTCTTAAACACTTGTTCTTTCTGTTAGCTGTCAACTGCTCAATTTGAGGATTTAACTTGCCCAATGTTATTCTCCGATTACCTCAATATGTTCTTTTCGTATGACAGAAAACACGACTTTATACGCATATGTTTATTTTTGCCCCCCCCCCCAGGAACACCATTTGTCAACGTTTCGTGGGAATCGACCATATATTATATTTTATTATCCAGTACTCACAATTTAGTAGCTGTATTAATCATGTCTAAGCATTTTATTGTCCACACCCTTGAACAGAGTTTTACTCTGGATATGAGTGTTAAAATCAAGTATATTATTACTATAGTAACATAAAAATAACCACAAACTTCCGTCTAAATAATCTTCAAATAATGAAACCTCCCTACCTCCACAACCAGCAAACACATCGAGGGAACGAAGGGGCTGGATCTGTATCGCTTCCCGTCCCTCTGACAGTGCTGGTTTCACCTCTTCCTTTGGTTTGGAAGATTTTCCTTTCCCCTAAACAAATTGTAATTAATCAAGAAATGTATTTATTATTTTGTTTATAATGCAAATTTGTGAATATTCATAATAAATTTACCACCCACAACTGATCCTTCCTCTAATGGCCACAATTTATATTTCTGCCTATAGAATAAAAACAGTAATTAGGAAAATGAGCATCATTTACTTGCAAGTTCCCATTTTTAATCAATCAAAACTAAAAAAAGAATAGTGCTTTACGAAGACAGTAAATCTGTAAACATACATGAAATGTTTCAACAAAAAACTCTAGAGATGCAAACCTTTCCTTTGCCACGGATGTTCCGAGATTTCAGAGGCGGCTCAAAGAATTCTTTTGTTTCAGCGTCGTATGCCTGGAAGCAGGAAATAAATGCATGCAACACTCTTCCATTGTTCACGAGGTGGTTTGTGCTAGATAAAAAGTTATTGATACCAAGTAAATGTTTTCGTAAAAAATATTATGGTTCAGTGGTTTTCATAACAATAGAATCCAAAGAATGAGTGAGAGCTCAAGATTGTCTTCAGAAATTCTGGACAGATCTATATGAATCAGGTAGGAGGAATTTTTGCACTCGACTGAAAGAAAATAGCAGAGAAATAGAATAATGAATCACCAGGTGAAAATATTGCATGGTCGACAGACTGAGTGATGTCACAAATGACATGACTTACCTCGGAGAAGTAGAAGTTGTTGTGACCATTGTGGAAGTACTGGTCAAGTGACTGAGTGATGTCATGACTATACACAACATGACACTTCTCCTCCACTTGGGCTAGGGTCACTTTGCATTCTGAAATATTCAAAAAATACTCTTTCATTTCGGCACATCTGAATGGACATTTTACGACACTACAAACTTATTATTATTATAAAATTATTGTTTAATCACTTTAATGTACCTGATTTTGAAAGGGACCTCGTAAATATAAATGACTGACATACCTTCTTCACTCCAGTAGAGCTGGTTCAAGTCAGATGACAGGCAAGCCTTCAACCCTTTATGTGTGTTTTCGGGTCTAAAAACGAACACAAAAGGATGATAATTTGCAACATTTAAATGGTCAAAACAAACATCTTGCCTACAAGTACACATACAATTATGAACCTTTCTTGCATATTTATTCATATATAAACCACATGCTTGCATTATAACAGTGAACATACAGATGGGTCATTCAACATTGATTCATACATTGTATTTTTAAACAACCACTATACCACACTAGCAAAAGAAATACATCTAAAAATGGAGCTCTTATATGCAAAACTAGTGTGGCTAAGTAAATAAGTAAGTGGTTGATTGGTGCTTGTACGTGAAGACATACTGACACACACAGGCACATTCATTTGTTACTTGTTCACTCACTCTCACCCATCTACCCAAAACCAACTCCCCCACCAACTCACTCATTCACTTGCAATCACTCAATCGTGCTCACTCATACTCATTTGTATCCACCCACCCACCTGTAGAACTTCTTGATGCGTAGGGCCACCTGGTCGGGGTCGTTGGTACCTCTGTCTGACCTCTTCACGTATAGGTCAATGATGCGGCCGACACGGAACGGTTGTGGCACTTCCTCATTCGAGCCCTTGATGTAGTCTGTCTTGCGGTACGCTTCGGGGTACTTCTCTTCATCACCAAACTGAAACAAAGGAGGGCAACACTCAACACTACGGTCAAGTTTCATCTGTATTATAAATGTTTCATCTGTGGATCACCAGTGTCATGTGGGTGTGTGTGCATGTATGAGTGTGTTTGTGTGTGCATGCGCACGTGTGCAAGAGTGTTTGAGCGAGCGAGAAACTTCAATATTAATTCACTAACAAGGTGCTTCAATTGAACAGACTGTCATCAGAAAGAAACAAGCAGTTTTGGTAGACCTTTATCATTACGATAAAGAAAGAGACAGACTAAAAACACCATAGAGACATACTGTCAGGTAGGAGGGCCCAAGACAGAGGGCTCTGGTGAGATCTTACGCGAGCCTCATGTGCCAGACGGCACAAAGATGATCAGTAAAAAAGCCCCACTTTACCACACTCCTGTCTTGTTTCACTTTCTTCACAACTGTCGGCTTCGCAGCGAAGGAGAACACTTCAGGGTGGAAGAAGGCATTGTCGCCGACCTTGAACTCTGACCCCCTGAACTTGACGAGGCCATAGTGAATCCGACCATCATCTGACCCGTCTTCGAGCTTATTCTCCAAGATGGCGGTTTCCTTCTGCAAACATCATCGAAGTTCCATACCACACATTTACAAATCAGCATTCAAAGTAACACTATGGAAAATTTATGCCGATCTATTTACCGTATGCTCCAACAATCCCAAAATGCAACAGGAAAATGCACTATTAATGTTTCTATAAAACCTACATCGTTTAATCACAGCTAAGGAATACTGAGGTGCTTCACTTAAACCCACATCATCCGGGGTTATCAACGTAGAATAACAAAACTTTGCATCGTCTGGAAATACCCAATATATCATCACCTTTCTTTACAAAAGATTTCACCTCAGGGTCAACAATTTGACTTAAAAGAAGACCGTAGAAATACTTTACTGGATTTTAACTGAGGCCCCATATCAGAGTGAAGCAGTTCAGTATTCAATTGCTCTGGTTTAACCTGGAATATCCAAAAGTTACAATAACAGTGAAGCATCACCATCAGAGATATACAAAGCAGGAATGTCAATTCTAAATCAAAGTTTTATTTATAAACTACCGTAACTCTAGAATAAAGCCATTCTAAGGAGCAAGTTGCTAAAATGTAATCAACATAATAAAATTAATGTGAATAAAATAATACATAATTTTTCATTTAATTATTTCAATTATTATTAATATGCACTTACTAGTTCAGTTTCTTTTATGCGAACACAGCTAGGGCAGAAACTTATTAGCTTGTCAGGATTCTCAGGCATAACAGGAAGATCTTCAAATCTTGCTTCTGAAGGCTGATACCTGATGAAATGGACAGTAACATATTTATTGTACAACAACGCTTCTGAAAACACTTAGTAGAACCAAGTAGATGAAAATACAAGGAATTGTATCTGGTCATTCATGCCAGAGCTGTCAGATATTACCAGTGCAAAGTTGATAAATAAAAGTAAATTCAGACCAAATATTGGATGCTTGTTTCGACTTGAAACAACATCCATTACAACCAATCTTGACCAGTGGATTATGTTGGAATGGCCTAAAATCGGTCAAGACAACAACTGTACTGGACAACCAACGAACAGGATATAGTTAAGGCTGCTGACCATTTCTGGAAGAAGAAAGTTGTGTCGTCTCCATTTGAAATCCCCGCATTGATGATGATGTCACTACTCCCCCCTTCCATGAACCAATCAGCAGACAGCGATTGTTGCTCCACCTGAAACACAAATCGTAAATCAAACAAATTTAAAACACCACTTCAGTGTATTTGTGACTGCAAAAATGCCACATAATTCAAACATTACTTCTTGAAATCACACAGAACATTACATGGAAGTTTACAAATTGACAGAGACATGACCTTAATCATACTGACCTTGACCTTGGCCACACAGAAGGTCAACTGAGTGTCCTGGCAGTCGTCCACCAGGAATAGTTCCTGTGGGTCTGACGTCTCTCCTAGGACAGTGTCGTTTCCTCGGCTAGAAAACAAGTTCAAAATTTACAAACCATAACACTGAATCATGAAAAAAATTTCATATACAGTACTACTGTAAACAAGTCAACATTTTTACTTTGTGTTGTTGAAATGTTATTAAATGTGTTTTTACAAAGGTAACCAGAACTTAGAAATAAATGCTGTACGGGGTAGTTCTGCAGATTTTCCAAAACAACATAAAGATAACTGGTTGAAAGCCTAAATGTAAATCCTAGCTGTTGTCTAGAAACAATGTCTACTTCCTGGGATTTGGATTAACTAATTTTATAATCTTTAGAACATTGCTCTAATTTTATTTAAGAATAATGCTATATAATTGTTAATTTGACTATTTTTAAATTGTCTATTACACTGAACCGACCTAATGGTCAGATCCTGTGCCATGAGCGCCTCTATTTGACAGATACCGGCGCTATATAAGACGTCATTACATTATTACGGTATATATATATATATATGTAAAGTGTGCGAGGGTGATTGACTTACGTGAACCAGTGTGCGTGAAACATCTTCTCTCCTCCAGCCTCCTGCCACATGTACATCACACGGGCCACATAGAGGGGGGTGGACGGGTCATCTGGCTTGACCGTCACACACTCACCCACCTCCACCTATGTCAACGTAGTAACACGTCAGTAATGTGACCCGTTTTGCCAAGACAACAAGCTCACTAAGACAATCAATCACTAAGCAGAACCCGTTGTTAAATTTGAAATGTTCTAAATGCAACTAGCCACCGTTGTATTACAGAGGACACTATTTCAGTGACACACCAGCAACTGTCTGCCAGTGGCGCACCCTGCTCTGGATAGTTTTCAATGTACAAGATCGATGTTACGGATCGAAATCGATTTTAAATAGAGAAAATGGGCTTATAAGCGGAATGAGAATGTTAGTGAATTGGTTCTCTTAGTCAAACATCACAATCCTAATTATGAGTGTGATATCTGTGAAACTTACCCATGTTTAAAATAACCATATACAGCACTTGGACAGAACACATCGACAACCTGTTTTGCATACTTTTCTCGCCAAGATAGCTAGATTTTAAACATTCTTCAGATGTTAACATGAACAAATCATTGAATGACAACATCTACAGACACATACATAAGATGACTTTTAATTTTAATGTAAAAAAAACACACCTTTTCATCATTCATCCAGATTGCACTGTAATATTTCTTGCCTTTAACTTGGATTGGCTCTCCGTCCCATGACAGGTCAATCTGGAAGTAACTAAACGGGTTAGTAATCAACAGAATATAAAGGTCAATGAATTACTTTCTCAAACATTTCTTGCTTCAGGACAACTCTTAAAAGTACATTGTTCCCATAAGTCACAGCATTTCAAAAATTGTTTATAAACAAACCATAACTGACATACATGCCTTTAATGTATCAGTTGTCATACGGGTGCAGTTATATTAGTAATTCTAAAGGGGTTGAAAATTATTCCTAAATCTGGATTTTAAGGTGGTACTTGCGCTATATACTGTTGGATCCCAATTTTGCTGAAAAACACACCGGGACATTTTTTTTAAAACAACCCCTCCTATATGATATTCACATTCTAAATCTCTACCGTATAATTAATCAACATTATTCAAATAATTTGCTTAAAAACTTGCTTTGACATAAAAGAAAACAAGAACCACATACATTTTAACACGTAGTTTGCTTCAAATGAAAAAATCGTGACAATCACACAAGTACAGAATCAGGTGACCAACTTAGTGGCTAAAGAGAAATATTTTTGATGTTTTAATGGTAAAATAAAGTTGTGTAGTCGAGGCATTAACTTTCTGTTTCTTGAAGCAGTGAAACGTCTTTGTGGGGGGGTCATCGCTTTCTTCCATAAATTTATACATTCTCTGCCACTTATCTCTTGTATTTTATGCATAACTGTGGTCTTACATGCACAGGAGCGGATAAATAATTGTGTTTACATGAATATTGTTAAGCTTATATCAATACGTTGTCATTTGTGAATATTAAAACACAATTCTAATAAAATGAACGCATAGAATTATGTGAATTAATCATATTAACAGGATTAATTAATAATCGTGTACATTATTTAATATACACGATTAAAATTAATATACACAATTAAGATTCTCAAAGAACCAACTCACAGTGCCAAGAGAAATATTAATGAATTTTAACGGCGAAACAAGTGGTGGAGTAGAGACAATAACCTTCTTTTCTTGCGAGCGGTGGAGGTGGAGTAGAGAGGTCATAGCCTCTTTTCTTGCTCCTTGCCTCATCCAGAGCAGGTCCTCCCTGCCTGCATGCTCCCATCCTGGGACACTGCATCACCTCTCTCATACATAGCGGGGATGTGGGGACAGTGCTCACCGCCAAAGCATCAGAGCGGGGATGTGGGGTGCAGTGGCTCAGTGGCCAAAGCATCAGACTCTCAATCGAGAAACTCGGGTTCGAATCCTGTGCTGCAGTCACAAACTTCGGGTAACAGTTCATTCTCTACAGCCATGTTGGGACAACTGGAACAAACACATACGTCAGTCTACCGCCATGTTGGGACAACTGGAACAAACACACGCGTCACGTCTACAGCCATGTTGGGACAACTGGAACAAACACACGCGTCAGTCTACCGCCATGTTGGGACAACTGGAACAAACACATACGTCAGTCTACCGCCATGTTGGGACAACTGGAACAAACACACACGTCAGTCTACAGCCATGTTGGGACAACTGGAACAAACACACGCGTCAGTCTACAGCCATGTTGGGACAACTGGAACAAACACACGCGTCAGTCTACAGCCATGTTGGGACAACTGGAACAAACACATGCATCAGTCTACCGCCATGTTGGGACAACTGGAACAAACACACGCATCAGTCTACCGCCATGTTGGGACAACTGGAACAAACACACGCGTCAGTCTACCGCCATGTTGGGACAACTGGAACAAACACACGCGTCAGTCTACCGCCATGTTGGGACAACTGGAACAAACACATACGTCAGTCTACCGCCATGTTGGGACAACTGGAACAAACACACGCGTCAGTCTACAGCCATGTTGGTGCAACTGGAACAAACACACTGGCGTCAGTCTACAGCCATGTTGGGACAACTGGAACAAACACATGCATCAGTCTAAGCCATGTTGGGACAACTGGAACAAACACACGCGTCAGTCTACCGCCATGTTGGGACAACTGGAACAAACACATACGTCAGTCTACCGCCATGTTGGGACAACTGGAACAAACACACGCGTCAGTCTACCGCCATGTTGGGACAACTGGAACAAACACACGCGTCAGTTTACAGCCATGTTGGTGCAACTGGAACAAACACACGCGTCAGTCTACAGCCATGTTGGGACAACTGGAACAAACACACGCATCAGTCTACAGCCATGTTGGGACAACTGGAACAAACACACGCATCAGTCTACAGCCATGTTGGGACAACTGGAACAAACACACGCGTCAGTCTACAGCCATGTTGGGACAACTGGAACAAACACACGCGTCAGTCTACAGCCATGTTGGGACAACTGGAACAAACACACGCGTCAGTCTACAGCCATGTTGGGACAACTGGAACAAACACACGCATCAGTCTACAGCCATGTTGGGACAACTGGAACAAACACACGCATCAGTCTACCGCCATGTTGGGACAACTGGAACAAACACACGCATCAGTCTACCGCCATGTTGGGACAACTGGAACAAACACACGCGTCAGTCTACCGCCATGTTGGGACAACTGGAACAAACACATACGTCAGTCTACCGCCATGTTGGGACAACTGGAACAAACACACGCGTCAGTCTACAGCCATGTTGGTGCAACTGGAACAAACACACGCGTCAGTCTACAGCCATGTTGGGACAACTGGAACAAACACACGCATCAGTCTACAGCCATGTTGGGACAACTGGAACAAACACACGCGTCAGTCTACAGCCATGTTGGGACAACTGGAACAAACACACGCATCAGTCTACAGCCATGTTGGGACAACTGGAACAAACACACGCATCAGTCTACAGCCATGTTGGGACAACTGGAACAAACACACGCATCAGTCTACAGCCATGTTGGGACAACTGGAACAAACACACGCGTCAGTCTACAGCCATGTTGGGACAACTGGAACAAACACACGCATCAGTCTACAGCCATGTTGGGACAACTGGAACAAACACACGCATCAGTCTACAGCCATGTTGGGACAACTGGAACAAACACACGCGTCAGTCTACAGCCATGTTGGGACAACTGGAACAAACACATACGTCAGTCTACAGCCATGTTGGGACAACTGGAACAAACACATGCATCAGTCTACCGCCATGTTGGGACAACTGGAACAAACACACGCGTCAGTCTACCGCCATGTTGGGGCAACTGGAACAAACACACGCGTCAGTCTACCGCCATGTTGGGGCAACTGGAACAAACACACGCATCAGTCTACCGCCATGTTGGGGCAACTAGAACAAACACACGCGTCAGTCTACCGCCATGTTGGGGCAACTGGAACAAACACACGCGTCAGTCTACCGCCTTGTTGGGGCAACTGGAACAAACACACGCGTCAGTCTACCGCCATGTTGGGGCAACTGGAACAAACACACGCGTCAGTCTACCGCCATGTTGGGGCAACTGGAACAAACACACACGTCAGTCTACCGCCATGTTGGGGCAACTGGAACAAACACACACGTCAGTTTACCGCCATGTTGGGGCAACTAGAACAAACACACGCATCAGTCTACAGCCATGTTGGGACAACTGGAACAAACACATGCGTCAGTCTACCACCATGTTGGGACAACTGGAACAAACACACGCGTCAGTCTACCGCCATGTTGGTGCAACTGGAACAAACACACAGTCAGTCTACCGCCATGTTGAGGCAACTGGAACAAACACACGCGTCAGTCTACCGCCATGTTGGGGGAACTAGAACAAACACACGCGCCAGTCTACCGCCATGTTGGGGCAACTGGAACAAACACAAGCGTCAGTCTACCGCCATGTTGGTGCAACTGAAATAAACACATGCGTCAGTCTACCGCCATGTTGGGACAACTGGAACAAACACACGCGTCAGTCTACCGCCATGTTGGGACAACTGGAACAAACACACGCGTCAGTCTACCGCCATGTTGGGACAACTGGAACAAATACATACGTCAGTCTACCGCCATGTTGGGACAACTGGAACAAACACACGCGTCAGTCTACCGCCATGTTGGGACAACTGGAACAAACACACGCGTCAGTCTACAGCCATGTTGGTGCAACTGGAACAAACACACGCGTCAGTCTACAGCCATGTTGGGACAACTGGAACAAACACACGCATCAGTCTACAGCCATGTTGGGACAACTGGAACAAACACACGCGTCAGTCTACAGCCATGTTGGGACAACTGGAACAAACACACACGTCAGTCTACAGCCATGTTGGGACAACTGGAACAAACACACGCGTCAGTCTACAGCCATGTTGGGACAACTGGAACAAACACACGCGTCAGTCTACATCCATGTTGGGACAACTGGAACAAACACATGCATCAGTCTACCGCCATGTTGGGACAACTGGAACAAACACACGCATCAGTCTACCGCCATGTTGCGACAACTGGAACAAACACACGCGTCAGTCTACCGCCATGTTGGGACAACTGGAACAAACACACGCGTCAGTCTACCGCCATGTTGGGACACCTGGAACAAACACATACGTCAGTCTACCGCCATGTTGGGACAACTGGAACAAACACACGCGTCAGTCTACAGCCATGTTGGTGCAACTGGAACAAACACACGCGTCAGTCTACAGCCATGTTGGGACAACTGGAACAAACACACGCATCAGTCTACAGCCATGTTGGGACAACTGGAACAAACACACGCGTCAGTCTACAGCCATGTTGGGACAACTGGAACAAACACACGCATCAGTCTACAGCCATGTTGGGACAACTGGAACAAACACACGCATCAGTCTACAGCCATGTTGGGACAACTGGAACAAACACACGCGTCAGTCTACAGCCATGTTGGGACAACTGGAACAAACACACGCATCAGTCTACAGCCATGTTGGGACAACTGGAACAAACACACGCGTCAGTCTACAGCCATGTTGGGACAACTGGAACAAACACACACGTCAGTCTACAGCCATGTTGGGACAACTGGAACAAACACATGCATCAGTCTACCGCCATGTTGGGACAACTGGAACAAACACACGCGTCAGTCTACCGCCATGTTGGGACAACTGGAACAAACACACGCGTCAGTCTACCGCCATGTTGGGGCAACTGGAACAAACACACGCGTCAGTCTACCGCCATGTTGGGGCAACTGGAACAAACACACGCATCAGTCTACCGCCATGTTGGGGCAACTAGAACAAACACACGCGTCAGTCTACCGCCATGTTGGGGCAACTGGAACAAACACACGCGTCAGTCTACAGCCATGTTGGGACAACTGGAACAAACACACGCATCAGTCTACAGCCATGTTGGGACAACTGGAACAAACACACGCATCAGTCTACAGCCATGTTGGGACAACTGGAACAAACACACGCGTCAGTCTACAGCCATGTTGGGACAACTGGAACAAACACACGCATCAGTCTACAGCCATGTTGGGACAACTGGAACAAACACACGCGTCAGTCTACAGCCATGTTGGGACAACTGGAACAAACACATACGTCAGTCTACAGCCATGTTGGGACAACTGGAACAAACACACGCATCAGTCTACAGCCATGTTGGGACAACTGGAACAAACACACGCATCAGTCTACCGCCATGTTGGGACAACTGGAACAAACACACGCGTCAGTCTACCGCCATGTTGGGACAACTGGAACAAACACACGCGTCAGTCTACCGCCATGTTGGGGCAACTGGAACAAACACACGCGTCAGTCTACCGCCTTGTTGGGGCAACTGGAACAAACACACGCATCAGTCTACCGCCATGTTGGGGCAACTAGAACAAACACACGCGTCAGTCTACCGCCATGTTGGGGCAACTGGAACAAACACACGCGTCAGTCTACCGCCTTGTTGGGGCAACTGGAACAAACACACGCGTCAGTCTACCGCCATGTTGGGGCAACTGGAACAAACACACGCGTCAGTCTACCGCCATGTTGGGGCAACTGGAACAAACACACACGTCAGTCTACCGCCATGTTGGGGCAACTGGAACAAACACACACGTCAGTTTACCGCCATGTTGGGGCAACTGGAACAAACACATACGTCAGTCTACCGCCATGTTGGGACAACTGGAACAAACACGCGTCAGTCTACCGCCATGTTGGGACAACTGGAACAAACACACGCGTCAGTCTACAGCCATGTTGGTGCAACTGGAACAAACACACGCGTCAGTCTACAGCCATGTTGGGACAACTGGAACAAACACACGCATCAGTCTACAGCCATGTTGGGACAACTGGAACAAACATACGCATCAGTCTACAGCCATGTTGGGACAACTGGAACAAACACACGCATCAGTCTACAGCCATGTTGGGACAACTGGAACAAACTCACGCGTCAGTCTACCGCCATGTTGGGACAACTGGAACAAACACATACGTCAGTCTACCGCCATGTTGGGACAACTGGAACAAACACACGCGTCAGTCAACAGCCATGTTGGGACAACTGGAACAAACACACGCATCAGTCTACAGCCATGTTGGGACAACTGGAACAAACACACGCGTCAGTCTACAGCCATGTTGGGACAACTGGAACAAACACACGCATCAGTCTACAGCCATGTTGGGACAACTGGAACAAACACATGCATCAGTCTACCGCCATGTTGGGACAACTGGAACAAACACACGCGTCAGTCTACCGCCATGTTGGGACAACTGGAACAAACACACGCGTCAGTCTACCGCCATGTTGGGACAACTGGAACAAACACACGCGTCAGTCTATCGCCATGTTGGGACAACTGGAACAAACACACACGTCAGTCTACCGCCATGTTGGGACAACTGGAACAAACACACGCGTCAGTCTACAGCCATGTTGGTGCAACTGGAACAAACACACGCGTCAGTCTACAGCCATGTTGGGACAACTGGAACAAACACACGCATCAGTCTACAGCCATGTTGGGACAACTGGAACAAACACACGCGTCAGTCTACAGCCATGTTGGGACAACTGGAACAAACACACACGTCAGTCTACAGCCATGTTGGGACAACTGGAACAAACACACGCGTCAGTCTACAGCCATGTTGGGACAACTGGAACAAACACACGCGTCAGTCTACATCCATGTTGGGACAACTGGAACAAACACATGCATCAGTCTACCGCCATGTTGGGACAACTGGAACAAACACACGCATCAGTCTACCGCCATGTTGCGACAACTGGAACAAACACACGCGTCAGTCTACCGCCATGTTGGGACAACTGGAACAACACACACAGTCTACCGCCATGTTGGGACAACTGGAACAAACACACCGCAGTCACACAACTGGGGTCTACAGCCAACTGGAACAAACACACGCCAGTCTACAGCCATGTTGGGACAACTGGAACAAACACACACGTCAGTCTACAGCCATGTTGGGACAACTGGAACAAACACACGCATCAGTCTACAGCCATGTTGGGACAACTGGAACAAACACACGCATCAGTCTACAGCCATGTTGGGACAACTGGAACAAACACACGCATCAGTCTACAGCCATGTTGGGACAACTGGAACAAACACACGCATCAGTCTACAGCCATGTTGGGACAACTGGAACAAACACACGCGTCAGTCTACAGCCATGTTGGGACAACTGGAACAAACACATACGTCAGTCTACAGCCATGTTGGGACAACTGGAACAAACACATGCATCAGTCTACCGCCATGTTGGGACAACTGGAACAAACACACGCGTCAGTCTACCGCCATGTTGGGACAACTGGAACAAACACACGCGTCAGTCTACCGCCATGTTGGGGCAACTGGAACAAACACACGCGTCAGTCTACCGCCATGTTGGGGCAACTGGAACAAACACACGCATCAGTCTACCGCCATGTTGGGGCAACTAGAACAAACACACGCGTCAGTCTACCGCCATGTTGGGGCAACTGGAACAAACACACGCGTCAGTCTACCGCCTTGTTGGGGCAACTGGAACAAACACACGCGTCAGTCTACCGCCATGTTGGGGCAACTGGAACAAACACACGCGTCAGTCTACCGCCATGTTGGGGCAACTGGAACAAACACACACGTCAGTCTACCGCCATGTTGGGGCAACTGGAACAAACACACACGTCAGTTTACCGCCATGTTGGGGCAACTAGAACAAACACACGCATCAGTCTACAGCCATGTTGGGACAACTGGAACAAACACATGCGTCAGTCTACCACCATGTTGGGACAACTGGAACAAACACACGCGTCAGTCTACCGCCATGTTGGTGCAACTGGAACAAACACACAGTCAGTCTACCGCCATGTTGAGGCAACTGGAACAAACACACGCGTCAGTCTACCGCCATGTTGGGGGAACTAGAACAAACACACGCGCCAGTCTACCGCCATGTTGGGGCAACTGGAACAAACACACGCGTCAGTCTACCGCCATGTTGGTGCAACTGAAATAAACACATGCGTCAGTTTACCGCCATGTTGGGACAACTGGAACAAACACACGCGTCAGTCTACCGCCATGTTGGGGCAACTGGAACAAACACACGCGTCAGTCTACCGCCATGTTGGGACAACTGAAACATTACATTGTGTATGAAATACACCATTCAGAGTTTTGATTTAGTGCTCGACGGAGCGTCCTGGACTTCAAAGGTTCCTTCATCTGTCTTTGTGAGCTGCATTAAGGGTGTCATGTAACCACATTGGTGATAAAGTAAAGGCAAGTTCTTATATAGCGCAGTATCCAGTCCTCAGGACTGCTTAAAGCTCTTCACACTTTATTCCCTGGCAGACCTGTTCAATCGAACACCATCTCAACTTCTCTGGGAAGCATTCAGCAAAGTTGTAATTACTGCACAAAGATTATTCGTACACAAATATCCACCACTGTCTATAGCTAGGTACAAATTCATACAGCTGAGTGAATTGGAGCAACATAGAGTGAACGAACTTGCCCAAGGTTTGACACAGCAGCACAGTATTGGAACCCGGGTTCTCTAGATTGATGCTCTAGCCACTGCACGACACAACTACACAAAAAAACATGTATACGGGCCGTGTTGGGACAACAAAACACACGTCAGTCTACAGGTTTGTTGGGACAACTACACACACACAAACACACACACAGGCCGTTAGCCAGAAATAATTTTCTGCTAGTCTTGAATTAATCAAAAATGTACATTTTAACATGAAAACAACTTACATGAAAGCCATTCACCTCAAGCACGGATTGGCCAGTTTAGTTTTTTCAATACCAACCAGTGCTATTTGAGCCATTTATTTAATTAATACTGATCCATTTGACTTGTTTCACCACCAGTTTTGTCAGTGATAGTCATTAAAGTGATCCCATAGATGTGGAACTATTGGTTAATGTAGTAGCCAGCTGGTTCCCTCCATATTCCACCTGTCTTATCAGTTGTAATTGCAAAACACACGCGTCAGTCTACAGCCGTGTTGGGATAACTACACACAAACACATGCATCAGTCTACAGCCATGTTGGGATAACTACACACAAACACACGCATCAGTCTATAGCTGTGTTGGGATAACTGCACACAAACACACGCATCAGTCTATAGCCGTGTTGGGATAACTACACACAAACACATACATCAGTCTACAACCATGTTGGGATAACTACACACAAATACACGCATCAGTCTACAGCCATGTTGGGATAACTACACACAAACAAACACATGCGTCAGTCTACAGCCACGTTGGGATAACTACACACAAACACATGCATCAGTCTATAGTCGTGTTGGGATAACTACACACAAACAAACACACGCATTAGTCTACAGCCATGTTGGGATAACTATACATGAACACACGCGTCAGTCTACAGCCGTGTTGGGATAACTACACACACGTCAGTCTACCGCCATGTTGGAATAACTACATACACACAAACACACGCGTCAGTCTACCACTGTGCTGGGACAACTACACACACAAACACACCCTTGCCAATAACCCAACATCAACTCCTGACTCTGAGATATATTTAATTTGCCCCCAGTACGAGAAGGTGGAAGGTAGACTCTCACCTCCTGTGGATGCAGGCCTGCTTAGACTTGCCTGATCCTCCAAACTTCACCATGTCCAAACACGCTCGACACGTTCCACACTCTGGCTGCTGGCACGCCTACAATACAAATTATTTAGTTACATAATTAATTATAACAGCTTTTCTAATCAAACTGGTATAACTTGGGAACTTGTATAGAAACCTCTTTGGTTTATGTCAAGGACCACTTGCGTAAATGATTAATGAATTTGCAACAGTCTTATGACTTGACAATCTTACAGGAAGTTATGTCATGACAGTCTTGACACGACCATCTTAATATTATATAACACGATAATCTTATGACACAATAGGATGGCTGTTTTGTAGAAAGGGCACGGTATGTAATCGTGGCTAAGTTGAATTTGATTCAATACGCATCTGGAAGCCAGTGCAACTACCTAAGTAAAGGCAGTGGTGGTGAGAAATATGTGTGTTCTATCAGTTTGGGTGAAGACATACCTCACAGACACCACAGCGACGGCGTTTGACGCCTCCGACCTTCTCGTCCAGCTGACCTTGGAAGATGCTGTCGAAGATGTCACTGACTAGCTTCGTAGTGGTCGCTTTAGTGGGGCCAGCGTTCTTCAGTCTTACCTCCCGACGCAGCTGTCTCTTCAGTACGCGTCTGAAGATAATCACACGATTGACAGGTTTTGTGGAACGTCCTATGAAAGGTTGAATTTATGTTTCCTCTTTTTTATTTATCCTAACAAATTATTAAGTTGTGCAATGAAGTAGTTCGGCTGAATAAAGATAAATTTTTTGATAAAAATGTATTTAAAAAAGAGATTATTATATTGTTCTTGTTTATTCATAAACAAATGCCAAGTAATTTTTATCAAACCTATTACTTTACAAAAGTATTACCTGAGTATAGTGAACCTCTCTACTAATGCCACCCTCGGCACTGGACAAGTGACTTAAATAGCAATGTGACAGTATTAGCGGGACTAATTTATCTTCTTTACTGTTACGGAAATAATTTGGAACTGTTCTAGGGGAACTATAATTATAATAACCAAAAACAATTTTTTGTAGTTTTTTCTTGCACAAATTATCGTGTATCTCACTGAAGTGTTGTTTTTGTTATAACTCATGACATTCATCCACTGAATCATTGACAACACGCAGTTAAAACAGAAGGGTTAATAATTAACCTTTTTCCGAGCGTCACCCCGGCCAGTTTGATGAGGGCTCGCATACACGGTGTTGTAATGAGGAGACTCTCATCATCGTCCGCCGCCTCATCGTAACTCTCCACCTACAGAGGTACAAATACACAATGTTATTATTAAATCTAACTGGTAAAAATGCTCATGTACTACATTTAAACAGACGATAGTTTCCTGGAGTAATCGTACGCATGTGATGCTTGTGATGATGTGAGACACAGTGCAGGTTACTCAACTGATCGGGGATGCCGAGATCCACTTGCTTCTTTCTAAGTTCAGTTCGATACTTGTACCATTGGTCTCTGATCTACCAACTAGTGATGTCATTGACAAAACACAAAGGTATTATTTTTTGTTAAACTATTTTCAGCTAGTTCTCAGACATCCCCCAGGTGGTGCCACTGGGGTTGTTAAAATGACCTACTACCGGCGATGCCGTAATCGGCAGCAGCAGAAACAAAATGGTCACAAGTTTAAAAGGGAACAAAAGACAACTTTTTCTGTTATGCACATAAGAATGAATAAAAACTAACCGTTTGTAACTACTAACAAACCACATTTTTAACATCAATTGTTTATTAGGAATTGTTTTGGAACACAGTTCAACACATAGCTACTAAATTATGTGGACTGACTGAATGAAAGTATATTCAACAACAACAACATAATACATGCACAGTAAGGACACAGCTGAAGTCTTAGACTTATGTGTTGCTATGTCCTTCTTAAACTAAAAAAAACTTAATAAATACAACACAAATTGAATGGTTACTCCAAGGAATTTTGTATATGGTACCTGCTCAATGTTTGTCCCATTCAAAACTATATTCACATCTGTTCTAGGTTGTTTTTTTATTGCTAAACATTATAAAAAATTTGTTCACATTGAGGGATAATTTTTTGCTTGGAACCACTGGTGTAGTTTTTTAGTTCGTTGTTAACAACAGTGCTTAAATCATCAGTGTTACTAGCAGAATAAAAAAATGTTAGTATCACAAACAAACAGAATATGAACCAATTTTTAGACTTCACACATGTCATTTATGTACATAATAATGGACCAAGGATTGAACCTTGCGGGACTCCACACTTGATTTCCTTTTGTTCTGAGTTACTGTTTTATAACATACATATTGTCTACGGTTGGTTAAGTAGCTTTTTATCCAGTCCAGAGCCAGACCCCTTATTCCGTAGCATTGCAACTTACTTAGCAATATGTTGTGGTCAACAGTGTCAAAGGCTTTTTTAGGTCGATCCACTGTGGAAGTAACCTTTGCGACAAATTCTGCTAAAGCTAGTGAAGTTGAATGATTACTTCTGAAGCCATACTGCCCATCTGTCAATATGCCTTGTTTCAATGAAAGACATTAGCCTTTTGTTGAAAAATTTTCCAAGTATTTATAAAAATTGGGATAAGAGATATAGGTCTATAATTAGAAAATTGAAAACAATCTCCCGACTTAAATATAGGAATGACTTTTGCGAATTTAATTTGGAAATGTTAAAAATGTGGGTTAGCGGTTGTACAATTTGCTTTATTACATGCTTAACTGTTTTCATGCTGATTTCTTTGTGTCCTCATGAAGTTTTACTTTTGCACCCGGACACAATTTCGAGTACTTCTTGCTCAGTAACGGGGGACATATACATTGATTGTGATACAGTATTTTTTATAAAGTCGGTTGGCTTTGTTCCCGGGCAGGGTTCTATGAGGTTGGATAATTTGGTACCTATGTCAACGAAGAAATTGTTAAAATGGTTAGCTATTTCTTTATTTTCTACTACTACTACTAGTACTACTACTACTACTACTACTACTACTACTACTAGTACTACTACACAACGAAACTTGTTCAAATAGGTGGTTTCAGATTTTCTTTGACCTATTATGCTGTTAAGAGTTACAGGTTATTCTTCTTTATACAAGGTTGTTTTTTTTAGCCTTCTTGATAACCAAGGTTATCATTCTTTCTTTTCTTTCCAGAACACATTGTCACTTTGACAGGACAGGCATCGTTATAAGTATTACTTAGTATTTGCATAAAGCGCGAGAACGATAAATCAGGGTTTGACTCGTTCATTACAGTGTCCCAGTTTGCATAATTTAAATCGTGCTCAAATTTGTTTAACGAGTCCTCATCTAACATTCTGTTATATTTATATGTTGGATCATCATCAATAACCACATAAGTGCTGTTGTCACACAGGACAAAGATTGACATATGATCTGTAGCATCGCTTAAAACAATGCCGCACATTTTGTTTCTACACAGCTCAGAACAGAAAATGTTATCTATTATACTAGCAGTCGTGCCTGTTATTCGTGTGGGCCTGGTGATCAAGGGACATAATCCAGAGCTGAACATTTGATCAATGAAGTATTTTGATTCAGCTTGCTCTTTGCTGTGCAATAAGTCTATATTGTAATCACCACATTTGTACACAAATTTACTGGCGAGATTTTGCAGTATGAATGACAGATTGTCATTAAATTTGCTGATGCTGGTATTTGGTGCTCTGTACATACGACCAACATTGATTTATTGGCTACCTACTTGACACACCTCCTCATCATGAGAAAGATGTCAGCCTTCATGTTGTTGGACATTTTATTAGAATCTTCCCCACTGAAACCATATTCTGAGTAAACCAGTAACATAAAATTTTGAATGTAGTTGCAAATGGTAAGTTTTTATTAATTCTTTTGGGTGGGAAACACCAAAATGTCGCCTTTTGTTTTGGTTCAAAATATCGCCCTAGTTTTGTTCCTTCACGGGTGGGTGGTTCTAAGATGTCCCACCTGGTCGACGATCCACTGAGCGTGTCTCAGCAGGCAGTCCTCGGTGAAGCTGGCAAGGCCTTGTGGGGGGACGGCCGTCTCGACACGGTTGATCAGGTCCTCATAGGTGGAGTCGAGGTTGTTTGCGAGGAACTCAATCACCACCTTACTCATGTAGATCTTCTCCTTCAATGTGTCCATCACGTACACGTACTCGTCACTCGGAGCCATCAAGATATACTCCGCGAACGCTGCAGGTGAATCAGACACAGGCGAGTCGTCATTCTGGTCCATAAGTGTATGCAATATTTCTGATTTAATTGTTTATAACGTTTAGATACTATGCAAATTAAAAAAGACATCAACTTGACTAGTTGTGAGCTTTTAGATAGTATTAACATGTTTTGACCAGTTTTTACTCGTTTTAATCTCATCTCAACTTCTTTCTGGTCAAAACAGGTTTTCAACAGCTAGAGTGCAACCCTGTATGAAATTAACCAAGAACAGGCCAACATTTTTTGACCTCTGGTTTTGTAGACATTTGGCACATATACTGACACGGTTGTAAAATTTACTTTTGCCAGATTTCAGATCTGTGAGTGAAATAATTTAGATAATATTCATAACTAAGAAATTTCACTCACTCATTTGAAACTTGGCAAAAGAAGATTTCACAAAAGGCGCAACAAAAGCTTGCACAGTAACAAATACTAATCTGAAAAGCATCATGGAATATCGCAAGTTACAAAATAATGTCCTGTGACAGGGGTTGGACGTAGGATATGTTCAGGGCATGTTTTGCCACTACAAATCCCCCATATTGACCCAAGGGTGCGCTAGTGTATATAAGTTTCCTCACCTGTGGTAAAGCCAATGAGAGCGTTCTCTCCGCCATCAAAGCCAGCAGTCCACCATTCGTTGATTGGTCCCATCTTCTGCGTGGCAATTCCACCTACACAACATCAGGTATAACGCTTTCATTATCCATTTCAGTTGGTTCCGGTGGCCAAGACATGCTTGAATTAATCATTTCTAATAACAGTTTTGAAGATAGATTAAACATTTTTCTCAGACTAGGCCTAAGACATCAAGCAAAACTGTAGTCCAAAAAATATTAAGTTTCTAAGTTGTTTAGTGACATTTCCATGCTTTTAAAGACAATTAAAAAAATCACCTCAAAATGGCATTTTATTTCATTTTGAGAAATACCCTGATAGCAAAATGTGCATGTTTGTAAGCACAAATATATTATTGACATTCGTACTTCTGATAGGTGGGTTTTGTATAAAATGTTACACTTTTCTTTGGCAAGCAGTTTTTAATATAAATTGACGGAGACATCTATTTTTAAGATATCCCTATGTTTTCCCAATTAGGCCCAGCAATCTGTATTTGTAATGCCTAAATGTCGAATGACCTCATGTTTATGACTGGCCAACGGCCCACGTGTTAGCCTATGTTTTGGTGTCACCTGATTTGTCGGGGTCAACCCTGGGTTACTAACAAATGGCGGCGTTGTCGAGCACGGAACTGCATTCGGTCGCAAAACAAGAAGACTACCGCTAGTGTTGGTTATTTAACATCGAGATACAATTATATAATCTTCATAAAACAGGATACTGCTATAAGAATAACCAGACTATATAATATGCGTTCAACGCTCGCAGACATCTGCGTTGGCATGAACTCACGTCATTGTTTCTACGGAAACGTCATTATAGTTTCCAAGAATTTGGAGGGGAATTCCACGGAGACCACAAAGTAGTAGTTTTCAAAGGACAAACTGGTGACATATGGCATTAATACCATGTTTTCTTTTGTAGTACAGTGCAACATGCTTATAACGAACTACTTTGTGGGTAGTTAACAAGTTCGTTATATCCGTGAATTCGTTATATGTGTTGTATGTGAGTTTTTAAACTATTCGCCACATGTCTATCAAACGCAGATATTTTGTTGTGTAACATTTATTTAGATGACACATAAACCAGTTACAAATGTTACTATTAAGTAGTTATAGTATAAGATCGCAGTCCAGCATCTGTGAAAAAGTAACAAAATATGACGTAAACACATGGCGAGCACGCTGTGTCCGAGCACACTAAAGCACGAACTGTGGCGGGATGGAGCCACGGAAACTACTTCTTCCTGCACAACACACACAGAATGACACCTCCATTGACGTTTGTTTGCTGTTGGATAGGACACCAGACAAAAGGAAATCCTCAAGCGAGTTGCAGTGCGCTGCGTCATCTGACTGCCTTTGATGATTTCCCTCATGGATAGATGAGTCCTCCATTGAAGAAGTCCTCCATTGACGTTTGTTTGCTGTTGGCTAGGACACCAAACAAAAGGAAATCCTCAAGCGAGTTGCAGTGCGCTGCTGCGTCATCTGACTGCCTTTGATGATTTCCCTTATTGACATAATTACTTTGGCGCTCTTCGCGGCCATGGCATGGCTTCCAGGTCACGGGTGGGAAGTATCAACCGAGCGATTTTCAGTTGGACAGAAGTTTGTTATATAGCAAAATTTGTTCGGAAAAAGGTTTTTGTAATATCCGTGAATTCGTTATACCTGTGTTCGTAATATAATAGACGATTATAATGGAAAAGATAGAAAAAAAATCATTATGTAAGAAATTGTTTCGTTATATCCGTCAATTCATTGTATACGTGTTCGTTATAAGCGTGTTGCACTGTACTTTATGTTCACACCAACACCTACTAAGAAAAAAGTAAAGAAATCAACTGACACGATAACTGCCGCTCAAACCTTAACCAGGTTCTTAAACATGTAATAAACTGAAAACAAAACCTGAACGAAAACCAGAAAAATAAATACTTACATCTGTTGTAATAAGTCACATTTCCTTACATTTTTTTTATTCTATATTATTCATTATTTCCTACAACATGATTGTATAATTACATTTTGGAAGAGTTATTTTCAATAAAAATGATGAACATTATAAAGGACAAAGTTAGCATATAATGGGTGATGGAAAACACTGCGACAGGTTCCTTGTGAAATATTAATTAACTGTATATCTTAAAAACTACTCATCATATCTTGATATCATTTCCAGCATATCACATCTCTATAAAAAAGAGGTCACTCGTAAACACTTTGGATGATGCATGGTAACCAGATAATCCTAGAAAAAGCTGACGAGTGGTTTTATGAAAATTTGAATCCATATATTTCCATTTTGTTATTTACTCTAACAATATATTTAAAAAATTGAAATTTATTAAATCACTCTTCCATGGGACATTCCACAAAACAACCATATCTGATTTTTTAAAGATTGTCTGGTTACCATGGTTACCGTCATGTAAATTCATAATTTTGTCACGTGTGACTTTCTTTTCATATAGATATAATACACTGACAACTAGGCCAAGATAGGATGAATAGTTTTTAAGATATGAGTTAATAAAATGACATTTAACAAGGAGTGTGACCCTTAATTAACTTACCTTCAATCAACTGATTTTCATCATAAATTGGCTTTACATAACCGCTGAAGTAAAGCTCAACATTCTTCTCAATGAGGCCAGAATCAAATGGACACAAATGACCGCTCTTATCATAGACACTGCAACAAATATTGATGCCTTTGTAAATATAGTCAATCTCGGATATATCAAATTTGTTTATAATGAATTTAACTTATAAGGAATAAATGAATGGGTCCAAGTTTGTTAATACACGCCAAATTTCAGATATAAAGATTTTTTTTAAATTAATAAATTGGCCGGTCCCGAGCAATTTGTTTTATCCGAGGTTTATTGTATATCCAACATAATAATCAACATTATAACTTTTGTAACTAAATAATTTCTGTTGTCTTAATACAATGCCCGAGACTAGGCAATGCGTCTTATTTTATATTCAGGGGTTGATAATGCACATCAAATTGGCTCAAATACATCCTTTGATTCAGACCCTACATTCAAAAACATATTTTTTAACACAAAAACGTGTATTTAATTTTGTCTACCATTCACATTAAAATTATATGCCTGGCCGTTTCACTCATAAAATATTAGGAAAACCCATTGGTGACATTATCCAAACTGTAAAGTTAACTCAAAAAGTTAGTTCAAAACCCAGAAAAGTGGCAAATTAAAAAAATGTCACCTGAAATTTGTGATTTTGTGTTGTGGTCGTTCATCGGCTGAGTTGATATTTTCTTCCTCACCAGTGAAGAGTGACAGTTTTGGGTCAGTCAGCATTATGAATTCTTCCACCTTTACGCAACAAATACACACTCAAATAATAACATATGCTGCTTAATTAACGGTTACTTATTTGAAATGTTCAAATAAATACACATTCATAGGAAACTTATGTAATGCAAACACCAGGCAACAGTATCTGTAATCTATAGTATTAATTAATGTAGGTATTGGGAATCACCGAAAGTGAAACTGTCCAATTGTCGTGCACGTGTATTCGGTTGTTGCAAAATGAATCCACGGATATTCTGATCTTTAAATGACCTCTACTTCAAAAAACATGTAAAACCAACTTGCCCAACCATTTTGTTTACTTCCCCGGGCAATCAGGCAACCGTTAATATCAAACTCTGCGTCAAGTTATTGGTCTTCTATAGTTTTGTAAAATTATCTAGTGAAAGATGACATCATACTTATGGATATATCAAATAAAAGATCCTTACTGCAAAACTAGGATCGCCAGTAAACATCTTCACATCATCAAGGAGTTGTTTACATTCGCGACACTTCATTGGAGGAAGTTTGGGCGATGCCAGAGTTGATGCTGTTGCATCCTCTTTTACCTTCTCTGGCTGGGTTTGCAATTCCCTGAAAAAATCCACATTTTATCTTTAATAATATGTATTATATTTGTATCCATTGGACTAAATGTACCAATTATGGTCAATCAGTCTTGTTTATAGCCTGGGCTCACACTAACCGATCACCATTCGCCAATGGCAAAATGAATCCATATATGGTGAAAAGAAAGAAATTTGAGACCTTTAACCAATCCAAATGCCATTTGGCTAAAGCAAATTTGTGTCTAGCCAAATTGGCTAAAGCATTTTGATGCTTAGAGTGAGCCCAGATAGTGTAAATGAAACTTGTATAATCTGAAACGATTAACTCTAGACAGGAAACAGGATCAGATATAGGTTTGTGAAAACAACTGGGTAAGTTGTGGGAGTGAGAAGACCTGATGAGCGAAGAATGGAGGAATTGAAAGAGGAGGTTGGAGTAGAAGAAAGCCTTAAGAAGCTGGTGAGGAGTCGACTGAAGTGGGCTGGGCAGGTGGAGAGAATGAGAGGAGAATGGCTGGCAAAGAAGGCAGATGTCCAGAGAGTGGAGGGGATAAGGAGGCGAGGAAGACCTAGACTGCATTGGGAGGACAGTGTAAAGAGAGACTTGGAAGGATTGGGAGAGGAGTGGAGAACGAGAGCAAAAGATAGAGGGGAACGGAGACAGTTGGTGGAGACAGCAGTGCAAGATAAGTGAGAGAAAAGAAAAAAGATAACAGAAATTGAGGATTGTTATTGAGGCCAGCCTCAGCCCCACAGGGAAACAAAAGAAGAACAACAGTCTACTACTGAATCTTCCATACCTAGACCTAGAGGTGTCTGCCTCTGTCTTTGAATCTTCTTCTTCCGATTTAACCCTTTTCTCCTGTTTGTCTCTTCCATTCTCAGTTCCAGGGTCATCTTCTGCTTTACGCTTGGCTGGCCTATCATTGAACAGATTTTACATCATAAATGCTACTAAATCAGGCAACTACAAGTATTCATTTTCCCTTAGTTTGATCCTGCACAAAACATATATTTGCCGGTTAGCTTGATTGCAAGGAAAACAAAAACAGTTCATGGAAGCTGGTAATACATTTAATGTACGTACAAATCACATGATATTTTAGATGTGAAAAGAATAATTCCAAATATATTACTTTATAATACACAAGTACCACAAGAGATTCGAAAAATTAAGCCAATGAAAACATGGACAAAAATGTGTTTCCAAAAACTTACGTTTTCTTAAACATGGCAACGATACTCGGTTGGTCATTTCCTGATGTTTGCCGACCTTTTGACTTTTTGGCTGAAACACAAAATTATTTACAACACTTTGGTTAAAAATCTCTAATATTGTCTAGGTTACAAAACATAAACTATCAGTCCAATTAATTCAGCTGAAAAAATTACCACAACGTAACAGACATACAAATATGGCTGAATCGAGGTGATTTTTTATGCCTTTTTGTGTTCTACAGATCTGCTTTTATTGACAGCAATTTTGAGAAACAATAATACAAGCTATTGGTAGCCAAGACAAAGAATACTGTTTAAAATGCACTTCTCAATGAGTCCTTATGTGTTACCTTGTTCTGGACTTTGTTCCTTTTTCGTTTCCTTGTCTCTGTTAATCCTCTTGGTGCCATTTGAAGGCCCAGTGGTGACCTTTCCTGCTCGTTTCACATCCTCTTCAGTTATATCCTGAAGAGACAAACTTTCTTCATATTACATATTTGCTACGATCAAGCAGCTACACACTTGAAATATGTTTCCCACATTAAATTATAACAACTGAATGGAACGTGTTTATTTGTCAGCTTTCAAATAGGTTTGTCAAAGCATCCTAGACAGAGCCGCATAGAATACCCATTAGCAGTGCCACTTTTGTATAAGTAAGGCAATTAACACATTTAAGCTTTGTATTGGCGAAATACAAATGTCAGTCCTGATTTCTATTTCATGAATTGAGCTTGCATCAGACCCAATTTTCTTGTGGAAAGAAGTCATTAATGATTGGTGATTTTATTGAAAGAGGTACAGATAATATCAGTAGGTCAGCGGTAATTGTGTCTATCTGGGAAACAGACAGAAAATTAAATTAAATAATCCAGACAATTAAAACTGGCTCATACTTTGAGAACATTTTGAAAGTTGTTTATTTTTTATCTATACAATGAATATCGCAAAGCTTTTCTCACCATGGCGACTGACAAATCATCTTCATGATCTTCTTTCTTCCTATCACTGCTGCTTTCTGTCACATCCATCTGGTCAACCTCTTCAGATACATGCCCACCGCCATTATTCGTATCGTTTCCATTTCCTGCATCGCCATTTTTAGAATCTGATCCATTTTTGGCATGATCCGACCCATTTTTGGCAGTTGCCTTCACCGGAGAAGAATCTTCATCCACAGTTTGGCCATTCTTCACAGCATCACCAAGAAGCTTCTCTATCTTCTTGAAGTAGCCCTTCTGTAAAACAACAGCAGCAACATGTACATTAATATGTACTTATGTACATCCATATAGGACCCAGTGGGTCCAATGACACACTGTATACACTGCCTGCTCGGCATCTCTCACACGCCTGACCGGGAAGTAACTCCGGCCGCTGGGAGCAAGATCCGGTGGGTTAGAGACCATCACTCTATGAGTCCACGACAGGTTACACATTTACCCCTTGCGGGATCTTTTACTTCCCCTGGCATAGCCACCAGATGGGGAGCGGTGGTCGTTTGGTAGAGCCCTGGACTGTCGATCGAGGGGATGGTGGTTCCATGCCACATGCCGCCGTTTCGAAACTTAGGCAATTTCGTTCATCTCACATTGCCTGTATCTTTCGGAAGAGAAACTAAAAGCCATTGAACAAAAACATGATGATAATGATGATGAATTTGCTTACCCAGTTCTGGACGTTGCAGCTTTGACGGATTGTCTGTAGAGAGCAGTATCATATCCATTCCTACACGTAATAAAGTTAAATCATGCAACTGGTTTTATTTGTAAACCTGAATTTAATATTTACTTATTAAGAAATAACAGATTCTGTTTTTACCCACCTCAGTGACACTGTTTTCTTTCAAGTCTGTCTCCAGTTCCATGATCTCTTTAGATACTTCTTCGGACAGACCTGGTTGTAACAGCCGAAACTTCTTCTTCCAGTAACCCTGGAAACGTAAGTATATACATACTACATAGTGTGCACGTACGTCTGCTGCACGCTTAATTTGACAAAATCTTTCAATGCACATCAAATATTCAAGCATTTCAAACTGACAGAGAATGGGATAGATAGTGGTGGACAAAACTTTCATTTTTTTAGTTAGAAGTAGGTCAAGATAGCTATTCCAGGCTTCAAAGTTATTACCATTAGCCATAACATCCTGACAACTCGGAAATTAAACAATTGTTCACAGCTTTATATTGGCCTCGTGGCCAACTGACCTCAAATCTGACACCTGCTATGCTATGCATTGCTCGTGCTGTGTTATCAGACAGTTGTTTTTAATTGTAGATAAATATACCTCAAATTAAGTTAAATAACTGACAGCAATTAGCAGAATTAAAAAGCATTAAAATCTAAGTGAACATGTTCCTTGTCCATTCTTACCTTCTCTGTGATACAGCCATCGTCATAATCTTCTTTCAATTCTGCCAACCTGAACAGATGAAAAATTAAAGAATTATAAAGGTTTTATATAAGCACTGACTACTTTTTTTGTCATTTGATAAGATTGTACCGGGTTAAAAGTCATGACTTTTTCTAACCTTGCGAATTACTTGAATATACTCAATACTGACTAATTAAACATTGCGACTTGAGTACATTGTAGTCGCGCCTCGTTATAACGCGGTAGTCGGGGTCCACAAAATGAATCCGCATTATAAACGTGGCGTGTTCCCGTATCTGCCGTCAGGGGTGCTACGACGACGGCCGACACCGCTGCTGCACGAAGAACGCCATCAACGGCAAGGTGTGCACGTCACGCAGTCTATACGCAGTTTATGAAGCTTTTTAAACTGCCACCCAATGTCAATGTGTATTCTGTTTAAATGTCATACACTGTTAGACACTGTTGAATGTTGAACTGAATAAAATTCATGAATTGTGTACCGTTTTTAAATAAATAACGGACCAACAAGCCACGGTCAACTGAACGATAATATGGTACCGCAGACGTAAGATCTAAAATAATGACCTGGCACTCAGCAGCCGAATACGCAAATGATTTGACAAAGGCTGTGTTAGAGTTGATTAAGGATTTACAGCTATAAGTACGCTCACAATTGGCTTAACTTCGTCTTTCAATCAATATAAAAATACCAATTTAGAAAGCACTTTTACCGTGCCGAACAACACTACGATTCACCAATTCATATGCGGTTGACGAATTAATATTTTGGACCACCAGTACAGCCTACAGGCACTAGCTTTGTGTTCATCGCAGCGAAAAACTAATATTTGTTACGCAACGTTAGCTTACTGATCTTGTCTACTAAGCTGTATTAAAACGTATTTAACCAATTCTTAAGCAAGGCGTATTTGTGAATTTCAACTGCACTTTACAAGCTGCCCGGCGCCGAAACCAGGCGAACTCGCAGTCCGCGGAAGCCATGAGCATGACTAGCAGATTGGAAACGATTCGTTTGATGTCGGCACAAAACAAACAATACCTCGCTCCACATTTACTGTTCCTAAAGTTAAAATTGACCATAATTATAGTCAAAGAAACTTATACCTTTGATAGCATTGGCAGTGCAGAATAAACAACGGCAACGTAGTGACGCGCCTCACACTTGATTCGTTGCAGTTGTACGTCAACGTTAAATTTATTGTCCGCCAACTAGTCTTTCAATATATACATGTCGTGGACAAAGACAGGGATAACTTCACACAAAACAATTGAGTTATTACCGTGTTAATATAGTTTGTCATATCGCCCATTTTCCTGAAATTCGGGGTCCACGACCGACCGCGTTATAACTGAATCCACGTTATAACGAGGCGCGACTGTACCAGCATGGTGGCTCTATCAATACAAATTATATTGGAAAACATGATCTGTAAAATAAGCCATTGCATTGGCTCTCCAGAGAGGAGTTGGCCGAACTTTTGACACTTGGTCCGACTAGACACTACATTAGTCGATCCCACTAATAAAGTCACCCTCTTGACTAGGTAAGTGACCTGAATAGCAAGGTGACTGTATTAGAGGGACTAATTTCCTATACTTCACTGTAATAGAAATCATTTGGGATTGTCCTTAATTGCGAGACGACTGTATTACCGAGGTGACAGTCAAGTGAGGTTCGGCACTTGTGTGTTGAATCCGGACCCAGCTCAATTTCATTGTTATAACTACATCTTTGCCTAGGTAAATGTTATACCTTAGTGTGATAGTTCCATCATTAAACTTAATCCTAGGTATATTTATGTTATGAAAATGTTGCATCTTGGCACACCTTTGAAGCCCA
The DNA here is from genome assembly GCA_020002185.1 of Paraescarpia echinospica. Taxonomy (NCBI): domain Eukaryota; kingdom Metazoa; phylum Annelida; class Polychaeta; order Sabellida; family Siboglinidae; genus Paraescarpia; species Paraescarpia echinospica. The sequence continues at coordinate 28,890,214 of CM034540.1, forward strand.
AATAGCGACTTGGTCTGCACTAGTCTGCGCCACTGCGGCCATGTGCATTACAGCACTGCTCGCATGACATGAGCGATATAGCTGCATATCACGATATGTTGATGCAAACCGGGATGCTATTTACGCCTCAAAAGTGCACTAAGATGCAGGGATTCCCTTGGAACACAGAAACTCTTCAATGACGCGTTGTACGCTGAAATGCTGCATATTTGTTTGCAGCATGTGCCCAAAAGACACTTACAAAAACATCACGCAGGCCTCGAAGTTAACATTCTGAGCTACAAGGGCTCCTAAAGTGAAATATTTAGGGGCAAAATATATTTTTAGGGGAACACGTTAGTTAACTAATTAAAATGCAAAACTAAACATGTCATGAGATTTTACTGAACATAATTTTATATCAAATAATCAACACTATGTACAGCGTTCTGAATTACAGGTATCATATTTGCTACTATACATAACATTTGTTTGTAACAGTTACAGCTACCCGATCAATTTTTTGATATTTATATAAATTTACAACCATAACAATTACTTTGATTGAATGCTTTTACATTATACACATTTATTTTGACTATGTATATCCATACCAGCGATAAAAATAAGCCAAAATATTTACTTGTCCGCCGGACAAGTAAGTTTTGAAATCTACTTGTCCGCCAAAATTTTAACTTGTCCGAGTGGTTGTGAAGGGGAATCGAAGCTTCGGAAAAAACGTAAAATGTCTGTCTTATTTTTATGACAACTACAGAATGTTCCTGCTGTTTTGTTGCATGTACATCTGAGTGACTTGTGATCAGACACAATTTGATTTAATCTGCAAATTTAGAAATTGCAAAATTATATTTGCAACTATTTTCTGGTCCATTATTATTCATCATGAATATTAAAAGTAGACACATTACATGATGTATACCAATATTTTAGTGATGCTGATATGAACGCTTTTATTAATAACTGTAATGTATGTGGCAGACACTTGTGCAAATACTATACACAGCTTATACACAACGCATTTGTGTGACATGGACAATCGCTGTCGGTCTGTCTGTGTGTCGGGCTGATACGAAATAAACATGTGCACCACTGTCACTTGATAATTACATCTATAGTTATACTAGAACATAACAATTGGCGACGAGGATGGGATACATTGGTCAAATAGAGCCATACGACGGCAGTAGTGACTTGGAAGCATATCTGGAGTGGCTAGAACTGTACTTCGTTGCAAACAATGTTGGTGCAGTGGGCAGCGGCGTGGACGAATCTGTGAGAGAGGCCGCCGACAGGAAGAAAGTGGCTACACTACTCACACTGGTAGGCCCGGAAACGTATCTTCTTCTTAAAAGTCTCGTCAGTCCTCAAAGACCGGCAGAGTTGTCATTTGAGCAAATAACTGAGAAACTAAAAAGCCATCTGAAGCCACGTCGGCTTACAGTGGCGGAAAGATTCAAATTCCACCAACGCAACCAGAAAGAGGGCGAGGGGGTCGCCACATTTGCGGCAGAACTCCGGAGGCTCGCATCCACTTGCAACTTCGGGGAATTTCTGGCCGAGGCATTGCGAGACCAGCTCGTGTGCGGCATCAAAAGCGGCAGCACTCAGCGCAAACTACTCAGCGAAGATAGATCGTTCGAGCAGGCAATGCAGATGGCGCTGGCGGACGAAGTGGCGGAGACCGAGGCTAAACAGATAGCCCCCCGACACAGCTTCGACTGCACTAAAAGTACAGTGAGTAGTGTCAAACCGGAAGAACAGAGAGAAAAGGCCAGTTCCGACCACCGCTAGGTCTACGACACACACGCGTGGCTACGACAAGACAACTCAGAAATTGTGCTACCGTTGCAACGGCAACCACACGCATCAAGAGTGCAAGTTTAAAGATGCAACTTGTCATTTCTGTCAAAAGAGAGGTCACATCATGGTGGCATGTCGCAAGAAACGCGGCGAAACTCATCTCGTGAACACCACTCAGGACAGAGCTGAGTACTGTCTGTACAACGTCAAGGGGGATCACACGTCACAGCAGCCTATTGAGATAGGAGTGCACATGGACGGTAAAGCAGTGAGAATGTTGGTTGACACGGGGGCAGGAGTCTCCATAATCAATGGGGCGACATATCACGGGTTGCGGTCGCCACCCCCAAAGCTACAAACAGTGGACATCAACTTGACCACTTATACGGGTCAGTCTATTCCGGTGCTGGGACAAATAGAGGTCGTCACCGAATACAAACAGCAGTCGGCACATGTGCCAATTGTGGTGGTGTCTGGCGCTCGGCAGAATCTCTTGGGCAGAAATCTACTGTCGCAGTTGAAGCTGGACTGGGGCAAGATCATGCTCGTTCGCAACCTTGACCCGGTGCATGCCGGACTGATGGCGGAAGTGCCAGACGTGTTCGCTGAGGGACTGGGCAAGCTGAAAGAAATGCAGGTGAAGATCAACGTGAAAAGCGATGCGATTCCACGTTTCTTCAAGGCCAGACCCATTCCTTATGCCCTGAAGGAGAGAGTCGAACATGAAATAGACCGACTGCAACAGAAGGGCATCATTGAGCCAGTCCAGTTCTCAGAATGGGCGGCACTGATCGTTCCGGTCCCCTAGTCCAACGGGCAGATAAGGATCTGCGGTGATTACAAGGTCACGATCAACAAAAGTGTGGTAGAAGACAAAAATCCGCTACCACGGGTTAACGATCTCTATGCCAGTCTGGCAGGAGGAGAGACGTTCACAAAGTTGGACTTGAGCCATGTGTATCTTCAACTTCAGCTCGACGAAGGGTCACGTGACTACGTTACGATCAACACGTACAAGGGACTCTTTAGATACACTCGCTTACCGTACGGCATATCAGTGGCGCCATCGATATTCCAGAGAGCTCTCGAGTGTGTGCTTGCTGGCATACCACGGGTATGCATCTTCCTGGACGACATCCTCGTCACAGGGAAAACTCGAGATGAACACGTGGCGAATCTCCGGCTGGTCTTGAACCGGCTGGACCAAGCAGGGTTGAAGCTAAACAATAAAAAGTGCGAGTTCTTCAACGAGGCAGTCGTATACCTGGGCCACAAGATCGATCGAAATGGCCTGCATCCCACAGACGAAAAGGTCACGGCGATTCAAGATGCGCCTAGCCCAACGAACGTGAAAGAACTACATTCGTGGCTTGGCCTGCTCAACTACTATGGACGATTCCTGCGCAACTTGTCGACAACGCTAGCACCTCTGCACATTCTACTCAGAAAAGAGATGAAATGGCGATGGGAGAAGGAGCAAGTTAGAGCGTTTCAAGCGGCGAAGGACCTGCTGCAGTCGGAGTCCCTACTGGTGCACTTCGACCCCGACAAACCTCTTCTGCTTGCATGTGATGCGTCGCCGTACGGGGTGGGCGCAGTCCTGTCGCATCAGATGACGGACGGTTCGGAGCGACCGATCGCGTTCGCATCTAGGAGCTTGTCGCCTGCGGAAACCAACTACTCGCAACTCGACAAGGAAGGTCTCAGTTTGGTGTTCGGGGTGACAAAGTTCCACCAATACCTATACGGTATGACCTTCGTTCTCATCACCGATCACCGACCTCTGGTGGGGCTGTTCAACGAGCAACGACCGATACCTCCGCGGGTCGACTTCATTGGCAGGTTACGACTACGTCATTCGTCATCGGAGTGGCGATGCGCACGAGAATTGCGATGCTCTATCGCGACTACCCCTACCTACGCAGAACGCTGAGACGCCTGCTCCTGCGGAGTACATACAGCTCATAGAGCAGCTGGACGACTCGCCGGTGACGTCAACGCACATTCGAAACTGGACACGACGTGACCCAGTATTGTCGTGAGTTCAACGCTACGTGTTAACAGGCTGGCCTGAGGGCGACCTAACAACACAGCAATACCACAGAGTGCGCGATGAGCTGAGCACGCACGATGGATGCGTGATGCGGGGCACCCGAATAATTGTGCCAGAGCCTGGGCAAGCCACGATGCTCCAACTCTTGCACAGCAGCCACAGCGGCGTGGTGAAGATGAAGGCATTAGCGCGGTCATACATCTGGTGGCCAGGCATCGATCTTCAGATTGAACGTATCGTGCAGCACTGTGGTCAGTGCGATGAAAACATGCGTCAACCGACCAGAGCGCCACTTCGACCATGGTTGTTCCCACAGGAACCGTGGTCACGTGTGCATCTAGACTACGCTGGCCCCATCGAGAACAGGATGATTCTCGTGGCAGTAGACGACTACTCGAAATGGATCTCCGCTCATCGACATCGGAAATGACAATTGAACAATTGCGGATGTTATTCGCAGAACATGGACTGCCAGAAACTATCGTTACTGACAATGGCACATGCTTCACTAGTGCTGAGTTCAGGCAGTTTATGAAAAAGAACTGCATTCAGCACATCACCTCGCCAGCCTATCACCCATCCTCGAACGGGCTCGCTGAACGGGCAGTACAGCTCGTGAAACGAGGATTGATGAAAATGAAGGACGGTTCGATGGAGACAAGGTTGGCTCGTTACTTGCTGACCTACCGAGTGACCCCTCACAGCACTACCGGAAGCTCCCCGAGTAAACTGCTGAAGGGGCGGCAGCTGCGAACGCTTCTAGACGCGGTGCAACCGAGCATCGGCAGAAAAGTGCACCAATCGCAGGAGAAGATGACTGATTATTACAACCAGAAATCGAACGAGCGATGCTTCAGTCCAGGCGATGCGGTTTACGTAAAGAACCACGCTGATCATTCGCCCAAGTGGATTCCTGCAGTTCTGAAAGAGCTACACAACGACGTGCTGATATCGGAGGCACCCGACGGCCGCCACTTGAGGCGTCATCGAAATCACGTGCGTCTGCGACATGAGGACGTGGCGGACGATACGGTACCCACAGACATCGCTGCTCCGGCCGCGATCCAACAATCAACCGAACGGAACATTGAGCGTGTAGACGAAACGGCGCAAGCCGTAGCTCCTGTACCTGATGGCAGCGGCGTCCACTCGCCAGTAACGCAGTCAGCTGTTTGCAGATCGGAGATAATCCGGAAAGCTCCAGACCAATTATCTCTCTAGAACTGTCTTGTAGCCCTGGGCATAATAATCCCTGGTACGACAGCGTATCCTTTGTCTGTTTCACAGTTCTTGTTGTAACCTTGGACGTTAGCAAAATAACTGGTGCGGAGGACTGTAATGTATGTGGCAGTGCAAATACTATACACAGCTTATACACAACGCATTTGTGTGACATGGACTATCGCTGTCGGTCTGTCGCGCTGATACGAAATAAACATGTGCACCACTGTCACTTGATAATTACATCTATAGTTATACTAGAACATAACAATAACAAATAATTATTACAATGATAGGAATGAGACAATTGTTTTCCTTGCTCTTTGTTTTGTAATGTTACAAAAACTGTTTATGTTTAAAATGGTATATGTACTGTATATATATATAAATAACATATAACGCTGCTGTAAAATGTTGGCATTAGTTTGTCATTGAAGATGCCACTCAACTATGAACATGACCAATGCAACGCCAGGAAATGTTGTCACAAAAATCATAATAAACTATATAATCTGATACTATTTTGCTAAACCTCTATGAACTTCAATATTAACAAAGTTCTGTATTTTACAAACGAAGATAATATTCAATTGATCATCAGCAAACAAATGCATATTTTTTCCTAAATGTTATATTACCATTTCAATGATGATACAGGCTGCGAAATAAGGCCGGTCCGATCGTCCCGGACGAGTAGTTTCAGTGATCGGACTAGTCCATGTTTAGTGGAGCAGTCCCATCGGACTAGCTGTTATTATGTAAATTGATTTACGCTCTGTATACGCTAGTTGGGTGTTGTGATGGATTAAAACAAAATCAGACAGTAAGGTAGCATTTTATCACAGGCAGCTAAATATTCCGTACGACCGTCAGATGGGAAACTTGCTGAACGCAGTGAATGTAAATGGCGGCTGTTTACATCCGGTTAGCGTAGGATAGGTAGTGCCACCTAGCGACCATGAGTGATGAGCGACATGGACAAACATACATGCGCGGTTTACAGACATCGTTACGTGCTATCCCGTCGTGATGGTAGTTGCGTTACTCCTGCACTGGGTGATTATTTTAGCAAGTTACCAAACGCCAGCAATGTTACTGATTGTTTAGTCGGCTTCGGGAAAGAAAACGCTAATGAAAAGTATAGGGCAAATGATGCAACTTAGTCCGACAATGTCGGTCCTTTGTCGCCGTCAGGCTTCAAATTCTGCTGGCATCGCCTTGTCCACGACTCCTGTTTGCTGCCCCTGATTAAACTAGTCATTTCTTCTGATAACTTTGCAATTGGATCTACAAAATCACATGTATTTGTTTCTATTAATGACACATTTAGTTGAACATTTAATTGAAATGGGAAATGGCTTGTTTTCTTTATGAAATAAAGCCACTTTTAATATGTGCCATAACTGTCACACATATATAATACAACAGTATGATTGATTTTTAAGGACTAGTAAAACAATATGAGGACTAGTTGTTTCTGAGTCAGCTAGTCCGACGGACTACCTGTCAACTAAATCCACCGTGCACCCTGATGATAAAACAATTTTAATGGTGCCCGAATTACATTTACCAGGCGGAATATAATTTATAGATTTAGTTACGTCGTAACGTTGCTGCCGCGTGCATATGGCCATAGTTGGCGGAAGCCGATAAGTCAATGACGGTTGGCGCCCCGTCCCCGGCCACGCGTCTTGCATAATTCGGTTTCGAAAACTCGCAATTTATGGTTAAAATAAATGTTACATAGATACAACAACACTTCTGAAATTTCATTAATATTCCGTTTATCAACCACCACCATAGATTTACCTGAGAGCCAGTTACAAGTTTTGAAAATTGTCACCAATCTGGATCGACTAACATTCGATGACTTGGAAGACTGCCGCATGGGTTAGGCATAATAATGGTTAAATTATATAATTATTCAAATAACAGGTGGCGATACAAATTCTACTATTTCCAAAGTTCATCAAATATGATCCGTGAGTGGAAGCAAGTTGTACGTCGGCCAAACTGAACGATTTAGAGAAAGGGGTTAAAATGTCATCATTCATATTTGTCTGATGGCTAATACCTGTACCAACAGAAGATCCCAAGTGGTCAGTTGCCTGGCAGGGCAGTAATTAATGGACAAAGTTCCAAGTCGCACATTGTGACTAATGCAATTTATCTAGTCGCAGGTGTAATATTATACTCGCAAATGCAACTAGGTAATTGCAACTTCAAGCCCTGATGTGTTTGAGAAATGTGAGAAAATTGAGGGACACTTGTGTAGAATCCAGGCCCACCTTGATTTTGCCGTTAGTAATTATAGTTTTGTGTACGTTTGACACATCGATGCGATAATTAAATAATTCCACATCATCCCTGGCATATTTACGCTATATAATATTGCATCTTAGATTTTAGCACATTTTGAGGTCCAAATAGCACTCTGGTTTGCTCCAATCTGCACCCGAACACAAACAACGGCCACACGGACAACAAACACAACAATGGCCTGAATGGAGTTATTTAAATCACATCTTACAATGATGACTGGACACTGAGAATAGTCTAATCAATACCCTTGTGCCTTGTCTACCCCTTGCCTGTCAATGACATTGTTTATAAGCTTTAGTCGAGCACCGTGAACAGCATTTGTTGCCGCCGACACCATGTTTACCAATCAACATGGTTCTTTGAATAGTTTTAGTTGGGGTTCTCTCGTATGTGAATCGTTGTCACTCAACGTCACAAACTGCTGCATCATATTTCGCAGTTACAATCTCACTATCCTTGGAGCAGTAGACTGTAGCAGCATGACCAGTCCACAAAAAACGGGACACACCTACCCAGAATCTATCTAGTTTTATAATGTTACAGATTTTGAAAAAAACCTGAACATTTCTGAACACTTTGATATTGATGGTTGTTTTTGTACCCAAAATATGTCACGTAGGCAGTCCTGAATAGAATTCAAAACAAGTTAAATAATAACATGATTACATGCCTAATATAATTAAAGAAATGTAATGTTCACATGCATGTCCTTTTTCAGATCGTTCCCTGAAGATGTAATAATTTTAAATGTAAATTATGTCTAGGATGATGTTGAATTATGCCTAGGATGATGTTGTATTAAGTGCGATAAGATATAATAATTTTAAATGTAAATTTTGCCTAGGTCTAGGATGATGTTAAATTATGGAATTAACTCAGAGGTATCGAATTTATACAAAAATGTAGTTACAACGGCGAAATTTAGGTGGGTCCGGATTTGACACAAGTGCCAATATTGACACCGAGTTAAATATTGTAAATTATACTAAATATGATGACCTGCAAAATAATGCATTTGTTCTCCAGATGAAGAGTTGGCTGAACTCCTGACAGTGACACTACATTTGTATTTGTTTGGGCTATAACGCAATCCGCAGATTACACTGCGCAATCTGCAGATCGCGCAGATCCATGATAATGGCCCAATGGCAATGATGCATGATTGGTACGTGTCTGTGACGTGATAATTTGAGATCTCTGTATTTCGTGTGCATCAATGTTTGATAAACTGTCTAAAACCTTCAAAAGGACTATGCAGCTCTTGTGAGTTGCGCGTGGTGTGCGGGGGCTGTCACTGTGAGTGACAGTGTCACACGGTCAGGTTCGTGACTGGCTAGCGAACAGAAATAACATTGCTCAATTTTGTGTACTGCACTACGCTGGCTCGTTACTTACTGTTTCTGCAGATCGCTGGTTAGAACAGTTGATTCTGCTGTTTTGCCTGGCATGTCTCTTTTCTGATGCCGCGACAAAAACGAATGTCAAACTTAAGTTTTTGCCACGAACAATAAAATATTTTTAACACAGGCAAAACATTGGATTTCGCGCGAAATAATGGCACGTGCTGAATAGGGGAGATAGCTTATATTCAAAGTAATTATGTACCATGATAAACTATATGTACATATATTTTACGATTTATTGCATTTTTTAAACTACAGGTATATGTGCACGTTGTTAGAATGTGTTTTATGTTCTTGATTTACGAAATATGTGGGCATGAAAAGTTATGTTACCCCTTATTTGTTAAACTGTCCCACTTCCGTTTCCGTAAACGAAAGATGTCCACAAATGCGACCCTAGTGGATTTTTGTGAATAAAGCGTACGCCTAGAATGCGGATAGCGGCCCACGACTTGTGAAAACTTAAAATTGTAATGACTTCAAAGTTTACGTAATAAAGACTATTATATCAATACATAAATACTGTTTTTATCAACCCTGTTTTTATCAAACCTTTTAAACCGCGCATGCGCAACAAACTGGAATATTCTTCTGGATAGAAGTAACCACAAGATTGTGAAGAAGAAATATTCACTGAGAAATATTGTTGACATTTCTCCACATGTTCTGTTGAGTGTGTGTAAAAAAAATTATTAGCATCCAGATTACAAAACACAATTCTGAGAGCGGATAATTAGTAGACTAAAGTCCTAGTAGGAATTATATAGGATATTATGTATAGTAATTAGCTTTATAAAAAGCATTGTTTTAGATTGAGCAAGAATTCTTTCATTGCAGTTAGAACATTTATATTATTGATACCGGCATAGACCAGTATTTAGGCCTACCACTAGTATTAGTTTAGTATGTATGGATTACTGCCTGAAGACTTAATTATGTTGTTTGTTTTGTTCAAATATATTAAATGTTTTGTCGTTTTATTCTTCTACGACTCTTGCTTCCATTCAATACAATTCCTTCCTTCCTTCTTTTATAAATGAATATGCAGACATTGTATGAGTGACTGAATAACTTTAATGCAGTACTTACGTTGAGCTTTAAAACTTTCCAGATAAGCCGAGATGGTACTGGAAGTAAATCTACTGAAGATGAGGAATAAAGAATGTTATATAAGGACTGCATGATTTACATTACAATATTACAGATGCATAGGTTCAACAGAAGTTGCTTGATTTGTACGAGTTTATTTAAATTCTAAAGCACTGGAACCGGGGAGGGTCTTGGGGGCAGAGCCCCCAACATTTGAGGGGGGCTGGAGATAGGATTAACCCCCCAATATTTTGGGAAGCGTTGTGCATTTTCTAGTGTAATTTTTTGTTGGCGGGGTCTGGAGGTAAGATTAGCCCCCAAATATTTGTTGGTGTAATTAGAGGTTTTTGTGGAGAGCCTGGAGGTGAATTTTGTTGGCGAGTCTCACGTGGGGTGCAAATTGAGGTTTTCAGATAGCCCGAAGTCTGATGTAATCAGTCGATCTGACAGTGGAGACGATGAAGTTACAGGTTTTATGTAAAAAGGTTTGCGTTAATACAATACGTGCAAAGATCAAAATGTTTTAGTGTTGCTCTCCTCTCATGCTGACATCTGGGGTGAGGGTGGCAAATGTACACGACTCCAATCCTGTATGTTATTCATGTATAAAATTCCCACATTTTTTGGGGTCGCTATCTTTTCTTAGTTAGGGCTTTCAGAATAATAAACAGGTAAGTTCTTATATAGCACAGTATCAAGTCCACAGGACTGCTCAAAGCGCTTTACACTTTACTCCCTGGCAGACATGTTCAATTGAACACCATCTTGACTTCTCTGGGAAGCATCCAGCTACGCTGCAATTAATGTGCGAAGATTATTCATACATGAATATCCACCATTTGCCCACGGTTCGACACCACAGCACAGGTTTTGTAGCTGGGTTCTCTCGGTCAAGAGTCCAAAGCTCCAGCCACTGCACCACAGCACTCCACATTAATATTTGTGTTTCTTGTTACCTGCACAATGTAGCCAACCCTAGAAGTTCTTATGACATGCCAAGGAAAATATATCATGACGTTTTATTTGTAATGCTGTTTAAATCGAAGCACAACAAAATCTCTTTTGCCCGACTCAATCTGCCAAAATATTGATACTGTTTGTTTCATATAATTATAGGTCATTAAAAATTATGGGTGACATTTTCACAAAACAAAAGTCTACCTATCCTAAAATATCCCCCAAGGAAAAGATAATTGGAAGAAACTGTTGCACCTACACATCATTAAATTTTACGAAGAGTTTGTAACATGAAACACAAATATTATCCTGAAGGTAACTAATTCCTCTGCGTATCCATCATATTATATTATACACAGTCGATTGGTGGCCCTCCACACCTTTTCTTCATTTTAAAAACATTTCTAGGATTCAAATAATATTATATTAAACTGGTACAAGTTTTGGTGAGTATTCATCTACTGAGCTCTACATCTGTACAAAAATAAGTCTAAAATGTATTGATTCATAAAGTCAAACTGATTCAGAAAGACTTTGAATAAATAACTAAGAGTAGTAAACAACAAAAACATCAATTGCAAAAGACAACAGATGTAATATTTTATTATATACAACAAAGAATTAAAGTGACAGGAAAATATGCCAACATTAGCTAGTGTATCACAACTGATACAATGTAACTGAAATGAGAAACAATAGCAGTTTGTCAGGAGGATAATGAGTACATTTGTGATCAAATGACAACAAAGTAGACTTAGTTACCTACAGTATACTGTATATGCAGTTTAATTTATTTAGGATGTCAAACAAAAAAATTCATTATTGACAAAATTATCAGCAAAATGTATTGCATTCATTTAAGTTTATCCCTTTAAGTTGAAAGCTTGAAATAGAATGAAACATTAACTGGCAAATTAGCAAACCCATAACACACTTCAAATTAAAAAACTAACTGCTACATTTAAATCATTGTCAATAACTGTTCCAGTTAATGTGAAAGAGGCAGATGTAATTATAGTACTATAAAGCGGCCACCAAAGTGACTGGGAAAGGACCTTGATTAAAAGGTGGCCAAATTAAAGATTAATCAGAAACATGGAGTGATGGACACGCAGATCTGGCAAAACAAACTGTGATAGAGCAGAAGATTTCTAGTAAACATTTCTGAGGGGTTCTACTGTATTTGTTATCATGTCACATTATCTTGATTTTAATACAGCAAGACAATATTAAACAAGAACATATCCAGTAAGACTGTTTGGTTGACGAGGATTCTACACTAGAGAGAAGACATGACAACATTCCAGACATATCAGTGTATCGTTGACATTCCAGACATAGCAGTGTATCGTTGACATTCCAGACATAGCAGTGTATCGTTGACATTCTCAGAAAGTTATTCATCATTAGCATCACCAAATTCAAACACCTAATCTTCATGATTGCAATGATCAAGAAGAGAAATATGGCCGAGGTGTCACTTTAATATACCTACATACGACGACCTTAAATCAGTGCCCTATGACTAGCATAATTTAGTGTTAATAAATTTCAAACAATGTATGCAGCAGCAAGATAACACTAGAGCTCACATAGGAATACACCAAATACTTCATCTCAAGCCCCCTTCTAGTAATATAAGATATATACAATCTTCCTCGAGTTAAAATGTTCAACCGCCAATGATCATATTAGGTGTCGTCCACATGTTATGTACTCAAGTGGGGGGGGGGTAACAATGACTGCATATGCTGTGCATACTTCAGTGAGAGTCTAGGTTACTACCTAGAGAGGGAGAGGTCAAATCTGATGAGTACTGGCGTTAAGGTCAGACCTAATGTGTACAGGGGGGTAACAGACCTAATGTGTACACGAAGAGGGGGTTAGACCTAATGTGTACACAGAGAGATGGTTAGATCTTAGGTGTACAGGGGGAGGTGGTTAGATCTTAGGTGTACTGGGGGAGGGGGTTAGATCTTAGATGTACAGGGGAGGGGGTTAGATCTTAGGTGTACAGGGAGGGAGTCAGATGTAATGCATATGGGGTCAGACCTAATATGTACAGGGGGAGGGGGATCAGACATGTGTACAGAGAGGCGGTCAGACATAATGTGTACAGGGGGAGGGAGTCAGACATGTTTACAGGAAGAGGGGTTCAGACATAATGCATACGGTGGGAGGGGTCAGACTTGTGTACAGGGGGAGGGGTCAGACATGTGTACAGGGAGAGGGATCAGATATGTGTACAGGGAGAGGGGGTCAGACATAATGTGTACAGGGGGAGGGAGTCAGACATAATGCATACGGGGGGAGGGGTCAGACATGTGTACAGGGGGAGGAGGTCAGACATAATGTGTACAGGGGGAGGGAGTCAGACATAATGTGTACAGGGAGAGGGGGTCAGACATAATGTGTACAGGGAGAGGGGGTCAGACATAATGTGTACAGGGAGAGGGGATCAGACATAATGTGTACAGGGAGAGGGGATCAGACATGTGTACAGGGAGAGGGGGTCAGACATAATGTGTACAGGGGGAGGAGGTCAGACATAATGTGTACGGGGAGGGGGTCAGACATAATGTGTACAGGGAGAGGGAGTCAGACATGTTTACAGGAAGAGGGGGTCAGACATAATGCATACGGTGGGAGGGGTCAGACTTGTGTACAGGGGGAGGGGTCAGACATGTGTACAGGGAGAGGGGGTCAGACATAATGTGTACAGGGGGAGGGAGTCAGACATAATGCATACGGGGGGAGGGGTCAGACATGTGTACAGGGGGAGGTCAGACATAATGTGTACAGGGGGAGGGAGTCAGACATAATGTGTACAGGGAGAGGGGGTCAGACATAATGTGTACAGGGAGAGGGGGTCAGACATACTGTGTTCGGGGAGGGGGTCAGACATAATGTGTACAGGGAGAGGGGGTCAGACATAATGTGTACAGGGGGAGGTCAGACATAATGTGTACAGGGGGAGGAGGTCAGACATAATGTGTACGGGGAGAGGGGGTCAGACATAATGTGTACAGGGAAAGGGGGTCAGACATAATGTGTACAGGGGGAGGAGGTCAGACATAATGTGTACAGGGAGAGGGGGTCAGACATAATGTGTACAGGGGATGGGGTCAGACATAATGTGTACAGGGAGAGGGGGTCAGACATAATGCATACGAGGGGAGGGGTCAGACATAATGCATACAGGGGGAGTCAAACATAATGCATATGGGGGGTCAGACCTAATGTGTACGAGGGAAGGGTCAGACCAGATGCATTCGGAGGGAGGGGTTAGACCTGACGTGTATGGTTTGTGTGTAGACGGAAATAAAAAAAATTGCATATATAATCTAAAGATGATCCTTTAGCTCAGTAATACTGATGATCCACTAGACATGGCTGTTGCTTCTCTGAAGGGACACTACTAATCCCTTTGTCACCACAAGTGTCATTGGTCACATGCTGGTCATCGTGACCATTGTCATCACTGCTGTCAGAGTCCCTGTTGTCACCCACCCCGACCGTGACAGCGATTTCACCACAACTGGTCGCGTTAGGTAGGTTGTGGGCATCGTCCTGAACCTCAATGTTAGCACCACTGTTGTGACTTTCCTGCCACAGTTGGTAGTCCGCCTCTCCCAGTTCAATCTCATCCACGTCCATGCCATACCCCTCCCCCTCTCCAGTACCCGCAGTTTTCAAGGTTGTATGTTCGGCGACAACGTCACATGGTTCCGAGTGCATATCACTCTCCAGATTTGCATCATCGGTTGATGGGTCATCGTCGAATGTCATTGACGTATCCGCAGGGGTTTTCGAATGCCAACCACTGGCTCCACCTGGTGAGGTCTCCTGCTGCATGGAGTCGAGAATGTCCGTCAGCTGCTGCTCGATGTTTCTGCCGTCGTCCACCAGGTCCAATCCCACAATTCCCTCGTCGTGGATATCGGCGGCAATTGTTGGCGTTGCCACTGGTAGGAGGTTTGCAATGTCGGGACCGACTTCACCTGACTCCATCTGTTGGCGGAGCATCGACACTAACCTGGAGGCGCCTTCGAGAATCGTATCCTGCACGCTGAGAGAGGCTCCATCTGGCGATGGCGATGACCGCGCGGATATTGTATCCGAGCTTGCTGTGGTGTCCATTTTGTCATCAGGCACGACCGTTGAGCTCGTGCTTGCCGCTGAAGCGAGCACCGTTACATTCAACTTGCTGTCGTTCGTGATACGCACCCTGGTGGTGTACACCGAAGGCTCATCAACCTTGGCGTAGCAGTGGTCAAGATCGACCATCGACACCACCTCCCGGTTCTGCTTCGAACTCGTGCTAGACCGTGCTGCCTTCGCCCCGGTGCCTGCTGGGATTGTTACATTCATCAGTTCCTCCACTTCTCTCTGTCTCAGCTCTCGGTGATAATCCGTGATGGTGCGCAACCGGGCACATCCAAACCTCTTTAACCTGCGTAGCTTCACGCTTTTCTCAACAAGTCCCTTCCGTCCTTTGCTGGTTGCCAGTTTTCTCTTCTTTCCTTTTGGCAGTTTCAAGGGTAGCGATTTTGCATACGGCAGTTTCTTCTTTCCTATTGTACGAACAAC
This sequence comes from Paraescarpia echinospica, assembly GCA_020002185.1. Lineage (NCBI taxonomy): Eukaryota > Metazoa > Annelida > Polychaeta > Sabellida > Siboglinidae > Paraescarpia > Paraescarpia echinospica. The sequence goes on from CM034540.1 coordinate 28,905,649, forward strand.
TCGCACAACCTTCTGTCGCTTGGCAACAGGAGGTGGAGAGGTCATGCTACTGAAGTAACTGTGGTCAGGGTCATCAGGAGCCAACTCCTGGTCGGGATGCAGCTTCTTCAGGTGTTTACCCAGAGCAATCCTACAAACATATGCAGCAGAAATATATAAAGTTCTTATATAGCACAGTATACAGTCCTTAGGACTGATCAAAGCACCTTACATTTTGCTCCCTGGCAAACCTGTTCAATTGAGTACCATCTCGACTTATCTGGGATGCATTCAGCTACACCACAATTAATGTGTTAGGACTATTTGTACACAAAAATCAACCACTGTCTATCTATTCATATAGCTGAGCGAACTGGAGCAATATAGATTAAACGAACTTGTCCAAGGTTCTAAAACGTCAGCAACAGAATTCGAACCCGGGTTCTCTTGTTTGTTGAGGATTCAATGCTCAAGCCACTCCACTGTCTCTCACATATAACATAATCAAAGCACTGAATTTTTACTGCTGCCTTTCCACATTTGCTGTCTTGCAATATTTGATCCCTGGCAGACACATTCACACAATGCCATTTTCACTTCTAAAGAAGCACCAAGTTAGGCTGCAATTATTGTGCGAATGCTGTTCGTTCTTATCATTCCATTACTGTAATCATAATACTATTACTGTCTACCTGCAGCAAGGCACTCCCTTATGCTCTAGGAGACCTCAGGCAAAGTGGGTTCAACTAAATTTCCCAAGTTTTTTATATGTTTGTAGGTACACTGGACCTAGGTCCTCTTGTTTGATAGTCCAATGTTCTATCACTGAATTAACACTCCCCACGAAGTCCATAACTCTGCAGGGACCACCACCCAGAATACATTAAGCATTACAACCAAATCCGGGTTAAATTCTTAATTGAATTGCATGTGAATTGATAAAAATGCATGAATTTCAATTGAATAAAATCAAAACGGGCTGAATTGATTTAATAATTTTTTTTTTTACTGTTTTCCCATATAAATTGACATGTATAAAGTACAAAATATATGTTAAATTGTATCATTTTCGGATGTCTTTTTGGTCAAAGACCAAAATAAAACAACCAGTATTTATATGCATGAAAAGATTTGTCACCAGACAAAACATGGACTGCAATTCTTTGTCAAGCAGTTCTCTGCTCTCTCTCTCAGCCCCTACATACCAGTTTTACTAACAGTAAAACTGTCTCTTCCGAGAACTAAGCAGGATTATTATGGACTTCCTTGTTTATACTTAATTAAACAACTTAAAGCTTTTTGTGAGTACATTGAATTGAATTGGAATTGATCCTTGGTAGATACACATAAATTGGAATTGAATTAGAATTAATAAAAGTGAATCTAACCCAGGTCTGATTCCATCAAAGTAAGGTTGAACAAACTGCCTTAAGACTTCTCTAACTTCTCACCTGGAGTAGCAGCGATAGTTGCACTCGGGACATATGATTGCGTCCCGGCCTGCCAACGTCGCCGACATTGAGGCAACTGTCGGGTGTTCCTTCAGTTTGTGGCGCTTCAGCTCGGCGAAACTCTTCAGTTCAATGCCGCACGTCTTACACAGGTGGATGCTATGGGTGGCGTGACGCACCATGTGTACCTTGAGTTCTCGGTACGACACAAAGGTGCGGTCACACTCACTACACATGTGTGGACGTTCAATGTGCTCAGTCTTCTGGTGAACCCTGTAAATACAGATCACATGACAACAGATCACATGACATCTTGGTCATGTCAGATTCCATAAGAAAATGGGGCATTAAATATAACTTGAAAAACGAGTAGGACAGCAAATAAAACTAACTTTTACTAAAGTTTATTTAATCCATGAAGCTGTGTTTTTAAGTATTCTGTGCTAAAATAACATCCAAGGCCTGTAATTTCTTCCAATTAGAATGAAAACTGCAGAGACATTACCAGTAATTGTTAGCTGTTGCCTGCAGGACAAATTCCATACGATATACTGAAACTACATATGCATCAATTCTGAAAGAACTATTGTGTGAACGATAGTAACAAATGGTCACTTACTTGAGAAGTAGAGGTGTCTTGGCAATGTAAGTACATTTGTTGCATTTCAGTTCCTCGACGTGCACTTTCTTCACATGTCGGTCTCGAACCTTCTCGTTGCGGTAGACTTTCTGACAGAGGTCACACTCGACGCTCACATACGGCACAAGGTCGTGCGTCTTCACCATGTGCAGTTTATAATCGTCCTGCAGTCTGAACTCCAACTGACACACGTGACACTTCGGCCTGCGATACTTTACCGGCGGGTTCAACAGACTAATGTTGCCGAGAAGCTTCTTTGCATGCCGTTGCTGGTAGTGCTTGCGTAGGTGGCGCCACACATTCCACGGCGAATCGTCACGGCAGAAGATGCACACAAGGCCAGTATCCGTATGTGACAACGTGTGGATCTTCTTGATGGTTTTCTTGTGGAACACCAGGGGGCAGTACGGGCAGCCGAGGAAGTAGGTGGCGTCAGTGGTCTTCTTAACATCAGTGCATTCGTTAGCAATATGTTGCTGAACGTGTTTCCACGTTGTGAGCAGCATACCGCAGTAGATACACTTGAATCGACTGTTGTAGTGGAACTCGAGATGACTCGACAATTCGTCCTCATTCTCGAACACAATCCCGCATAACGTACATCCAAACTGTTTTGTTGTGAGCATCACAAAATGCTGACTTTTGAGATGACGAAGCAGGTCATACCAGTGTGTGCACGTCACTGAATAATCACACAGGTGGCAGAAGAGACTTGTTCGACATGAAATACCGTCGAAGCGGTGTGCCTGGTCATGCATCTCTGCAGCCTGTCGGTTGTCGAAGCACTGTCCTCCTTGTTGGTACATGCACCGATACATCTTCTCACCAGTAGGGATGTACTCGAACCTCCCATAGCATTTCTTCTTCTTGTTATCGCAAGCAGTCACAAGTAACAACTGCGAATCATTCACTGTTGTTGTAGCGCTGGTCTCTGGTGAGTCCTTCACTTTGGTAACCAACGCACGATCTTTGCAAGGTTCTGCAGTTTGTACTGGCGATTTCTTTTCTGGATATTCCGAATGTTTTATGTGTGAATCGGTGTTGCCATTTGTTTCATCCAACTGATCGCCACGTTTCTTTTCACTGCAACCATCGCTGGCTTTCACCGACATTTCCTGCTTACCGTCGCTTGACGTTACAGAGTCTAACCGCTTGAAATCTGACCCATCACGTACATGTCCTGTTTCCAGTTCACCAACAACAGAAGAGCTATCACCTCCCCCTCCTACCCGTTCACACAATGATGCTATATTCCTCAGAGGTTTTGCTCCGAGTCCCGTCTCTGTCCAACTAGCATCCCCTGATGCCTCCATCTCTATATTAACTCGAGAACTTTGTGCAGTGTCACCACCTAAATATGTTGTTTCTGGTTTCTCCTTGCAGGTTGTTCCATCCCCCGGATGTACCCGATCTTCTTGACTATCTGATGTCATAGTCTCTTCATTCTGCGCAATACCGTTAGTTCCTGAATCATTACCTTGATTCTCTATTGATATAACAGTTCTCCCTTGTGCCTTCTCTGTCAGATCCACCTTCTGTGATTTTCCACAACATAAGTCAACATTTCTCTCTTTATCATCACCAGTTCTGTCTTTGTTACTTGCTTCATCATTACCAGCTTTCTCGGCCAATTCTGTGGACTTCTCTTCATTCAAATGTACTTGATCGCTACCACTTTCTCCAACAGTGCTGGCAGTATCTGCATCCTCAACTTTTTCTCCAGTCCCTGCTTGTTCTGCCTCACTGGACTCTCCTAAAACTCTACCAACAATATCCGCAACCACATTCCGACAGATTGCTTCGGCTGTTGTTTCAACTGCACTTTCAACAGGATCAATGGATGCAGAAGCCGACGTCACATCGGCTACTCTGGATGTGCTTCCCTCCTCATTCTTCCCATCCTCCTCCTCTTCATCTTCTATAAGTCTCCACAGCTGCAACTCAGTAAAAGTTCGCGTAGGCGTCTTTTCGCCTTCTGCGCCATCACCGGTATCATTCCCTTTGATTTTTTTCGCCTCGCTTTCATTCCCCGCTATCTTGTCACCGTCATCCAATTTCTTCCGCTTCACCGTCGACATCATGTAGTTCGTACCTTTACATCTCTTCTCCCGAGCCACCGGCCGCGTCTGTGTCGACATGTTCTTTACAAACGTCTTCTTGGCAGGTTGCGTCACCGGCGGGTTCATTGGTTGGCACAGTGCCGGCATACCGCCTGGTATCACGCCACCTGTTGTGGTCCCAGCCATCACGACATGAGTTCCTGGCTTCACTATACTCTTCATGGGAGCATCTGTGGATGTCGTGGTACCAGTAGTAGAGGGTGGTGTTTGAAACGGGGGTGGCATAAGTTTGGATGACATCATCTGCTGAGGGGGCGACAGAAAACCAGGGTTGTTAAGTTGCATAGTAGGCATTATGGGGGCGAAACCATATGGCGCCCCGTTACCCATCGTCCACATACACGCAGTGGGATTGGGGGCGAATGGTCCGCTCCACCCAGGGTTTTGATGCGCTCCAGGCAAGAACCTGTTCGCTGTATTAACTGGAGATGCCTCAGATTTCCCTCCTGCAGAATCGGCTCCAGTCAAGGGGTTTGCCGACACAGGTACATAATTCATGTGTGGCATAGGCACTTGGTACATACTGGGCCTGGGCATTCCGCTGGTTTGCACACTGGCAGGAAATGGTGCTGCTACCTGCATCAGGTTTTCGGAACTAAACCTAAAACCTGCCAGCGGAACTCTCATTCCAGGTTGCATGGATGTGCCACCAGGTAGCAGCACTGTCAGCGGGTTACCAACGATATTTGGTGGGTCGACCTGCACCCCTTTGTCGGCATACTCCACCTGGTGGGTGATCTGCATGACTTCTGCATCGTAAGGTGATATCCCACAGCGGCAGTCGCGACGAACAAACCCACATACCCAACACTGACCCTCGATATAGCGTATAAGAAACTGAAGCACCGTGCCACGTGTCTTCTGAAAGCTGTTGCACCATGGGTAAACGACAAGGAACGCGAGCAGCGTACCGATGTGCATGTACCCGACCTTGGCAACAG